>JAEQBH010003904.1:0-369067 GCA_016808115.1 Tetrastigma voinierianum | reverse complement strand
GTTTCCACATGTCACATAAATATTTTCACTGAGATCAAGGGACTAAAAGCTGGAAAAGATTTGAAGTCGAGCGAAGAACTCCCGGTAAAATTAGGATATTAAATAGAGAATTATCTTCATCGACACAACCGATCATGAATTGAATTTCATAATGTATACATGCACATAATTACCTTCAAAACAACTCACCAGATTAATGGATTGCAAGTTGAAAGATTTCCAAGTCGGGGCGGGAAGAATTCATGTAAATCGGGGGAGATATAATATCCCCAATAGACAACCGATGAATTTTCACTTGGTACATATCGCATATAATTACCATCAAAAAATTTCCTACTAGAGATCAAGGATCGAAGTTGAAAGATTTCGAGTCAAGCGGAAAGACTCGTGAAATTAAAGAGAATTATATTGCAGAAATTCCTCGCTAAGACAAAACCAACCGCAAAATAAATGGGACTACCTTCAAAATAATTATATTGTGAAATTAAAGGGTCATATGTATGTATTTATATGATTAATTACCTTCAAAATAATTCCCGCCGAGATTCAAATGCTTCGTTACGTAACTCGCTAATGAATTACCTATCTTACCTCTCAAACACGGAAATCGCTCTTATTTCATTTAAAGAAGCAACAAGATCGAAAGCATGATCACATGAATTCTCCCATATACATGCACGTTTCAATTTTTTATTCATATATAATTAAGAGATATTAGTTGAAAACAACATTCTAATCAAGAATTAATGAGATAAGAATGATACATACATTCCAAAAGTGTGGTTTCTACAATAAGCTTCATCATCCAAGCTTTGCATAAGTTTCTTCAATCTTCTGTTTGAATTTTCCTACAATAATATGTGATTCTCCTTCGCTCTAAGAACCACGGGATAAGGCTTACAAATGTCTTCTATTGTTGAGCCTATGTCCACTTTTGTTCTCGAACTTTTTTTTCCAACTTGAAGATACCCCGACGCTTATTTCATAGTTCAATCATGCTCTTGCCGTAAGAAAATGGCACGGATGGACAAACATGCTAAAATCAAGAGCACAGGATGAGCAGCCGATGATTATGAGCAAACGCTACGGGTATCTCAGACTGAAAGTTCAAGGGCAAGGTGAGACATACGCTCAAACCTCGAGGCATTCATGCACCTATCCCTAAAATCATAAAGTTGAATAAGCTTACCCCAAAAAGGTGCCACATGGCCTATTCACCTTAGAAATCTTTACATAAAATTAAACTTAAAGAAACCTTTTTATCAAATACCCTATGAAGTACCCCAAGCAATTGACCACAGTTTCTGAAACAACATAACTGTCATTAAGTACCAAGAAACAGATTGCTCGCTTAGCATTAGCATATCCCACTTCATACTACATACATATGTTACTAGAAAGCATAAATCAACTATTAATCCATAAGGTGCAACCCAACCGAAGTTCTGTAATACAAAGATGAATGAAATAATATTAACCAATGGAATCAATAACAGTTCCAAAATTAGTCTCTGTGAGATTAAGAAATAAAATCGACCGCATAAATGCGCACTCACATCATAATGTTATGAGATAAAGTCCACTTATTGTTCCATCTTGCTAATAACATATGTATTCAAGAATGGTTGGTAATTGCTTTAAGATAACCAGTCACATTCCTACAACTGATCAAACCCCAATCTCTAATCATCTCAATTTGAATGATAAATTGAATGAGAAGTATAAAACTTCTTATGAAAAATAGAAAGAACAATTAAGAAAATAAACCCAACCTAGACACTTCCCGCACACACATGTAGTCATATATAATAAAGAATCCTTTACCAAGATTTAACAAAACAGACTTTCGTAGTGTTCCACTTGCATGATTGCTCGAACACTGGTCTTGATTATGGATCTCCATGAATCACAAAATTGACTTGATTCTCGCCATGAATTATTTGTCTCAATAGATTAGTTTGATCTAAAACTTGGGATAATGGGTAAGTCTAAAAATATTCAAGTGATCGTTAATGGAGTCAGTTACCAAATTCTAAGGAGCCAGGTATTAATTGGCTTAGTTGTCTGCATCGCACAAGATAAAACCCATTGTACTTATACCGATTCCTCGAAGGCCAAAGCCATTTTACAAAGAATCTACGCTTGCTCCACAAATCCAGACATCAAAACCTCTTTTAAATTTTGTTCAATTCCCCGTCACTTTATATGTCTCTCGATTACAAGAGCTCCAAAGCTTCAACACCGTAAAAGCACTGAGGTTCTGCTTTTGTTCTTTAGTCTTACCGCATACCTCATTTCTACAAAGATTCTCTGCTAATGCTATTATAACACGGACGTTAAAATAATTTTCAAGTAAATCATTTTGTATTGATACTTTTCTAATATATTTGATTCTAAGGGAGAATAAAAATCGACAAAAAATTACTTAATCAATTAGGGTGAACCAAAATACGAAGCCTTACATATGATGTAGCGAAAATAATATGTTTGAAAAGTCTTAAACAAAACATAACATAACATAACAAACCTAAGCCACACTGACGACTGTCAAATAGACGAATTTAATACATGCCTACGTTATATATAAGATGACAAATTCAATAAACAAAAAAGATCTTACATTCAAGCTGCCCCATACTGATTAAACCCATTACTCTCAAGCATACATTACCTACCAATCCTTGAGATGCTGATCAATTGACATAATATTCATCAATATGACAAAAAAAAAGTCCTTTCAATACCTGCAGAGTTATTTTTCTTGATTAATATAAAATATTTAGTATGCTTCCTAAATTAAACCTTAAATATTCTTAAAGATAATTAAACCAAGTTAACTCACCTTCAATAAAAGGCAAAATTGTAAGCAAAAGAAAGATAGAAAAAAATAGTCATAATTATTTTTTCTCAACTATAATATTTCTCAAGCCATAACATCAATCTTACATACAATTAGTTATTACATTTGGTATATCTCTAACTTTTAATCAAACAAAATATAATATTTCATTTGAAAATCTACTATCTCCATATATCGCAAGGTAAGTTAATTAATAAAAACATTGAAGCAATAATAAAACCGACTACTAAGATGATACATTTTGCAAAAAAAGAAAGAGAGATAGAGAGAGAAAATTTGACAAGTCTTACCATTTAACTTGGAAATCCCTCTTCAGAGTCGATTCATATTTATTGTTGCTGTCACGAAATTATGTCTTTTATCTTGTTCAAGAACTTGAAATAGGCATATCTCCATGAACCGTTATAGCAAGTGCCACAAACTCCTAAAATCCAATAATGAATCCAAGAACAATATTTCATAAAACCATATATTATTTGCATCATCTTGAATGTCATCGCTACTAAGACCGTTGAAGGAGAATTCCTTCAGATTTATCTCTCATCTCTCTCGGACATCTTTGCGAAAAGAGGTGGGCTTCCACAGTTCACAGAATTTCAGATGTGGAAGCATTAAAGCTTTGTAACCGAGTGCTCTGGATGGAATTCTACCCGATAAGGTGTTATTTGATAAGTCTAAAACACTTAGACCAGCTAATATTCGAAAGCAAGACTACTTGGAATTCCACCACTAAGCTGGTTTTGAGACATATCAAGAAAATCTAATGATTTTAATTGACCAATCGTTAGGTGGGATTGGTCCAATCAAATCATTTCTTGATAAGTTCAATGACACCAATTCTACCAAATCAGTTACTTCAATGGGAATTTCTCCAATCAATTTGTTGGTTGAAAAATCAATGCTCTTGATGAGCCATAGAGTATTTTTGTACTCTAATTCCTTTCCTTTCCATTGAACCAGTGTACTATCAACATAGGAAATAAGTTTGTTGAGACCGTAAGCAATTTCGTAATAGGCAATGATCTAATTTCCTTCCGAAATATGGCAAGAAATTTTAAACATTTTGGTATTTGCCTCGAGGATTGTTGCTAGAGAGGTCCAACATTTGGAATTTTTTAGTCGACAAAGATTTAACTAGATACCATTGAATTCATTAGATCTCAAATTGAGAACAATCAAATCGAAAGGCTTCCTCCATCCACGAGGGTATTCTTCTTGATAATTTACTTTTTCCCTAAATCTACAAGATGCAAATCTCTAGCTCTTTAAGGATGAAGGCAATGCTCCATTTAAATTATTGTTACGTAAATGCAATGTTTGCATTTGTTGTAACAAGCCAATTGATTTTTTTATTTTCCCAGAAAAATTATTATTTTCCAAATTGAGAACAATTAAATCTTTCCATTGATCCTAACATTGAGGTAGTTTTCCTGATAATCGATTACTTGACAGGTCAAGATGGGACAAACCCCAACGAGATTGATTAGTGATCTTGCACGATAAAGAAATTGAGCCTGAAAACGTGTTCTTTGAGAGATCCAACCATATAGCATTTTTGAAAATAGACTGTGGTATTGAACCATCCAAGCAATTTGAACTCATATCCATTGCCAAATTATGTGGATATGAAGTTAAATTAGGCAGAATACCTGAGATATGATTGTTGGAAACATTTAACCATCCCCAATATCCAATGGAATTCCAAAGCCAATTGGGAATAACATCTGAAATTCCCGAAGCAGAGATATCAAGTTTCATCAAACTTTTTTGAGTGTGAAGCCAATGAGGAAATCTTGGGCCTAATTTGCAAGAGGCCAACTTATATCAATGGCTTGAACAGGGGGAACTTGGCTGGGCGCTGAGGTTGAATGTAAGGGAGTTGAAAGATAAGTCCAAGATCATCGGCTTAGAGAGACCAAAAGGTGATTTGCCTGCTGAGGCAGATCAATGAATTTGAACGAATGTCCAACACTACCAAGTGATGTAGTTGTCCAATACTGTGCAAAGTTCCATTTAGTTGATTTAATCAAAGAAATAACTTTCGCCAGAAAATCCGAAAGATCGGGGAAATGATGTTCCTTTGAACCGATTATGAGATAAATCTAAAGCCTCTAATGTGTTGTTAGAGCATGCTAGAAAATCTTTTTCTAGTAGTCCGGTGAGATTGTTATAAGACAATATTAATCTCCGTAAATTACATAAATCTCTCAAGGATTTTGGCATCTCACCTGCAAGTTGATTTTCAGAGAGGTTAAGAGATTAAAGAGAAACCATGTTTGCAAAAGCATCGGATTTAAACCATGAAATGGTTTCAGATAGATCTAAATCAACAAGGCTGACATTGAAGGTCTTGGGAATCTCACCTTCAAGTTCATTCCAAGAGAGATCAAGATATGCAAGAGTAGTCATGTTTCCAAAAACATTCGGAATTGAACCATTTAGATGATTATACGAGAGGTCAAGATGAACAAGGCTACTGATACTGAATAAGTTAAACAACCATGGGTATATTTAAGAAGAAGTAAGATCATTCCCAGAGAGATCAAGATATGCAAGAGTAGTCATGTTTCCAAAAGCATTCAGAATTGAACCATTTAAATGATTATACCAGAGGTCAAGATGAACAAGGCTACTGGTGTTGAATAAGTTGAACAACCATGGGTATATTGAAGAAGAAGTGAGACCATTCCCAGAGAGATCAAGCACAATAAGAGATTTAGAAGAATTATTGTGGGATATAGATATTGTGGTAAGCTGAGTATAGCTCAAGTGTAACTCAGTTAGAAAAGGCATTTTATTGATTGCTTGAGACCAATGGATTGCTTTACTAAGATTAACCCAACTCAAGCATGCCGCCTTAACAAAGGAAGGCCAGAAAGCCAGTCAAGGTTCTCACAAGTGATCATATGCCCGTGATTATGGCCGAGATCAAGGGATTGCAAGTTGGAAAGATTTCCGAGTTGAGGGGGAAGAATTCCTGTAAAATTGGGAAATATTTGAAGAGAGAATTATATTCTACTCACACAAACTAATGAAATTTCACAAGGTGTATACGTACATAATTAATTACCTTTGAAATCATTGTAGCTGAGGTTCAAATGCTTCCAAATGCTGCAACTCTCCCAATGAAGTAATTTATCTTACCAAATAAAGATCGGTCATAAAGATCAAGCATGATGACATGACCCGTCTGGTTGTTACACTCCACTCCTCTCCATCTGCAGCAATCTTTATTGTCTTCTCCATTCCCCCATGAAGAAAGCACTCCATGGTAGTCATAGACAACACCTCCTTTGAACTGAAGAAGAGCTTCCCTCTCCCTCTCTATGCACCCAACTTCAGCATGATCACCCACCGTCCAGCAGGCTATGAAACAGATCAAAAGTAGAGAAAAGGCAATCAAATGTTGAAAGGGCCTTCCACTCATCTTCCAACACAAACCAGCAAGTTTATTGTGGAATTAATTTCAAGTTCTGGTTTTTTTATTTCTGAGCAAACCTGCAAGCATTGACTTATATATCATTCCCACCAACAAGTCAAGCATGGACCCAAAAGAAAAGAAACCCCTAACCTTTGAATCTTTACTAATGTATATATTATTATTATTTCAAGTTTATTAAAATACCATTCTTAATCTTTAGAGAAAACGTAATGTTTGAAAAACCCTTTAAAAATTATTAATGAAATATACATTTTATATTATAAGTTTACTTTTTTTTATTTATTTTACAAGTTAGGATTCATCTTTGTACATGTGTCACTCTTTCTTTGGTAATTTTTTACCTTTTATAGAAATTATTTTAAATGAATAATAAGTTTTATAATGGTATAATAATAAATTGTGTTAACAATGACTTTATAAGAAATAGATAAATTATATATTTTATTAAAAATGATAAAGTTATAATATATAAATTTTACTAAATAAAATAAAATTAGAGAATTTTTTTTCAAAATGTAATTTGTTGTTAAAGTTTTTATAACATTATTATTTATATTTAACAAAAAAAAAAAAACTTAATAACCATTTAAATTTTGAAATTAGAGAAATTATTAGAAAACTACTTTATAATATTACTCTAAAATTTGGGCTAACACCTAGTTATCTTTTATTTGAAATTTCATGAACACAAGCTACCTCTTTATTCTTATCACTTTTTGGTCACTAGCTTTTCTTTAATATAATGTAAAGAAATCATTTCACCTAATTTTAAACTATACATGTATATATTTTGATAAATGAGTAAAATTTATCCAATTTGTATCTAACATAAAGAAGAAAAGTAAAAAATAAAATAACAAAAAATGAGTAAAAAGTAAAGAATGAGTCAATTTAAGAATACATGGAGTTGCTTTTCAAACACTCCAGACATGTAATGAAAGTGAGTGACAAATAGGGGTTGCAATTGTCAATAACTTAGAGGGAGAAAATAAAGATCTCAAAGTAGAATTTTTACTTGTTACTATTATTATAACAACTTTTATTTTTTTTTAGGAGTTAAACACTTTGGGCTTATACGTAGTAATTTTTCTTACTAAGAATCAACCCGGACCCCTTCCTTTTCATACCTTGTCTTTTTGAAATATTGTACGCCTACTACATGAGTTAGGTATAATGGACTACTACTTTATTTAATTATAATAATAACTAAAAAACATAGCAAGGCTTTTTAAAATTTCTACTATATTTATATCTACAAGTTTTTGTAATATCATCATTATTATTCATCTTTTGAAATAAAAATATGTAAGGAAGTAGAATTCTTCTAAGATTTTAATGCTCTTCAAGTTTCCAAGTCTTTTTTAATCATTATTTTCCATACCAACCTATCAACATAACTTGCAAAGCAGGGCAATTTACTTTGAATATATATTTTGTGTTCAACGTAATTTCAAATTCTACCAACTTAACTTTCTCATCATGTCTCTTTATGACAATTGACTTTAAGTCATTTTTGTATTTTACCAAATTAAGTCTATTGTCTTAGCAAGATTAAAATGGTTGATTATGATTATATATTTTATTAATTTTGAATTTGTACTTTAAAATTTTTACTACAACTAAGACTAATTAAGCATTTTTAAAATTTATATCTAAGAGTGTGAAACCTCGAGAAAATCTAATTTTCTGAAAAAGGGTAAAATGTAATTTCGGTTAAAATCAAATTTTTTTAGATCTCTGATGACAAACTGACTTCACCGCTGTAATCGCCTCTACGAAATCTTAGCCACCACGTCGACCCCTCGTTGAATTCCGAGACAGCCGGAATTTCTCGTATTTCGAGGCACCGGGTGGCGTGTCAGAGACAGCCTTATGAGATATTAATGCTGACGATAAAAGTCACCTATTACGTAATCTACGTGACACATGCTGTACGATTAGTTTAGACGATAGAGATAAATGGCTTAGATTAAGCCACGCTAATAAAAAAGCCTTTAAAGTCAAAACTAAAGGACAAGCAAAGTAATTAAGCCGAAAAGTTAATTAAAAGAATAAAAGAAGACAAAAGGTCATCTTCCACTTTTGGTTGGAAACGTGCAGTGAGGGGGGAGAATGAGTTTCAATGGCAGAAAGGCAACTTTCCCCGATTTCCTACTGAATTTCTGCCTCGTCTTCGCCGCATTGTGCTGATCTATCGCTACAAGTACACACACGTGACACTCAATTTTGCTGTAGTTTAACAACTCCAAGAGTGGGTGCGGGTCTTCTCCTACTTGGGTTTATTTTGCCAAGAGCCATTTTAATGGACGAGATTTGCCGAGGCCTGATGGTCGCGGTTTCTAGCCCCAAAATATTTTGATCCGGAAAAAGAAAACTTAGTGGCCGAATAGTGTCGAGCCTAGGTTCTGCCCGCTCACGTGATTTGTGTGTTGTCTGGGTGATTCAAATGAATTGTCAATTGTTATTAGCCCATGTGAGCTAATTTACGTTATTGTCATGAATTGAATAACATGATGTTTGTGAGATAAATTTTGTTAATATATGCATAATTGATATATTGTATGAATTTTGGAAATGGCATAATGCATTCCATATGCACCAAGGCACCCTAGAATGGTAGGTGTGAGTGCATGACATGAAAGAAAATAAATATGAAAATGGTTGTGAAAGGAATTTCAAGGGAAGATTTTCTGGAGAATTTGTTGGGAGATTGTCCAACAATTCACGTCGGAGGGGCTCATGAATTGTTTTGGAGAGTTATCCAACAAATTCGCCTCGGAGGGTTGTCCAATAGATTTTACCGAAATTCAGTAGTATGTTTTCGAGAACAAAACCTTGCTTGAAAACTGCATTTTTCTCACATTTGGCTTAGGTATGTGAGGGAGTCGGTGAGACTCGAGACATGGATTGGGCATGTAGACACTCAAGTAGGATTATGTATTTGCTTGAGTGTGTTTGGTTGCCATTACATGTGCACTTAGGTGGGGAGTAACCCATGTAGGAGATCATCACTACTAGGCATTGCTCACCCTGTCGAGGGATCATTATTTCAGGTACAGGGAGTGTTCGGGAAGATGATGCTCATTAGAGGCCGCTTATGAGAAGAAAGTCGACATGTGGCTTTGATTTCACTTTTGTAAAACATGTATGAATTATTACAATTAAACATGTCAGGTTAAGAGTGATATTAACTCTTGAACTATTGTAATATAGTTGGTTAGATTTTGGTGAGATACGTATGGGCCCATGGGCATTTTATCATGTATAGGTCTCATGACATGAGACACAGGTTTTCCGTGGGTTGACGGTGGTCAGCGGGACCCCCGGGATTTGGGGCATCACAAGAAGCTTCTTAGATAATATCATCTCAGTTTCCAAGTCTTTTTCATAACTTTTTTCCACACTAATTCCTATCAACATAACTTGTATGCAAGGCAATTGACTTGGAGCTAGTCTTTATTTTGTATTTTACCTCAAGTCTATCTAAAACAGTTGATTATCATTATATATTTATTAATTTTATATCATTATTTATTTATTAATGTTGTATTTGTGTGATGGATGGTAATATTATTGTTGTTATTTGATTAAAAAAATTAATATAATGTCTCTTGAGTCAAGTCATCCATGTTATCGACCCATGTCGAGAAGATACCGTTGGCTAGCATAAATATAGACTCCGAAAAATTCAATGCAATGACTATCGGGGTCTAGTTATCCATCATACTGGACTCATATTTAATTATATATATAGAGAATTTTCTTTCAGCTTGTATGAATATCTAATGGAGTCAAGTTGCATAAATTTTTTTTTTTTGATTGATGAGTCAACTCCCATAAATATAGACTCCAAAAAATTATAATGTAATGTTTGTTAGAGTTAAGTTATTCAACATATTGAACTATCTTGAGATGTTGCTTTTAGCTTGCATAAATATATATTGGTGCATGCAATGATGCAAGAGAAAATTACTTTGAATTTATATATACCAAAAAATTCCTACCTATTTATATCAATTATCTATTCTATAAATTAAATATAATTTAAACTTTGTATAACCATTTTCATTATTTATTATGATCGATATAAGAAATAACAAAAAAGATAAATTACTATGATATTTTAGCCTTAATTAACAAGTTTGTCTTGTGACCGTAATCCCAATCCATTGACTAACCGTCAACCTAATGGAAGACCTCGTGGATACTGTGACCACATACCACACGCATGACCTAAGAACGACCGTATATCTATAACACACTTAGGGGTAGGTAAGTTTGAGATCAACTTAACTTTGGCTTTATCCACCTCTATTCCTTCTTTCGACACTATGTGTCCTAGCACAATCCCTTGTGTCAATTACATGAATTTCTCCCAATTCAAAGACTAAATTCTCCCGACACCTCTTAGTACCCTCCATAAATTCTCTAGGCATCCTCACGACCCCAAAAACAGAGAAATCGCCCATGAAAAATCTCCAAAATGTTCTATCATATCAATCGAAAATCCTATCATGCAATCATTGAAGGTTCATGGCTATTTACATATCCGCGGCATTTTCCTAAAGGCAAATGTTCCAAAAGCGGCAAGGAACGGGTTTTCTGGGTCTTAAGGCTATCTCAATTTGATCAGATCCCGAAAATTCGCCTAGAACAATAAAATTCATGCCCTGCAACCCTCTTCAGCATTTGATCCACAAAAGGTAGAGGGAAATGATCTTTCCTAGTGCCCGCATTAAGTTTCCTATAGTCTATGCACACCCTCCAACCTGTGGTGACCCGAGTGGGAATTAGCTCATTGTGTCTACTTACACCATAGTGACCCTAGATTTCTTAGGAACTACTTGGGTTGGACTGACCCACTTGCTATCTGTAATGGGGTAAATAACACCTACATCCAACAGTTTTAAGACCTCTTTCTTGACCGCTTCTTTCATGATTGGGTTCAGTAGTCGTTGTGGTTGTCTAGAGGGTTTGACATCCTCTTCTAAGTGAATCCTGTGTGTACAAATCAAGGGGTTGATTCCCTTTAATATCTCGCAATCGCCCATCCTATGGCGGTTTTATTGGTTCTCAATATCTCCAAAATTTTATTCTCTCGACATCTAACTCTAAAGAGAGGATATGATTACCGAAAGTTTCTTCTACCCTGTGAACTACATTTAAGATGCATGGTAAGGGTTTCATCTCGTTTAGTGGCTTCTCTTCCGAAGGTAACACTCACCCTCACCGTGGTACTCTCAAACTGTGCCCACCCATTTGCTTCCGCACTCAACAGGCCAATTATGGAGTGCAACCCAATTCATGTGGTTACCTCCTCGACACAACTTAGGGCTTACTAGGCAAGACTTGAGAGGATCATCGACGAAACATGATCTACATAGTTCTCGCACAACAGTTTACTATATTTACCTACGTATTCTCATCATCCCCTATCTCCTCGATAATGATTGAAGATATTCAAATTAATAAATTATGTTATCGTAAAGATAATGTCATTAGTCCTCCCTTACAAGTGAATGATGGTATCAAGTGCGTGACTAAGAATGGCCTACTAAGAATCATCAAACCAAGTCCTCGATTCACCACAAGTTTAGTGTCAAGAACAACAAAGTCCACAAGAAAGTAGAACTTGTCTACTTGCACCAATACATCCTTCACTATCCCTCTAGGAATTTTCACACTACTTGGCCACTAGCCGGGAGGGTGATATTAGCCTGCTCTAACTCCTAACCCTAGCTCAACATATACCGAGTATGGAACAAGTTAACACTCGCCCCAAGTCCACTAGAGCATGTCATACTGACCGTCACCACTACGGAAATAGCGGCTTCCCTGTCTTAGATTAAAATTGTTCCGGATCAAGGAGGTGGATTGTTCAGTCATGAATGCATCCTTGTTGACACCTAGCTTTCTTTTTACAGTGCACAAGTCTTTCAAAAACTTGGCATATGACCGGATTTGCTTAATGGCATCCAATAAAGGAATGTTCAACTTAACCTGTTTGAACAACTCATAGATTTCAGAGTGATTGTTCACTTTCTTGGGGGCTCTCAACCTATGAGGGTATGGAGCAGGAGGGACATGGGAGGCCTTGTCTTTTTCTTGCTTAACATCAATAACATCTGCTCTAGGAATATAAGGCTTGAAAGACACCCTATCATCCCCTAGTGGTTCATTTTGCACATCTCAGATTGTTTCTCGCCGGGAATGGTTTTGTCAATTATTTTTCCACTTCTCAAGAGTGGTGACAACCTTACAATGTTCAAAGGTGCCACGCCCGACTTGAGACTCCAACAATTACTGATCTTGGGGGGTTTTGGATGGTTTGAGAAGGGAGTTTCCTTTTCTTGCTGAAAATTTCTATATAAGAGGTTAGCTAGTGATTTGGGGATCTCACATCATTCAAGTGCCAAAATCTCGCACAGGATTGTCGAGCCTGACAAACTGGTGGCACAATGTCTTCAAACTTCTCTTATGTAGAGGTTGGTAAGGTCAGGTTTGATTCCTTGAGAAGAGGGGTGCAAACCTTTGTTAGTGGTGCACATGAAACTTTCGAGGACCTTGATTTGGAACTGAGGGCTTGATTTGAAAAGCCTTGGTTTCGAAGTTTTAGCTAGTTGTTTGGAAAATTGTGTGGGCCTCCCTTGACCTCTCCAACTAAAATTCTGGTGCTTACCCCACCCCGATTATAAGTTCTCGTGAGTATGGAGAATTGGAAGGGCTTTTGGTAATTAAGAGCATTAGTCAGTTTATCTCGATTGCTCCTCGACCTGGAGCAAGGTTGGTGGCAAGCATTAGTCGAAAGGAGCGGGCCTTTGACCAAATGATGCATGGCTCCTCCTCTAGATCCCATATAGGCACCAAGGTACCCGTACGCTACCTCATTCACCTTTTCAATTCTATGGCCTCCAACTTTAGTTGTTGGCTATCTTCGCTCCAGGTCATCATACTCTTATGATGGATTCTCCTCGTAGGTACTATGCACTTTAGCAGTATCTAAGGAGGTATTAGTCTCCTAAGTTCGAGCATTTTCTGCTATTGTATCAAAAAATTGAACTACCTCCCTGGCACTATTCTCATAGAACTCCCCCGCACACATCATTTGGATGTATTGTTTGTTATTCAAGGACAGTCCTTGGTGAAAATATGCACAAATTTGTCCAACATCCAAACCATGATGAGGGAGAGCGTGGAGGAGGTCCTTATATCTTTCCCATACAACAACAAAAGGTTTACTCGGTTTTTCAGAAAAGTTTTGGATTGCTCGCATAAGTGCATTAGTACTTATGAGGAAGAATTTATTCAATTCATTTCGCATGTCTTCCCAAGTAAAAATTGAATTGGGCATAAGCGAATGAAACCATATTTTGGCCTTTTCCTTCAGAGAGAATGGGAATAAAACCATACAAATTATATGGAGGGGCGTTCCTATAGAAAGGAAAGCACTGCAACATCCTCAAAATCTCTCATGAATGAGTAAATTCTTTAATCGAATTTCTGATACACAAAGAAAGAAGGCAAATCATCTCTGACTTCATAAGGAATTGGTTACCTCTTCGTGTAAGCGAATACATGAATTCGCTGTGGGTTCTTCGAGGCTGCGTAATCTCTCGGCGGTTCTTTCCACGTTAGGTAAAGGGTAGGGGATTCACATTGATTTTGTCGAAAATTTACATTTCTCCCGCCCTCGGGAAGCTGGTAGCAACACCATCTCCTCAAGTGTGGAGGTTCACGGAGCTCCGCGGGTCACCGTGTAACCTCGCACGGATTAAAGAGGAGTTTTGTTGATTCCCTAGATGGTCCATTTGAGGTGTAGGGTTCTCTTTGAAACAAATGTCTTACTATGGATTCTTCGTAATGTCTTTTGAGTTATAATTTTACAGTCGTGGCGTTGCTCGCCCAAACCGACATGCACCAATCTTACCCCAACTAGACAGATATTCACTTAGATTATTTACGAAAACGAATTAAAAAGAAAAGGTAGAGAACGTACCGGATTTGCAATGCAATTGCAAATTACCACTAGCTCTCTATGGATCAACTGGATTGCTTGCCACTCCTCGCAACGGCGCCAAAATGCTTCGCTCATTTCTCGTATGCTGAAATTATTCCCGCGTAGAACTAATGTCGCTGGGCATTATACTACCGTGAGTCCACGTGTCATTTCCACTGTGAGTGGGTCCTAGGTGATCCTTAGGGACGCTATCCTATGAATGTGCTAAAGTAAAACTGGGGTTTGTGATTGATTGGTTGAGTAACCGATTAACTTAACTATTTTAAAACAAGAAGGGCGAATGATAGGATCCTTAGGTTTTCGCTCACCACTGACTAGGTAATACCCACCTCTTACTCACAATCTAATTTAGGAGCCATTGATGAATGGTCTTCGATGGAAGATATAACATTAAAAGATTTTATAAGACAAAGAATGATTGAACGATAACAACAACTTGTTCAGACGATTTTCTCGGGACTCTTCTTCATTTGCGATACACAACGTGTACCCCTAGAGCCCTCGTCATTAACGTTGTTAAGAAGATGCCAAACTAAGGTTTTATAAGATTTTTCGCAGAAGTGTTTGCAAGATCGCATAATCCCATTGAAGCGCAAAAGAGGAATCAGGTCGTTACCTTGAAGGAGGTGAGTTTCACCGTTAGAACTCCTATTATGAGGCTTATAACTCCATTAAAACTGAGAGTCGATTCATGATTAATAGAACACTAATCGTAAAAGTGACTTCAGAAATAACACTTCAATTGCAAGGTTAGGATATCAAAAACACAGAATCCCTTAAAGAATTCCAAGTTATAGAAACCAACTGAAAGATTACAAGTAATTAAAAACTCATAATCAAGAAAACTGGCACTCACCCAGAACCCTAGCAAATTATGAGAAACTCTAACCGCTCAAACCAAAACCCTAGAATCCGATCATCCTTAACTCGCCTCTCTAAAGTGGGCTAGCCACAATCCTCATTAGTGATCTCGGCGGGGCGGGTCGAAAGACGAGCGCGGCCTTACACCAAGATTGAAATTTAATTTCAAGTCCCGCAGAGACGCGCATGTCGGGTACCGGCACTGCATAGCGTGGTACCGTACCAAAAGTGCACCGTACCATTAGCTCCTCGGGCAACCGGGTACCACTATATTTAGTACCGGTACCATTGCTTCACTACATGTGGGTACCGATACCACGCCCTCGCAACTCGTCCTCTGATCGTAGCACTACCCAGTACCTCTCGACAGTTTCTAACAACAGTAGTCGACAACCTACATTTGCCTCTCAACCAAACCGCTACAAAAATGTGCACCTGACTCAAAACCTACGCAAGCATAAAAAAGCTAGAAACGGTCAGCACCCATTCTACACAAATGAGAGCAAACATGAGTCAGTTAAAACCTATATAAATGTTGCACTTTTATGTGTCCAACAACAACTAAACAAATTCATACCAATATTAAATAAACCACAATTAAAGTATTAATCCATAATGGTGCGGTTAGGGTTGACAAAACCCTAGAGAGAAAATTAGTTCATAGTGATTTTCATTAGAGACTGAAAGATTTTCAGCTTCAAATGAATCAGAAAAGAAAATACGTAAGAAGCCGTCGCGATCTCTTAGAACTTCGCCTCTCGCCAAATTTCTATCTATATCCTATGTTCAAATTCGCCTCTGAATCCCCTCTGCCTCTCGAAATTGCTTCCCTTTTATATCCCAGGATCCGGGCCCATCAATGACCTAGAAATCAGAGTTTTTTATCGCTCCTGGCTTGGAAAAGAAGACCTCGCTACGCCATGGCGAAGGAGGCTACGTCGTGGCATACCCGAGGCTACTGGAATTTGCCTCACTGGTTCGCTGCAGTGTAGGACCTCCACGCTGCTGCGAAGAGCTACGCCTCAACGTGGAGTCCCTTGCAGCTACTTACCCAAGGCTCTTGCTACACTTCTTTGTGTCTTCTCTGCTTCATGTCTTTTCTTCTATTATTCAGCTTCCTTTTTTACTCCTATATCGCGTGTCCCAGAAAAAACATTATAGTACATGGGGATTAGCTTAATATTAGGTGGAATATGAATGAATCATGCAATTGAGCTATAAAATCACATAGAAATTTTACTGGAATGCATGCATAATTCACTCCGATCACATCCTCTACATTGCCTCCCATTGGTGACACCATCGCGACCTCAGACGAGCTGAGTGCACTTTCAGCCAGTGACCTCGTGCCACGTATATCGCCGAGTACTTCATCCATTAGCTCCTAGCCCACCTGGGCCACATCAGCCCGCTTCGCATTGCAAGAGACCCTATAGATCAACTAGTCATTCTGGAGCACATCCTAAGAGAAATATAAAGACGCCATCTTGTGGGACTCATTGATATATGTTGATATTTTTATATATTGACATTTGTATACAATTTTATATTTATATGATTTGGTTTATGCATGGAGGTCGAATCAGCTTAATGCAAAATTCCATGGAATTTCAGCCTTTGGATGTGCTTGTTGTGAAAATTTTAAATATATTTGCTATTTTCAATAAATAACTTTTGTTGATTTACAAATAATTTACTATGATAATATAAAAAATATATTCGAATCCATTAGTTCATGTAATTTATTAAATAGTAAATATTTTAAATAAGTTTCAATGTTAAAAACAATAATAATAAGGGACTTGTGTGGGGAATTATTAAATTGCAATTGTCGCTGTCATGGATAGCGGCAATTAGAATTATTACAAGTCCAATTGCCACTATCCATGACAGCGGCATTTGCCACCTTGTAATCCCCCGTGTCCCAAACGCACTACTTTGGGCATTAGTTTGGGTTCCAAACTAATTTCATAAATTTTTTTTTCAAATAAAGTATTCAGTCTAAAACTCAAAAAATAGTGTGGCAAACACTGAACTTGTTTATACGACACAGTTGAAAACCCGAATTTTCTAGGATCTTCGATGATCTAAACGAACTCACTGGGCTGACTTCATCTCACGAAATATAGTTACCCAAGAGAATTTCATTGAATTCCGAGACAGTAAGAATTTCACGTTTCTCGAGGCAACGAGTCAAGGACATAGGAGGACACATGGCAAGCCATTTGTCACAAGTCATGGCAAGGCCAAATGCATGTGTGACACATGGCTTGCCATGTGTCCACATGCATGCCAATGGACGTGTTTACCATGTGTCACACACGCATGCCAATGGACATTTCATAAATGGGGTGTGTCTATAGAAGAAAGAGGGAGGAGAGGAAAGGAAAAGAGAAGAGAGGAAATGAGAAAAGAAAGAGAGAAAAGAGTTAAAAAAGAAAGGAAAAGAAAAAAGAAAGAGAGAGAGAGCTGAGTAATGTGGTTTCTTCCTCGCTCATCAAGCACGATCGGAACCCATTGACCAAGGAGAAAAGTCCTAGATTCAACGAGGGGCCGTGACTTCAAGAGGTGAGATTTTCCTATCTTAGTTTATTTATAAAGCCTCGGGGCTATCGCTGGGGGCTGGGATTTTGGAATCGTGTTCGTACATATAACACCCCAAATTATACCGACGCGATAACATGCTTTGGGGTATAATAAAAGTAAATGTATATTTTTCTGGAATAAAATAATGCTAAATATAAAATAAGCAAAACCCGTAATTAATACAAAAGTCAAGGGTAAATTGGTAAATTGCTAATTAAGGACCCAAATGACATAAGAATAAAAGATTGTATGCCAAATTAGGAAATTGTAAAGTTTTCAAACAATGGTGGCATTTTTACAATTAAGGAAAGTGGAGGGGTGAAAGTACAAATCATGGAAACTTTAATTAGTTAAAGGATAATAATAATAAATCATTAGAATGGTTCAGGGAAGCCTAAAAAATACTCTAGATCTCGGATGACGAACCGATCATAAATTGCCTCAAGAAATCTAGTGACCTTAAAAGTTTTGTCGAATTTTGGAGACAAATAATATTTTACGATTCGGGTGATAAGTTGCCAAAGTGACTTCAAGGACGAGATTTTTACGAAACGGACCCGAATAAGGCAATATGAGCTATGTATCCAAATAATAATAATAATAAAATAAGAATTATAAAAAAAAAAAAAAAGAAGATAAAATCAAGTCAGTATCGTATGACTATTGTAATGAGACATGAGAAAGAGAGCTGAGGGAAGAGAGAGAGATTTTAGAGAGAGAAACTTTCTAAGATCTACGGTAATCTGACTCAGAGATTTTTGTCTGTTAAAGGTAAAGTTGATCCATCGCAATGAGGCTACGCTGAGCACCAAAATTGAGTTTCACAAACTCCACGAGAATGGAATTTTCCTACTTGTGTTATTTCTATCCTAAAGGTCATTTAATGGTTTGGGATTTGCTTAGAGACCGTGAGAGGTCGTAAATTTCAGTCCCAAAATTTTTGGACTGAGTTTAGGAATTTTTAGAATTTTCTAGACTATTTCTGACAATCCTATTTGAATTTCGACCAAGTTAACAGCTTCGGTTGTAATTTTGGGATTGTTTTCTAATAGTCCAGACAGGATTTTTAGAACTATTTTCGGGTGTTCTTGCACTCTATGGAAAGTCCTTTGAGTCTAGAATCCATCTATATATATAGCTTGATGAAATTGGAACGATAGTAAATAGCTCATAAGCATACATGGTAACCATAGTTATTCATGCATATAATGAGATATGAAAAAAATGCAAAGATACAAATAAATGATTGTAAATATCGCATATGATTATCGGATGACAATAATTATTCGGGAATATGAGATATGTACTGAACATAAAATACATACGGATTGTCTGCTTAGAACCTGGTAAAGGGATAGATGAGCATGTCTATTAGGGAAAAACAAGTGTGACGCCCCATTCCCGGGGGTCCCGTTGACCACCGTCAACCTACGAAAACCTGTCTGTCTCATATCATGAGACCCATACATGAGTAAAAATGGCCACGTCGGCCCATACATCCATACGCACCAAAATGTTTATTTTATACAAAAATAAGTGAATTTACAATTTGTTTTCATTACAAATTATCCAAAACTGGGTCTTTTACCCAGATTTTTACAAAATACATAACAAGGTCACATATGACCATTTCTTCGTCTCTCTAAACCCTGGAGCGTCCCATCCCTAGTGAACCTTCAAGACTAAATAATTTTTCCCTCTCGACAGGTGAGCAATTCCTCAAAGAAGGGAATTATCCGGCGCAAGGGCTACTCCCCACCTAAGTGCTCATGTAATGGAAAACCAAACATTCAAGAAAAACAGATATGTTCCTACTCAAATGTCTACATGAAATGGATGAGAATGTGACTCATCCTTTCCCACTTCGAGCTCATTGACTTCATGCATGCTGTCAAGGGTGAGAAAACACTATTTTCAAACAAAAGGTTTTTGTTCTTGAAAACAAATATCGAATTCCGGTAAAATCTATTGGACAACCCTCCGAGGTGAATTGCTAGGTAACTCTCCGAAACAATCATGGTTCTTCCTCCGAGACGAATCATTGACAATTTCAAGGCAATTCTAAAATCTTCCTTTGAAATCCATTTAGCAACCACGCTTCATGTCATGCACTCACACCTATTATCTCTGTGTGAGGGATGCCCTTGCATATGAATTGCATTATGCCATTTCATATTAAACACATGTTAATATATCAAGCATGTATATATTAACAAAAATTAACACACAACAACATGTTATTCTTTCATTGCAATAACACCAAGATTAGCTCACATGGGCTAATAAACAAATTAAGCAATTCATTTTGAACCGCCCAAGAAACACAAATCACACACAAGTAGGACCACCCAAAGGCAGTCTCCAATCCAACCTGGGTTGTCCGGGCCGCTCTAAAATCAAGAAGATTCGGGGCCCCACCCGGGAGGACCAAAACTCACAGCCATTTTCGGGGCCTCTAAACACTCCAAACCACATTAACAAGGTTCTTAAATAAGGATTAAATCAAGTAATTTACCTCCCGGAGTTGTCGAACCCACAAAACCGTATCCACGCTGCAGCTCTTGCAAAGTGGGGATCAACTTCGCTTTCGCCTGGCTTCCGGGATTCGACGATTCAATCACCGGGAAATTTGGAGAGAAGTTAGACACTCTCTCTAAAACCTTATCTTCCTTCTTCTCTTCCTTTTCCCCTTCCCCCCCCATCTAGTTGGGAGAACTCAGTCAAGAGGACTCATTCCTCTCATGCCACATGTCAAGCCACCATTGGTCAAGCCAGATTTCCTCATCCACTTATCCCTCTACTTTGGGATTTTCATCCAAAGGAATCATGCCATGTGTCCACCCATGGCCCACACTTGAGGTCATGTTTGACTAGCTCACAGTCTGACACTTGTCTCCTCTTGGACTGCGCAATGTGCACCACATGTCCAGTACTATCTTCCGTGTCTCGAAAAACGTGAAATTCCGACTATCTCGGAATTTGACAAAATGACGTAGTAGCTAGATTTCTCATGAAGATTTTGGCAAAGAAGTCCGCTTTTGTTATCCGAGATCTGTGAAAAATCTCGGATTTTGACCTAAATTACCATTTTACCATTTTTAGAAAATTATAATTTCCGGGGTTCACATTCTTCCCCCCTTAAAGAATCTCCCGGGTCCTAAATCTCGTGCACTATCACAACAAATCACTACTATCACAACAAATCACATGCACATGCAACGTGCACTATGCCATGCATGTAAACTAGTCATTTAAGCATTAAACGACTAAACCACATACCTTCATCCCTAAACTATAAAGGATAAGTGGCCCGCATCATGTCCTCGCACTCCTTACACGTCGCTCTCTCCACTCCACCTATTGCCACAAGATTTACCAGCCCACGGTCTTGCGTCAGAACCTGGATCCCAAATGACCATAATGCGCACTTATCCTCCTCAAAGGTCCTATCTGTGTCAACATCAATCTCTCCCCAATCCACTACATGGGCTGGATCAGGAGTGTACTTCCAGAGCATGGAGACATGGAATACCTCATGGACACCTAACATGTCAAGCAGAAGCTAATCGGTACGCCACAAAGGCCTACCCTCTCAAGTATCTCGAAGGGTCCAATGAACCCTAATAGCTCGCTGTCGAACCTCGACCACCCTCTTAGACATCACCTTTAAGAAGTGATCTCCAACCTCGAACTCTAAGGGTCGACGTCGTACATTAGCATAGCTCTCCTGCTAGCTCTGAGCCGTAAGAAGACGTTGTCGTATCAAACTCACCTTATCGGAGGTGTCTCTAATCAGATCAGGACCAGTGATGGAGCTCTCTCCCACCTCAGTCCAACATATCGGTGATTTGCATGGCCTCCCATGGCTACCATACGGTGCCATCCGGTATACTCGCCCGATAACTATTGCTGTGTTTAATTCCACTAAGGGCAACAAGCCCCAAATTACCCTTATGATCCGTGATCGCATGCCTCACAGCATGTCCTCTAACACTTTGTATGGTCCTCCCTCGTGATCACCCATCCTGTCTCGTGGGAAGGAAGGTTGTACTCATGGTCAGCCGTGTTCCCATAGCCCTTTGGAAGCTCTTCCAAAAGTGCTTCGAAAACCTTAGGTCTCTATCTGACACTGGCATGGATACCGGGTATCTATATAGCCGACTATCTCAATATACAACCGCGTAATTCTCAAATGTGAAGGTCATCCGCACGGCTAAGAAATGTGTCGACTTCGCGGAGTCGGCCTACTCATCACCCACACCGCCGCCATGCCTCCGCTGACGCTCCAGGGTAAAGTGGGTCACAAAATCCATCGCGGACATGCCTCACTTCCACCGGCGCCACCTCCAATGGCCGGGCGAACCCGCCGCTTCGGGTGCTCGGGCCTTTAACTTGCTAACACATGAGACATCGTCGAACAAAGTCCCCTACGTGTCTCTTCATCCCGCTCCAGTAGTACTGGCGATGAAGATCCCGGTACATCTTCATGCCACCTGGATGCATGGCAAATCAAGAGCAATGAAAATCCCTGAGGATCTCCTATCTCAAATCTATCAACTGGGGAACCACTACCCATCCTCTATACCAAAGACTACCATCTATGTGGATGGTCTAGCCTCGCCAATTGCATCTATCGCATCTGGCCCCCGATGGACACTATCTTCGCCCTATCCCCGGGACTCGATCACTCCGCTTCAATAGAAACTGCAGTTACTAAACTCCCTAACGTACCCGAAGCTCGCCACTGCATCAGAGTCTAAACTGGTCCCACACCGAGCATCTGCCACTCCCGAGAAGCTATACTGGCTAATGCTCCGCGTGACTTTTGACTGAGTGCATTAGCCACCACATTTGCCTTACCAGGATGGTAATGTATAGTGAAGTCATAATCCTCTAGGAACTCCATCCATCTATGTTGCCTCATATTGAGGTCCCACCGTGTAAAGATATACTTCAGACTTTTATGGTCTGAGTACACCCGAATCGCCGCCATATAGCACAAATCTTCGCGCGAAGACTATGGCCACTAACTCCATGTCGCAAAGCGGGTACTCGCCATGATTCTTCAACTTACGGGAACCATAAGCTACCACTCTCCCGGACTACATCAAAACACATCCCAATCCGACCTTCAAGGCATCACAATACACCTTGTACCCCTGTCCTCTCTCTAGGACTATCAGGATAGGAGCTGAAGTAAGCCTCCTCTTCAACTCCTGGAATGCCTCCTCGCATCGGTCATCCTAATCAAACTTGACCTCCTTCCGGGTCAATCTCATCATAGGTGCCACTAATCGGGAGAAATCCTCAATGAATCTCCTGTAGTACCCAACCAATCCCAAGAAACTACGTATCTCGAAGACTGACTTCAGTCTCTCCCAACTAATCACAGCCTCGACCTTCACTGGGTCCATTGACACGCTTGAAGCTGACATCATGTGTCCTAAAAATCTCACCTCAATAAGCCAAAACTCGCACTTATTGAACTTGGCGTACAGCCGATGGTCTCTCAACAGCTACAAAACAACCCTTAAATGATCCTCGTGCTCCTCCTCAGACTGGGAGTAGATCAAAATGTCATCTACAAAGACCACGACAAACTGATCTAGATAGGGTTGGAACACCCTATGCATGTAGACTATGAATGCTACTCATGATTTGCCAATCCAAAGGGCATCTCTCAGAACTCAAAGTGTCCATAAAACGCCTCGAACGCCGCCTTTAAAGATATCTGGCTCCCCTAACCCTCAACCGATGGTAACCAGCAGGAAGGTCTATTTTCGGGAGTGTAATTCGCCTCCTCACCGATCAAACAAGTCATCAATCCTCGACAATGGAACAATTTCGATCAGAATCCCGTTCAACCGTTTAGTCAATGCAATGCTAAAGGGTCCCGCTCTTCTTCTTCAGAATAACCAAGCACCCCATGGTGAAGTGTCTTCTATTTAATGAATCCCTTTGTCCAAGAATCCTTATAGGCCGACTCGAAGTTCCCGCAACTCAACTCGGTGCCATCCCCATGCGCAGTCATAGATACGGGTGACGGCCTGTGGTGTAACTCAATACAAAAGTCTACAAACTCTCTCGCTGAGGCAATCCCACAGCTCATTCTAAAAAACATCCTCATACTCACGTGCACTACCGAGGTAGATCTAAGTCCAATGTCACCTCGCCCCTCCGCAGGCTTGCTAGCTAACCCGCCAACCGCCCACGACACTTGATTCGCATACCTGCCTAGTGGAAAATATCATGCTTGTCCCCCTGAAACGTAACACGAGTACCTTCCTGTGTGTAAGCGGTAACCCTCCTACACTCACAATCGATGACAACTCTATATGCCGTCAACCAGTTCATCCCCAAGATGACGTCGAACTTTGACATGTCCATGACCCTTAGGTCCACTGTGAGCGCACTCCCCGGTGATCTCTCAGCCAGCAACCACGACATATCATTCCTATTCTCGCCCTAGTCCCTAGTGAAGAATCCATATACACTACCTTTCTAAGGTTTTCACCTCTTAGCCTCAAACTCCTACACTAGATGCAATAACAAGCATGAACATGATGCATCTTAATTTGAACGACATTCTTGTGAGATTTGTAAACGCACTCAAACTGTAGATCACCGCCAGCTTCCGCCATAGACCACGGGATCCCTGCCTCTGAGGACAATCCCGTCTCCTGTGTCCAGGCTGATGACAATGGTAGCATACTATCTGCCCTATCTGGCTAGAAGTCCTAGCCAGTGAGCCCTGCTCTTGTCCCTGACCCCGACTCTGGTCTATCTGTGCGGCAAGAGGTGCTTGTGTAACATCCTGGAACTGGTACTGGTTCCTCTAACCCGCTGGGGGGAAGAAGGAACAAACCGCACCTGTGCATGTCCCACTGATGATTGGGACTGAGATGTCCTAAAATCCTGATCTCACTGGAGGCAATCCTCCTCATAGCCCTAAGCACGGGCAAAGGAAACATGCCATCCGGGCCCCGTCGACTAAAGGACCTGTCATATCCCCGCACTGACACCTGCGGGACGTAAGTCCACTACCCCACAATCCCACCGTAATGCCCAAGTCGGGTGACAATGGAAGCACCGACCTCACTCGACCAGGTAGGAGTCCCGCGTTCCCCATCTCTAGATAATCGACCTCGACTCGACCGCGGCCACGCCATAAACCCCAAACTCCATGCGAAACGTGCTTCTCGCTTTCTTTCCGTTGGAAGAAGATGAATCTTCCTTCCTCTTAGTACCAACATCCATATCTTGGATGCCTCATATGTCATCTACTCCTCCATCTATGGCCATTGGAGGATGATGTGCTTCTAAACGCCTGGAGTCGCTTGACCGCCAGCTCACTACTGCACACATCCAGGCAATACGCGGCCGCAGAATCCCTACGGCCTCGCCACCAAAGGCCTCGGTCGAATAAAGGTGGTGCTTGACTAGCACCTCGTGGACGACCTTTATGTCCTCTCCCGCGACTAGCCATCTACACATGTCAAATGGCAAGTTGAGTTTTAATGAAGTATCTCTAAGGGCGTAAATACAGTCCCAAGACACTATTCACATACCGGAAAAAAAAATTTCATATACCACGTCAAGTATCTATAGGTAATACAAGACAAACATTTCATATATTAATGGCACACAAACAAAAATTTTATTTTTTTCAGACTTTTGTTTTTTGAAAACTCCCCGTGAACAAGGTTCATAAACAAAGGATCCAAACAAGGACTTAAACAAATACATTGCCTCAAACTGCTGTGTCACAAGATCAGAAACACACAAGACGCCGCCTTTACCGCGACACAAAAATCGTGTCGCGATACAAAAACCATGTCACGCGCGCTGGGCGCCGTGTCGCCTCGCCCGCCGCGCCGCCCCGCAGCTACCAAGAGCTGCTCAAGGCCACGCCACAACACGCTGTGTCGCGACCCAAACTAGAAAATGGGCAGTAGCCCATCCAACTTCCTCTTCTGCACGTTTTTTTTTTTATTCCTCCAGTAGCCTCCCTGCTACTTCTAAGATGCAGTAGCCTAAACAACTGCTATTTATACAATTCAAAATTTTTAAGAGTTTAATTACAACCCTTTTTTCCTTGTGAGAAAACTGGAATAATCTTCCAGAATTCCACAAAACACGATCTGTTCATGTTAAAAAACTAGAACAACTGTCCAGAAATATTTTTTTTTTCGTTTATTTCTGGACCATCATGCCCAAAATTCCTCAAACAAACCTTAAACCTCAAACTTAGGGGTTATATTTTCTTGACCCTAGTGTTTAACATTTTCCTATATGTTATCTACCAAGAATCCAATCTCAATACATACAATACAATAATCAATGCAAATCATCGTAATGCACCATGAATGCATGATCTAACCCGTGCCCATCAAGTCCTAAGTAAATCGTATACCTAACTTCCTGATACTAAGTTATAACTCTAGTATCCAACATCTAATCTCTAGTATTTATAAACCCAGGCTCGATACTGCCGCGGACGCCCATTCCCGGGGTCCCGTTGATCACCGTCAACTCAAGGGAAACCCTTCAGGTGTCTCATCATGAGACCCATATATGAGTAAAATGGCCACAGTCGCCCATGCATCCATATCACCAAAATGTATATTTTATACAAAAATAAGTGAATTTACAATTTGTTTCGACATAAATTATCCAAAACTCTAGATTTACAAAATACATAACAAGGTCATATATGGCCATTTCTTCGTCTCTAAGACCCCAGATGCATCCCATCCCTAGGTGAACCTTCAGTACCTAAAATAATTTTTCCCTCGACAGGGTGAGTAATGCCTAGTAGTGGAATTATCCTACATGGGTTACTCCCCACCTAAGTGCTCATGCAATGGCAAACCAAACATTCAAGCAAAACATATGGCAATCTTACCAAATTTCTAAATGAAATGGATGAGAATGTGACTCATCTTTTCCCACTTCTCGAGCCCTCAATGACTCCCTTATGCATGCCTAAGCCAAGGGTGAGAAAACACTGTTTTCAAACAAAAGGTTTTTGTTCTTGAAAACATAATACCGAATTTCGATAAAATCTATTGGACAACCCTCCGAGGTGAATTGATGGGTAACTCTCTGAAACAGTCATGGGTCTTCCTCCGAGATGAACTGCTGGACAATTCCCCAAGGCAATTCTTCGGAAAATCTTCCTTTGAAATCCATTTAGCAACCATCAAGCCATGTCATGCACTCACACCTATTATTCTAGGATGCCCTAAGGTATAGCGGAATTGCATTATGCCATTTATATAAATACATGTTAATATATCACATGTATATATTAACAAAAATTAACACACAACAACATGTTATTCTTTCATGGCACAATACCAAGATTAGCCTGCATGGGCTAATAAAAATTTAAGTAATTCATTTTGAACCGCCTAAGCAACACAAATCACAAACAAGTAGGACCACCCAAAGGCGCCTCCAATCATACCCGGGTTGTCCAAAATCGCCCAAAATCAGAGCATTCACCGGGAGGACCAAAAACTCACGGCCATTTTGGCCCCAAACACTCCAACCATCAACAAGGTTCTTAAATAAGGATTAAATCAAGTAGGAGAAGACCCCTACCTCCCGTAGTTATCGAAACTCCACAAAACCGGTATCCACACGTAGCTCTTGCAAAGTGTGCATCAACTTCACTTCGCTCGCATCTCGACGATCCGATCACTGAAATTTAAAGAGAAGTTAGACACTCTCTAAAACCTTCTCTTTCCCTTTCTTTTCTTTCTCTCTCTTTTTTTTTCTCCTCTCTCTCTCTCCTCACCTACCCCTTCCCCATGTGGTCGGGAGACCTGTCAAGAGGACTTGCCTCATGCCACCTGTCAAGCCACCACTGTCAGTTTCAGATTTCCTCATCCACTTATCCCCTACTTTAGGATTTCTATCCACGGTATCATGCCATGTGTCCACACATGGCCCGCACTTGAGCTCATGTTTTACTAGCTCACGCTCCGACACTCGTCTCCCTCACCGCACGCGCCCACGCGGTCCCGCACTATCTTCCGTGCCTCGAAAAACGTGAAATTTTGACTATTTCAGAATTCAACGAAATTTCGATGTAGTAGCTAGATTTCACGAGACGATTCTGACGGTAAAGTCCGTTTTGTCATCCGAGATCTAGAAAAATTCCGGATTTTGACCGAAATTACCATTTTACCATTTTTCATAAAATTAGAATTTTCTCGAGTTTTACAACAAGCCTGCAGCATATTGACTGGGCTTGGCTCACAATATTACAGCCGCCTTCAGTCCTTATAGATGGTCATTGTCTCGCATAATGATAACAAATACGCCCCCTTATGTACCTCACTGTTTTGTATAGTGAGTACAGCGCCTTCGAGCCCTTATAGTTTTCTTTATCCACTTCTAAGGTTTATGCAGACATGAAACATAAAACAAATGACTCGAATATGACATATGAAATGATATGATATGATAAGAGAAGCATAGCACCGCTATGCGATGACAAGTATATTGTGACAAGAACATGAAGCAAAATGTAAAATGATATGAAATGTATATGAACGTTGATAAGAAATGAAACATAATATGATAAGTAAATATGAGATATGTATAAGCATGTTTAAATGATATGATATGTTAGATGTGTATAGAAGTGTGATGACCCTTATTAGAGGTCATCCATATGTATTAATTCCCACTAAGCTTAAGCTAAAGACGAGTGTTTCATCCGTAAGTAGGTACAAGAGAAGCAGTAAACGAGAAGTCCAAACATCACACGCGAACTGCCAACACACTACTAGGTGCCTACTAAAGACCTTTTGGTCTATTTTTGTATATGTTTAGTTTTTGTGAGCAATGTAAATATTGTAAATGTTGAACACTTCCATATATGGAGCTTGTATATATTTTGTAATCCGTTGTTACAAAATATAGTACAAGCAAATGTTTAACATTATTTAGTAATGAAAAGCTTAAAGTTCTAAGTTTTATAGTAATTAGTAATGCAGCACCCCAAATCAGGGTCTCGATCCGCCTAATCACCTGGGATGCAGAAGGCACTCACAGTGGTATCAGAGTCTGTGTTTAGAAGTATTAAAAAGCCTAGGTTTAGGCTACTCTGGATAGAGTATATGATAGAAAAGCATGTGTTTAGTAATGTGTTGGCCTTATGTGGATGTCCTTGTGTTTTGTATCGATGGATCATCTTGAAGAAGCTGCTGAGAGTGTTAACCCAAGGGAACAAGAGTTATTAGCTTCTGAGTCTTCAAAAGTAATGTACCCACGAGCCCACTAAGCTTTGCTGAGAATATCGCAGGACATGGCTCGGGTATTGGATAGATTGACCGCTCCTAAAGCTCCAATAGACACAGTAAGAAGACATAGAGCAGAGGAATTCCATGGTTCGAGCATGGAAGAGTCTAAGAAAGTCGAATTCTGGTTGGAAAAGTTACAAAGAATATTGGAAGAAGTTAGATGCCCTCTCGATCAGAGAGTATCATGTGCAGTCTCACTATTGTAGAGTGAGACATATGATTGGTGGAAACTAGCGTTGAGAAGTCCAAGGATTCCAAATCCCATGACTTGGGAGTTCTTTGTCCAAGAGTTCAGGGCAAAGTATGTGTCAAGATGTATAGGATTCTATGGAAACAGCTCCTAAATTTCAGCTAAAAGGAGCTATTGGTGGTTAAACATGAGAAAGCACTACCATCTCAAGAAGTATGCATCTGAATTGGTCCTCACCGAGGCATTTCCTTGGTGGCAATTTGAGGATGGACTGCATGATTCCACTGGAGATATTCGGGCACCTACGACTCTCTCCAACAAGTAGATTTCTATCAGTTGGTCCCAGCTGCAATGAAAGTAGAGAGACTAGAAATGAGCAACAAAGAAAGATCTCAAAAGAAGAAGTTTTCTAGAGGAGCTTCGTCCTCCTCGGGGAAAAGAGCTAGAGAGTCTCCAGCTCAATCAAAATATAGTTCCTCTACGAGAGGTAGAAGGCAAGGGTCCAATGTAGCACCTAGTACAGGTAGAGGTTCAGTTTGACAAGGAGAAATCCCAGAATGCCCTCATTGCCATAGAAGGCATTTGGGAGTTTGTAGATTGTTGACAGGAGGGTGCTTCAAATGTGGAAGCACTGAACATTTTATGGTAAATTGTCCCAAAGAGTCAAGAGACAATAGGAATCCTCAGAGTAACAAAGAGGGAGGTCCGCGACACCACCGTCGACTTGAGATAGAGGTAGAGGTCGAGGGGGCCAGAGCCAGCATAGAGGACGAGGAGGCCAAAGTGTCGTATATTTATGTTCTATACCTACAAAGACCAAAGACGAGCATATGCTATGAAGTCTGGTATGACCAGATGCTCCTGAGGCTATAGCTGGTATATTTTCTCTTTTTGATATTGAAATGCAAGCATTGATTGATTCTGGATCTACTCATTCATATGTATGCATTGAGCATGTGTTCGATAAGATACCAACAGTGGAACAGTTAGCATATGACATTCATGTGACCAGTCCATTAGAGCATAGTATTAGCGTGAATAGCGTATACAGAAATTGCCCCATTGTTATACAAGCAAGAGAGTTTCTCGCTGATTTGATACCCTTACCATTTTGAGAATTTGACTTGATTCTGGGAATGGATTGGTTGTCTCAGCATCGAGCTATCGTTGATTGTGGTCAAAAGACAATAGTGTTGAGATTTTACGACCAGACTCGAGGTGATAGTACAAGGCATCGATCAAGTGCACGTCCAATGATCTCCACTATGCAAGCTTAGAGATTTATGAGGAAAGGATGAACGTTAAAAGAAGAGGTTATATGCTAAACTCAAGAATGTGACTTTGGCTAAAGGAAGTTTCATTCCTAGGGCCATAGTATGTCTACCGAGGTATAAGAGTTAACCCTACAACATTGAGGCTATCAGGAATTGGAAACCCTCCTCAAGTGTGACCAAGTGAAAAGTTTCTTGGGTTTAGGTGGATATTATAGAAGATTTATAAAAGGATTTTCTATCATAGCTTCCGCTCAGCCAAATTACTCAGAAAGGAGTAACCAAGTGAGTGGTCGATAAATGTCGAATACAACTGAAAGAAATGGCCGTTGAAGTGTTAGTATTAACGCAGCCTACCTCTGCAAAGAGTATACCAGATAGTAATGCTTCCACTGGTCCGTTGTGTGTTAATGCAAGATGGGAAAGCAGGCTTGTGCATCCGTGCGCTGAAGACATATGAACAAAATTATCCCACTCATGACTTAGAGTTGGCTGCAGTAGTGTTTGCTTTGAAAATATGGCGACACTACTTATATGGGGAAAAGTGTAGAATTTACACATATCACAAGAGTCTCAAATATTTGTTAACGCATAAAGAGCTTAATTTGAGACAACGAAGGTGGTTGGAGTTGTTCAAAGATTATGACTGCATAATAGATTACTACCCTGGAAAAGCTAATGTGGTAGCAGATGCCTTAAGTAGAAAGGCAATGGCAGCTTTGTTAATACAACACAGTGAATGGAGAGTAGTATATGATGGAGCTATATTAGCTCAATTAAAAGCTCAGCCTGTTTTAAAGCAAATGATTATAAATGCTCAGAAGAATGACGAAGAGCTACAAAAAGTTACATGTTAGATAGGATGAGACTGCCAGTTGAAAGAAGTGAAGTATGTATTTCTAGAACATATTATGTGTGCCAGATGATAAAGAGCTAAAGAAAAAGTTACTATTTAAAGCTAATAATACGGTATATACCATGCATCCTGGAGGTAATAAAATGTATCAGGATTTAATATAGCATTATTGGTGGAAAGGAAAGAAAAGAGATGTGACAGAGTATGTGTCTAAATGTTTGATGTGTCAGCAAATCAAAGCTAAACACCAAGTTCCAACAGGTCTGTTAAATCCCCTTCCAATTCCTCAATGGAAGTGGGATAACATTTCCATGGATTTTGTGTTGGGTTTTCCCCTCACGCGAGGCTCACAAAGTTGGCCCATTTTATACCAGTCAGGATTGACTATTCTATGGATTGACTAGCTGAGTTATATGTGGATGAGATTGTGCGGTTGCATGATGTGTTCCATGTGTCTATGCTTCTAAAATACTATTATGATGAGTCTCACATACTACCCGTGCAAGAGATACAAGTACAGGAGGATTTGTCATATGTTGAGGAGCCAAAGACAATTTTGGCTTGAGAGGTGAAGCAGTTGTGGAACAAACAAGTACCATTAGTGAAAGTGCTCCCGCAACACCTACGGCAAGTGAAGAAGCTACTGGGGAGCCGTGGCTAACTATGAGAGCACAATATCCGCAACTTTCGAATCAGGTATGAATTTCGAGACAAAATTCTTTTAAGGGGAGGAGAGTTAAATAAATTTCAAATTATACTCTAACGCTTTATAACATGTTTTGTATAATAAAAGTAAATGTATATTTTTTCTTAATAAAATAATGCTAAAATAAAATAAGCAAAACCCTAATTAATACTGTAAGTCAAGGGTAAATTGGCAAATTGCCAATTAAAGACCCAAATGACATAAGAACAAAAGATCAGATGTCAAAGAGGAAATTGTAAAGTTTTCAAAGAATTGCAGACTTTTGCAATTAAGGAAAGTGGAGGGGTGAAAGTACAAATCATGGAAACTTTAATTAGTTAAAGGATAATAATAATAAATTGTCATAATGGTTCAGGGAAGCCTAGAAAATTCTCTAGATCTCAGATGACAAAATGGATTGCGCCGTTAAATTCGTCTCGTGAAATCTAAAGCGACCCAAAAAAAGTTTCACAATTTTGAGACAACTGAATATTTTACGATTTTTCTCAAGTCACATTACTTCAGAACAAGATTTTAAATCTCTGTCAGAAATGACTCGAGCTAAGTTATTTAAAATAAAGTGAACTGAAAAGAAATAAAAATTTTCGGGGCAGAAACGGACCCGAATGAGACAATATGAGCTATGTATCCAAATAATAATAATAATAAAATAAGAATAAAAAAAAAGAAAAAGATAAAATCAAGTTGGTATCAGAAGGACGAACATAAGGAGATGTGAGAAAGAGAGCGTGAGGAGAGAGAGAGATTTTAGAGAGAGAAACTTCTCTAAGATCTACGAAAATCGGACGGTAGATTTTTGTCGAAGCAAAAGGCAAAGTTGATCCACACAGCAAGGGCTACGCGTGAGCACCAAAATCTTGGAGTTTTGTCAAACTCCACGAGGTATGGAATTTTACTACTTGTATTATTTTTATCCTAAAGGTCATTTAATGGCTTAGGATTTGCTTAGAGGCCATGAGAGGCTGTAAAATTCAGTCCCAAAATTTTGGGATTGAGTTTAGGAATTTTTAGGAATTTTTGGGACTATTTTTGGACAATCCGGGTTGAATTTCGGGACTATTTTCGGACAGTTAGGGTTGAAATTTCGGGATTGTTTTCGGATAGTCCGAACAAGATTTTCAGAACTATTTTTGGGTGTTCTTGGACTCTATGGAAAGCCCTTTGAGTCTAAAATCCATCCATATATATAGCTTGATGAAATTGGAACGATGATAAATAGCTCATAAGCATACATGGTAACCATAGTTATTCATGCATATAACGAGATATGAAAAATGTAAGATATTAAAATAAATGATTGTAAATATCAGATATGATTACTCTGATGACAATAATTATTCAAGAATATGATATGTAATCGAATATAAAATATTAATATGGATTGTCTAGTTTTAGAACCCGGGTGAGGGATAGACGGGGCATGCCTATTAGGAAAACAAGTCTATAAAGATAATGATCGTCCCGCTTGGCCACATACCGCTTTCTGCCCTTTATATGGTCATTGTCTCGCAATGATAACGCTTCGAGCCCTTATGCACTACTATTTTGTACAAAGGAGTACAAATACTCTCTCGCCCTTATAGTTTCCTTTATCCACTTTTAAGGTTTATGCAGATATGAAACATAAAACAAATGACTTGAATATGACATATGAAATGATATGATATGATAAGAGAAGAATAGCACCACTATGCGATGACAAGTATATTGTGACAAGAACATGAAGCAAAGTGTAAAATGATATGAAATGTATATGAACGTTGATAATAAATGAAACATGATATGATAAGTAAATATTAGATATGTATAAGCATGTTTAAATGATAAGATATGTTAGATGTGTATAGAAGTGTGATGACCCTTATTAGAGGTCATCCATATGTGTATTAATCTCACTAAGCTATGTTTAGCACGGTGTTTCATCCGTGTAGGTACAAGAGAAGTAGAAACGAGAAGTCCGGACACTCCACATCAGCAACCAAGGTCAACACACTACTAGGTGCCCACTAAAGACCTTTTGGTCTATTTTTGTATATGTTTTGTTTTTGTAAGCAATGGAAATATTAAATAAGCCGAACACTTCCATATATGGAGCGGTATATATTCTGTAATCCGCTACTACAAAATAGAGTACAAGTTAAATGTTTAATATTATATAGTAATGAAAAAGCTTAAAGTTATAAGCTTATAGTAATTAGTAATAGAGCACCCCGGATCAGGTTCGAATCCGTCAATCGAGTCGGATCTGAGAAGGGGCGCTACATGCCATGTTAATGGCATGGGACGGGTTTGTAGTCGGTTTAAAGGGCTGCTTTCGGAGTGAATTTGGGTTGAAAAATTGCATTTACGAGAGTTGCCAAAATGCTCCTGCAATCCTCAGGCACGCTATTGCATGGATTGCCTCAATAGTGTGGCTCCTAATGTAATCCAACTTCGAATGACCATATCTTTCTCGTCCGAACTCCGATTATTGTGTTCTTAGACTCTATGAAAAGCTCTTTGAGTCTAATGCCAGTGATTGGCATTTGGTGCTCACATCATTACTGAAATTTTAATCATAACACCAAGTGTATTAATTGCATGGCATGACATGCTTGTTTGATGAAATGTTGATATGTGTATTAATATATTGACATGTGATGAATCAGGAGGTAGATACGGCCATTACATGTAGGTATGTCATCAGAGGGCTATTTTTTGGACATGTTATGTCGTAATTTAGCCTAGAGGATAAAGGATTCATTACTTGACTAAGTAATGGTTTGTATGTGATGTTGATATATGCTTGTGTGATATATTGACATGAATGAATTTATGTAGGGAAATTATTGCATGTTTGATATAATTGCCCAAGATGCATTGGGGATATACATGTTTGATAAAATTGTTCATATAACATTTATCATATATGTGACATGGTACAAATAGGCAAAGGTGCATACATTGCATATGCACGGGGACATCGCATTGAATGGGTGTGAGTGCATGGTTATGATCAAACACATCACTTGGTGTTTGATAGTGGGCTCTGAAGACACTAGGACAATGTTCAACAGAGTCACACCTGTATAACATGGAGAAATATGTCGATAAGAAAGAAGCAAGGATAGATACCCCTCGTGAAAGACCCGCATTTTGTTTATATGTGTCCAATGGTGAAAGCTTGTGAAAGTGTAGGAAGGCAATGCGAAGCCTGCGGTGAGACCCCAAAAATTCGCCTACCCGTAAAAAACAAATGTTTTGTTAATAAAAAGATCATTGGAGGTACAATATCCAATGGGCTTTGGTTTAAAAACAAAAGAATTTTGTTTTGGAAAATGATCATTGGATGAGAACACGATGGTTTATCACAATACTGGCCTGCATCAGGTGGGAGGGAGTCGGGTGAGTACTCTGGCATGGTACATGATCGAAATACATCTCATTCACGGCATGTAGGATTCCCCGGTAGAAATTACATTTACATGGAATGATTGTGGTGAGTGCGACCATTACATGTGCACTTAGGTGTGGAGTAGCCTCTATAGGAGTTATCTTTACTGGGCGTGGCTCACCCTTTATAGGAAAAACATTTTAGGTGTAGGACAGACAACGGTGGACGGCGCTCATCCGAGGCCGTAATTGTGAAGAAGGCCGACATGTGGCCTTGATATTCATTTTGTAAAATATATTGTACTAAAATAATTTTAATATGATTTGTATAAGAGTGTTGTAATAAACTCTTATGACCAATGTGACATAGTCTTGCACATTTTGAGTATGGTTGAAAGGGTCCGGGGCTTACTTTTACTCATAAAATGAGTGCCTGGGGTGAATAAGATTACCTATAGTGTGGTATCGAGACATGATACCCACAAGTATTCGGTGAGGGTTGATGGTTGGTCAACAGACTCTTGCCTTAGGGCGTCACAACTTAGTATCGTAGCATATGTATACGTAGTACCTAGGCTTGATGGGATGGGTCTGTGACCATTGCATTCATTATGTGCATTTCATGTTTGTGCCTAAATGTGCTACATGATTTTGTGTTGTGTGTTGTGTGAAATATTTGGGCTTAGAGGTTGAAACTCATGTGAGTTCTCCCCTAGGAACTAGAGTGAGGGTTAACCTGATATGTCGTGGTTGTGAGTTAGAGTCTCGTGATTCCGCTCACTCGTGGACCTCTGCCATGGACATGTCGAGTTTGATGTCATCCTGGGATGGATCGGGCTCGACCCACCCATCGTGTCACACATCGATTGTGGTCGTGAGGAGAGTTACTACCACACACGGTGGATGGTATCTCGTGTTATGCTCAGGGGATAAGAATGACGCTTTACCCAGCCGTACGACTCGAGGCGGCCCAAACAATCGACGGGTCATATCAAGCCCACTGAGACGAGCGAGACTCGATTTGAGTCTACATCGTGCGGTTTGTGAGTATGAGGATGTTTTTATATAGACGAATCCACTGGAATACTTTCATATAGGATGTAGACTTCACTTCATTGAGTTACACCCCGGTATCGACGCTATCAGAACTCAAAGTCCAATTGCAAGAATTGTTGGATAGGGGTTTTATTAGATCAAGCACTTCACCTTGGGGCACTCTGGTTCTGTTTTCCAAGAAGAAGGACAACATCCTTCTACTTTGCATAGATTATCGGCTGTTGAATAGGGTTACCATCAAGAATAGGTACCCTTTGCTGAGGATAGATGATTTATTTGATCAACTGAGAAGGGCAGGGGTCTACTCGAAGATAAATCTCTGCACCAGTTATCATCAATTGAGAGTTAGGGAGGCAAACATCCCTCGGACGGCGTTAGAATGCGATATGGGCATTTCGAGTCCATAGTGATGCCATTCGGGTTGATGAATGCTCCAGCGACATTCATGGATTCTACGATGTGGTATTCCAACCCTATTTAGACGGCTTTGTCATAGCCTTCGCTGACGATATCCCCGGTCTACCTAAGTTTGAGGAGGAGCATGAGGATCATTTGAGGATTGTTCTCTAGGCCCTGAGAAAACATTGGTTGTATGCCAAGTTCAGTAAGTGCGAGTTCTGGCTTACTGAAGTAAGGTTCTTGGGGCACGTGATATTAGCTTTCATGATCACGGACCAAAGAAGGTGTGAGGCAAGCAGGAGTCGGGAGAGGCCAAGGTCAGTCTTCGAGATACGCAGTTTCTTGGGATTGGTAGGGTACTACAGGAGATTTATTCAGGACTTCTCCTGACTAGCTGCACCTATGACAAGGTTGACCCGGAAGGAGGTCAAGTTTGAGTGGAATGACTTTATACGAGAAAAACATTTCAGAACTTAAAATTGGTGGCTTACTTCATCTCTATTCGGAGCAGTCCCGGCATAGGATAAGGGTACATAGTGTATTATGATGCCTCCAAAGACGGACTGGGATGTGTTCTGATGTAGTCCGGGAGGGTTGTGGCTTATGGTTCTCGATAGTTAAAGAACCACAAGCAGAGTTACCCTATGCATGATATGGAGTTGGCAACCATTGTCTTTACCTTGAAGATATGGCGCCATTATCTGTACGGTGAGCAGTTCGAGGTATTTTCGGACCACAAAAGTCTGAAGTACATCTTTATACAGCGGGACCTCAACATTAGGCAACACAGATGGATGGAGTACCTGGAGGATTATGATTTCACTTTTCACTACCACACTGGTAAGGCAAATGTGGTGGTTGATGAGCTCAGCCGAAAGTCACGGGGAGTCATGGCTAGTGCAGCTTCCTAGGAGTGGTAGATGATCGAGACTGGTGGGGACATGTTAGGACCGTTGTGTAATGTTGATTAGGCCTGGGGATCTGGGAGTTTTACGGCGCCTTCCCTACCGGAAAGAGCGATCGAGCCCGCAGGCGCACACAAAGATCACATCCATCAAGGACCGAGTACGGTCAGGTACAGGTGACAAAGGCTAGACCATTCATACAGATGGTGGTCTTCAGATAGGGCTAAAGGTTGTCTCTAATACGAATTTGAAAGAGGAGATTCAAGGAGTTCCATTACTCGTCAGACACCCAGTGGCACGAAGATGATCATGATCTTTGGTCACGATTTCGAGTGAAACAAGTAGAAAGTCAGATTTTGTTCGCCGCTGTCTCACGTGGTCAACAGTAAAAAAGTCGAACACCGCAGGACCTACAGGTTACTCCAACTTTTGAGGTAGCAGAGTGGAGGTGGGAGTAAGTCACAATGGATTTTGTGACTCACTCTGCCACGTATTACTGCGAGGGCATGGACATGGTGTGCGATCAGGACCGACTCACAAAGTTTACACACTTTCTGGCTATGCAGATGACCTTCACTCTAGAGGCATTTTGTTACATGGAGTACCAGTCTCTATCATATCGGACTGGGATCCCAGGTTTACAGCTCATTTTTAGGAGAGTTTTCAACAAGCCATAGGGACACAATTGGTGATGAGCACCGCTTTTCATCCCTAGATGGATGGTCAATCAGAGATGACCATCCAAAGATAGAGGACATATGATAAGGCCCCGGATCTGGCGGGTAGCTAGGAAGAGCATTTACCCTTAGAGTTTGGCTCTACAATAACAGCTTATCGTTTATATACATATGCATGGCACCCTATGAGGCACTATATGGGTGGCCATTCGACCTTGGTCTATCGATAGAGAGAGACCCCGCTATAGGTCCGAATTTGGTAAGACACCCTAAAAAATGGACTTATACTCTGAAAGCTCCTCTATGGCTCAAAGCCTGTAAGAGCTACGTTGATGTCCAAGGCCGAATTTCTAGAGTTTGAGGTAGGTGATCATGTCTTCTTGAAGGTGATGCCTAAGAGGGGAGTTGTCAGATTAGACAAGCAGGGAAAGCTATCGTCTAGGTATATTGGACCTTTCAAGGTACTCAAGAGGGTGGGTACAGTTGCATACCAGTTGGTGTTATTACCAGGTTTATCGGGTGTTCATGCGGTATTCCATGTCACCATGCTTCGGAAGTACACTCTAAATCTGACTCATGTAGTGGATTGGGGTAAGCTCATTATTGATGTAGATGGGACCTTTAAGGAGGGGCTTATGTGTATTATGGATAGCCGGGATCAGGTTTTGTGACGCAAGACGGTGGGGCTTGTAAAGGTGTTATGACAGGACTAAGAAGTGGAGGAGGCAACATGGGAACTCGAGGACACGATGCATGCTACTTATCCTTCCTTATTCAAGGATGAAGGTACGTTGTTTGGTCCTTAATGAATGATCAGAGTATATGATTGCGGTAGAGATAGTGGCATGTGAATTTCCTGTGGACGAAATTTCGTAAGGGGAGTGGAAGAATGTAAAACCCAAAAATTTGAACTTTTCCAAAAAATAGGCAAACATGGTGAATTTGCCGCTACACGCTTTGAAACATGGAATTTTTCTAGATCTCGATGACAAACAGACCACTGGGCTGACTTCATTCATAAATCTAGTTATCCATGCAAATTTCGTTGAATTCCAACATAGTCAAAATTTCACGTTTTTTGAGGCAATGAGTGTCGAGTGACGCATGGCAAGCCATGTGTCACAAGGCATGGCATACAATGCATGTGACACATGACATGCAAAGGCAAATGCATGTGTGACACATGGCAAGTCATGTGTCCACATGCATGCCAATGGACATGCCTATAAATGGGATGTGTTCATAGAAGAAGGAGGGGGGAGCAAGAAAGGAAAATAGAAAGGGAGGAAAGGAAAGAAAGGGAAAGGAGAAAAGAAAGAGAGAAAATAAAGAAAAGAAAGGAAAAGGAAAAGAAAGAGAGAAAGAGGAAGGAGGCCGGTGGTTTCTTCTTCAATTCATTGGGTTCCGATGGTCGGAACTCGTTGGACCAAGGAGTAAAGTCCGGAGATTCGACGAGGGTTATGCTCAGTTATGTGGATTCTTCCTACCTTGGTTTATTTCTAGCCTACGGCTATTGTTTTGGGTCGACTTTGAACTCGTGGTTTGTGCCATGTTAATGGCATGGACTCGGTTTAGGCCATGAAAGGATCATTCAGAGCGAATTTGGGTTGAAAATTTTCATTTACGGGAGTTGCCAAAATGCTCTTGCAACCCTCGGGCATGCTATTGCGTGGATTGGAGCAATAGCATGGCTCCTGGTGTATTCCAACTTCGGACGACCATATCTTTCTCGTCCGTACTCTGATTCATGCATTCTTGGACTCTATGAAAAGCTCTGAGTCAGACCAGCCATATTCCATTAATTTACATTTGGTGCTCACATCATTGCTGAAAATTTGATCATAACACCAAGTGTACTAATTGCATGGCATGACATGCTTGTTTGATGAAATGTTGGTATGTGTATTAATATATTGACATGTGATGAATCTGTAGTAGATACGGCTATCAGATGGCATATTTTAGGCTATTTTATGGACATGTTTTGTCGTAATTTAGCCTAGAGGATAAAGTGCTTCATTACTCAAGTAATGATTGTAAGGCGTATGCTGATATATGCTTGTGTGATATATTGACATGAATGAAGTTATGTAGGGAAATTATATGCATGTTTGATATAATTGCCTAGATGTTGGTGATATACATGCTCGAGCAAAATTGATCATATAACATTCATCATATATGTGACATGGTACAAATAGGCAATGGCTTATACATTGCATATGCACAGGGACATCGCATTGAATGGGTGTGAGTGCATGGTTATGATCAAACACCTCACTTGGTGTTTGATGGGTGGACTCGGTACAGTTGGACGATGTCCAACAGATTCACATGGTTGTATAACACGAAAAAACTTGTGTTGGGTAGTAGTAAGCAGGGATAGATACCCCCTCGGGTGAAAGACCCAGTATTTTTTGTTATACATATGTGTCCAATGATGAAAGCCCATGAAAGTGTAAGAAGGCTGTACGAAGCCTGCAGCTGAGACCTTGAAAATTCGCCTACCCACAAAAGACACATGTTTTGTTAATAAAAAGATCATTGGAGGTACAATATCTAATGAGTTTTGGTTTATAAAACAAAAGAATTTTGTTTTGGAAAATGATCATTAGATGAGAACATCAATGATGGTTTATCACACATTGGCCTGTGCATTGAGTGGAGGGAGTTGGTAAGGACTCAAGACATGGTACATGATTGAGTCACATCTCATTTCATGGCATGTAGGATTCCATGGTAGAAATTACATTTTACATGGAATGATTATGGTGAGTGTGCGACCATTACATGTGCACTTAGGTGGGGAGTAGCCTCTATAGGAGTTATCTCTACTGGGCGTGGCTCACCCTTTATGGGAAAACATTTCAAAAATGACAGAGATCAAAGGACGGCGCTCATCTGAGGCCGTAATTGTGAAGAAGGCTGACATGTGGCCTTGATATTCATTTTGTAAAATATAATAAAACAAAATAGTTTTAATATATGATTTCGTATAAGAGTGTTGTAATAAACTCTTAACGACTATTGTGACATAGTCTTAGGTAATATTTTGAGTATGGTTGAAAGGGCCCGGTGGGGCTACCTTTACTCATAAATGAGTCTCGGTGAATGAGACACTATAATGTGGTATCGAGATGCACACTCCAGGTATTCCTTAGGTCAAGAGGTTGGTCACTGGGACCCCGAATAGCCGCAAGAGGAGAGTATAATAATGGTTGCAAAAAAACTAAAAACCCAACATTGAGATGATTGGTGGAGACGGAAGAGAAACAGGGGGAAAAATTAATGTTTCGATATAGAGAAAATTAGGTTTAACGAGGAGAATTTTAGAAAGGGGAAGAGGGTTTAGGGATGAAACTGAGAGCGAATCGTGGGTATCGTGGGGAATTGGGGTGGATTCAAGGGCATTTTGTTAAAAAAAAATGTTTAGGGTTAAAATATCACATGCAAAGGTGTCACATAAGAAAAAATACACAAGTTAGGGGTGCCACATCAACACCATTAACACCCCATTTGTCCATCTTGCGTTTCCATTACTGGGAGGGGCTTAAGTATGTCACGGTAGAAACGTTAGGGTCATGGCTGGATAAAAAGAAAAGTTAGGAGTAAGATTGGACATACGACCAAACTTTAGGGGTATTAGAGTACCTTTTCCCTGAATTTGTATATACTTACATATTCTTATCAACAATTTATCATTTGACATATAATTTAAATTTTAGTGTATATTAACATTTTTTTTAACCATTAATTGTTATATATTGATATAATAAATAACAAAAAATAGTCATACAATATTTTACCTTTAATTGACATGCCAATCTTTTAATATCTAAACAAATTAAGAGAATAATAAAAGATTGAATATTGATTTAATGTTTCAATAAGTACTAAATTATCTTCATTTGTCAACACAATGCACATTAAATTTTCAAGTCTAAGATGCACATGGCTAATTGTGCAATAAAGAGGAAAATCAACTAATGACCTTTTGATTCTTTTTTACATTAAAATGAGTTTATCCAAAGGGATCGGGATAAGATTTTAAAAGAAAAAAAAATGATGAATTGATTTTGACAATTATACATGTTTCAAAATAAGATAATGTTTAATAGAAAAACAAGAAAGGGAAACTCACATGCACAAACTACAATCTAAAAGGGTATAACATATCTTTAAGACAAATTTTAGAAGACCTATTTTAGTGATCACAAGACAAGAATTCTAAAAAAAGAGTTGAAGTTCTCTGACACATACGAAACCACTTTTCCCCTAATTTAAAAAGGGTACGTCTTCAATTAGTTTAACTTTAATGTATGAAAAAAATTGAACATTTCCAAATATCCAATATTTTCTACTTAGAATAACATTGATTCCCTTCTAGTATATTAAACGTAGGGTGAATCAAATATTACTTGCTCAAAATAACAAATATTTATATAAATATGGCATATGATAAATTCAAGAGCAATGCTTTAGGTTATTTACATCTTAAACAAGTTATATCTTCATTACCATTAGTGTAGCAATAATTACATCCATTTTGACATTTTGCCAAAAGTTTGAGTTGATCTTTGGTCTACCTTCTACTGAGTCTTGAGGATGAATAGATCCAATTTATAGATGGCAAAAACGAATTTAAAGAAGATACATGGTGCAATTCTACTAGAAAGTTCACATCTATTCACATCATTTGATGAATTCACACAATTCTAATGTAAGAACTCACATAGGCATAAGTCTAACCAATCATAATAATGCTTACTCATCATCATCCTCAAAATCAATTATCATCCTTGATAGGCTCGAATGCTATATAAATACACTTATATGCACAAGTGTACTTGTAACTTCAAGTAATATAGTGTGAAAAGTAAGAGTATCGTTCCCACGGGGATTGGGTTATTAAGTACTTGAATTGGGTAATCCTAGCTTTATTTGGATGATGGAATATATGAGAATGAAAAGGAAAACAAACTAATCTATTGAAATCCTAAACGAAGGTCTCTAACATGCAAAGTGAAAATATAATTACAAAAAAGCCAAGGGTTTTAATTTCATCTAACAAATTCCCATGGTAAGATTCAAAATGGTCTCAATGATGCCTAAAACATATACTAATGACGGATTTCACCTAAGCACACTATTCTTTCTCAAGTAATAACAATCTACCCTTGAAAAAGGTTAAACTGTATCTTTACCTCAAACCATCATAACCAAGGGCGCATTAAGTATTTGAATCCATAAAACCACATGTAACCCACAAATATCTCTATTCTATGGTGAAACATGACATTCTATTCATTGCCTAACCCTAACTATCAATTCTCGGACTCAAATTAGGTCACAAATCATGTTAATGGAGATTAATCATCAACAAGCATGAAGACTATAATAGAACATTTAACATAATGAGATTCAAGGTTCAAATATTTACAAATTAAAGCATAACACCATAGTTCATTATCAAACTACATCAAAACTCCTAGAAATGATTAGCTACAGGAGAAATACTATAAGACTCTGAAAACTCTAGAAATTTGAATTTTGCTGTGAAGTATAAAATGATAATTTTTTCGGAATTCTTTCTAGATCTCGGATGACGAAACAGACTTCACCGTTGGAATCGTCTCGAAATCTAGTCACCCAGAAGAATTTCGTTGAATTCCGAGATAGTCGGATTTTCACGAATTTCAAGGCGACGAGCGTCAAGTGGACCCCGAAAACGAGATTTTTAGAAAAATCCTGAAAAATGTCAAATATTTAAAGAAAGTCCATTTAAGATATTTAACTAAACTCGACGAAATAAATTGTTTCGACGAAAACGAATGTAGCATGTGACATGACGTGGCGAACGTGAGCCACGTGTCCACACTATAAATAGCCTAAAATTCTAACATGCCAAAAATATCTCATTTTGGTCTAAGAGAAAAACGTGATATAGAGAGAAAGAGAGAGAGAGAGAGAGAAAGAGAGAGAGAGAGAGAAAAAGAGAGAGAGAGAGGAGAGAGAGAGAGAGAGAGAGAGAGAGAGAGAGCAAAAGAAAGATAACCTTTCTCTGATTTCACTGTGGTTTTGCTCTGCTCTAACTCTACAGCGCCGAGAGTTCAACCCGCTCGTCGCGACAAAGCCACGCGTGGCACCGGAACTGCCAAGATTCCGCTAAGGTCCAAGGCCTGAGTTTTCACGAAACCAAGAAAATGCGTGTCCCGGGAAATCACGCTTAATCGAGGTAGGGTTTTATCCTACTCCTATGACTTCTGGCCTAAGGGCATGTGTGTGTGTCAAGGTGGAGAATGTTGTCCAATTTTTTTTTCTTTGACCCCATGACTGTGTTTTGGCCATAACTTAGCCATCCCTCATCCGAATTGAGTGATTCTAATTTTTGGGTAAACTAGACTTATAGGAGAACACATCTCCTTGAAATAGGTTTATCCAAATTCTGACCCCTTTGGACTCATAAATGCATTCAAAGTGAAGCTTAAGTGTTCCTCAGCAATTTCATATGTTTTAAGACCTCATGACTGTTTTTGGTTATTAATCTCTGGCTATCACTCATTTGAATTGAGTGATTCTAATTGTTGGGTAAACTAGACTTATAGGATAAAATATTTCCTTGAAATAGGTCTATCCAAATTCGAATTTTCTGAATTTAAATGCATTCAAAGTGGAGCTATGTTCAGACAGTTTCTGGTTATGTTTGAAAACTGAGTAGTCCCGGTTGTTTAGGACATATCTTGAGTTTCGGAGATCCGATTTTGGTGATTCCAGTTAGAGAAGAACCCTAAGAACGGTATCATCAAATGAATACAAAGAACTAGTGTCAAATTATGGATTAAGACCCTTGAAATCGGGTATCACAGACTGTTTCCAATGTATGCAAAGTAAACTGACTAGTTTTAAATGAAAATGCCATAACTTCTTCGTCCGAACTCCGTTTCGGGTGTTCTTGGATTCTATGGAAAGCCCATTGAGTCAAGAACCTAGTAATATAACTTTGGAGGGTAATTGATATCCAAAAACTTGCTGAAAGTTGCTGTTTGTACCAAGTGTGCAGGTGGGATGCAGGGGTCATTTCCTGTTTTGTTTGCCTCCAACTCCAGACGATCATATCTTCTCGTGATCCTAACTCGCTTTGGTGTTCTAGACTCATGAAACTACTGAGTCAAGATTGTTTCCATGTGCCTGTGAAAGACAGTGGGTGTCCAAAACCATGTCAAAAATCTATGTTTTGCACCAAGTGTGCAAAGTATTCGTTAGGCCGATGTGAATAGCCGGATTTTGACATAACCATTGCATGGTATGTTGTAGGCTATTGTATTGGGTGGGAATTTCCATGAGTTAGCTTCAAGAAGGCCATATATGAAATTACTTGTTATCATGTATTGATGAATAATATGCATGATACTATGATATCTATAAAGATTGGCATTGAAATGTATGGAACTCATATGCTTCATGATATATATGCATGGTAATTCTGTCATGAAGCACGATTATTTAAAATGTTCCATGTAGTGTGCATCATGCCATGTAACATGCAGAATATGAAGGCATTAGCATTGCATATGCACAGGACATCACATTATGCTGGGTGTGTGCATAGGTGGGGTCATCCATCATCATCATGATGAATGGGTAGTGAGCTTGTACTTGGACGACGTCCAATAAATGTCTCACGGTTTAAAAAATAAAAATAAATATAAATAATGTGTGTTGGGCGGAGCAAGAAGGGGACCTTTAACCCCCTCATGTGAAAACCCTAGAACATGGGTGTAAGAGACTCACAGTGTAATCCGAAAAGTTCTGTATGGGTGTAAGAGACCAGCTGCGTGAGCCGAAAAGTATGTTTCCCAAAGAAGACACATAGTCATGTTTATCACATAGACCTCGGGTTGTGTGATAGGAGTCGGGATTGACTCGGGATTGGTTGCCCATTGGCACTTGCATTGGGTACTGGTGAGCCGGTGAGGGCTCGATACATGGGCCGCTGCAATACCAAGGACGGTTTTCTTACACTTGCATATGCATGTGAGGGAGTCGATGACTCCGGGATCCTGGGAATGATGACATTTCATGCATGACATATGACATTCATAGACATTTTACTTGGATGTGTGTTTGTCAGGCGACCATTGCATGTGCACTTAGACGGGAGTAGCCCTCAGAGGGAGTCATCTCTACTGGTTTTTCTCACTCTGCCGTGGGACCCTTCGTGCACACAAAACCGGTGTAGGCGTTTGACCCGCATATGGGACCGCATGAGGGATGAGAGCCAGATGCGGCTTTGTTTTGTTTTGTTTTTGTCTTGTATTATATTCGAGCATAACCAAAACATGTATAACTTTTTGTTGTATAAAAGGACTGTTAAATGGACCTTTGGTTAAATAGTCTATCATATATTTTTGTATATTTGTGAATTAAATATGTAGGAATGTGTGTCAATATATGAGACAAATGAGTGTGATATCGAGACACCCGATATTTATAGGTTTCTGTAGGTTGACGGGTTGTCAACGGGACCCTCGGGTTATGGGTGTCACAAATACAACCAAAGAGAATGAAGAAAAGTAAGAAACGAGGAGAAGAGTAAGCAAAGGCCAAGAATCAATTTCCCCTAAGAGAGATTTTCCTTTAGGTGTTTCCACCCAAAGGGTCTTCCCTTTTGTAGCCAAGAAAGTCCCCTTCTTTGCCTCCACGAACTCTACCCTCAAAAGCCATAATTCTAACCATTGTAAAGGATTTCCAGTAGCTTCCAACTCATTGTAAAGGATGTGTCCATCCCTAAGAATCAATGTTTAGAGGTTTAGGCCCCACAAAGAAAATAGAAGCTTCAATTATAAGTTCCAATTATCCATGGAATATTTCTTTAGTATAAATATATCACTACCACTTCCAAACAATTTTTATGATATTTTTCAACATTCTAGGGACAAGAAGATCCCATAACTATATGTAATACCATACCTTTACGTGATATCTTTGGTAACTATATTGTCAAAGGGATAATCAATTCATAATCCCTCATTTGAAGTGTCTGTAGCTTCTCATCCAAATTTAGGGTTCTCCTAGCTTTCATGTGTTCAAAAGATTTACCAAGAGAGATATTAGCTGAAGACAACATTCTAACCAAGAATTAATGAGATAAGAATGAATACATGTTACATTCCGAAAAGTAAGGCAAAGCAACTAAAAAAGATGGGAAAAACATAACAATGAAACTTTCCCCAATGGGTACATTGTGCTGTAGGATATTGCACTGTATGTCAAAAGATTTTTTTTTTTTTTTTTTTTGATAACCATGGGTGTCTTGGCCAACTTTCGCACATCTTGACTAATCCCATAAAACCCTAAAGGTAATGGCCTGTAAAACCTCTGATAGTTCTAAGGGAATGAAACTGTATGTCAATAGTTGATGGAATGGTACTAACCCACAATTATTTCCAAAAGGAAAAAAAAGTGCTTGTTGCCATGATCATATCATTTGTGGTCTTTGATAGAATGAAATGCACCCAAATGCAAAACTAAGAGGATTCCATCATGTACCTAAATTTAAGAAACCTTTATCAAATACCTTAACTCTATCAAATATCCTTTCCTTTATCACTCAACCTAGAAAGCCTTAGATAATTATTATCAATTTTATTCTTAATTCCCTATTTTGAATTTACTATTAATGTTGCCCAAATTCTTTAGGTATCCAGGATATTCATTGTGCTTGAAGGTACAAGAATGAAGGGCAATCAACAGAAAATAGTTCAGAAGCAAGGAGAATAAAATATGAGAAGATGGACTAGATGGGAGAACAAAAAGAAATAGAAAAGAAAAGAAAAGAAGCAACAATCAATGCACTCATTAGAACCATGGAACATAAACCATATATAGGCACAAAAGATGGTCGTGTCTAGACCAGTTAAGTGTAAACATCGAGTTAAACTCAACCTGATCTCTGGTATCAGAGCCCGATCTCTAATCGGAAGTGTGCTAGTAAGGACACGGGACCCAAGAGAGGTGGATTGTAGTGTTCCACATCGCCCGGAGAGAGAAATGTGAAGGTTTATATATGGAGGACTTAAACTCAACCCTATCAAGGCCTTTTCTTAAGGACATTGATCCAACAAAGAAGCAAAATCAGGGTGAGCTGGTGGCAAGCCATGAGTGCGCCACTGCAGTCCTAAACCGGACAAGATTTGAGAAGAGTTAAGTCGTTGTAGCATCCACTGTGATGCATAATTTGGCAAGCTAAGTTTGCAACAAAGCCGGGTGACGATGTGGATTTAATATCCTCATATGAAATATTATTGCAAGGATGAAAAGTATGAAGAGACATCGGGATTAATACTATTATAATAAGCAATTTAACCCACTGCTAGGGGTGTAATAGTGCTTAAGCTTTGAGAATATGAATTCTAAGAACACAAAGATAAAGAAATTAACATAATAGTTCACAAGGGTTTTAAGTGGTTCGGCCAATTATGTCTACATCATGGATGAGATAAAATCTTTCACTATTCTTGAAAACACAGAGTTTAAGACTGGAGTATCAAAATATTGCGACTATTAGGAAAAATCACAAAATCACAAAACCCTAAGATGCCCACAACAACGAGAAAATACCTCATAAAAATTTCAGTCTCTCAAACCCTTACATCTTTGCACACACTGAATAGTCTTTACAAGCATATCTCTCTCATATCTTTTTTCCATGACCTAGAATATTTATAAGAATGTTCCTAACAACTTTTCTTATTTTATAAGGAAACATAATATTACAATAATATAACAATTATGAATCATCCTACACAATATTCTTTATAAAAAGAATAACTACTACTTAGGAATTTGAGACATATTTTAACAATTGGAAGTGAACCTCTGTTTCATACCTTTCATGTTGGGCACCAGCAAAACAGAGTGCTCTATTTTTAGTAGTAGCATATCCCACTTCATACCAAGGTTCAAAATCTCGATCAAGGCTACATTTATTCGCCGAAATATAACGGCTCTACATGGTGGTCGAGCATCATCGACACCCGAGTCAAAATGGGTAAAAATCGGTCCCATGAAAGAAAGTATTTTGGGTTTATTGTAGAGGGAGGGTTTTTGTGGGAAAGCAGTAGAGACAAAAATAAGGGGCGGAAGAGAGGCGGGTTTAGTTGTTTCGACGGTTGCATCATCGTTAGCCATGACGCTACTGCACCTTCTACACAAACTTGAGAGAGAGAGGCAAGGGAATGGGGTCAGTGTTTTAAACATTTATTTAAATGTCGATTAAAATAATATGATTTATTTAAATGTCGAATAAAATAAAATGATTTATTTAAATGTAAAATAATTTATATTTTTAAATATAATCTATGGTTATTTAAAAAAATTAAATATTAAATTTTATGCTATAAAATTAATTTTATTGCTTTATTTAATATCTAATATGATAAATGAAAATATTTTAAATTTATTCCAATACCCTTTATAAATATATGGATAATGTTTTAATTTTGATATATGGTATTTATTAATTTTTTTAGATACGTGATTATCAAACCAATTATCTTAGTTAATATATTCAAGTTTAATTAATTCTTTCATTAATATTCTTATATTGTGATTTTTAATCTTATTGTCATTTAAATAATTGATTATTTTATTGTATCTCTTTAATAAAAATGCTTTTATATTTTAAATAAAATAATTTTTTTGTCATATCATATATAACTTTTAGTGAATATTTTTGTAATTGTTTAAATAATACAAACACAAGATATATTTGATACAAAGATGATATAAAAATATTAACCGAATGGAATCGATGACCGAATAATACCAAAATCAGTCTTGTGAGATTAAAAAGAAAAACAAAAAGGTCTAGCATGCAGATTCCCCTGCCTTTTACTGCAGCAAGATGTCTCAAGTGGCTAAAATGTTAGTCCACCTGCAGTTTCATCCTGCTAATAACAAATGTATTCAAGATTAATGGTTGGTAAATGCTTCAAGATAACCAGTCACATTCCTAGAACTGATCAAACCTCAATATCTAATCATCTCAGTTATAATGATAAGTTAAATGATCAAGGAGAATGTATGAGAAGTACAGAACTTCTCTAGGAAAATATAAAGAACAATTAAGAAATAAAACCCACCCTAGACACTTACCTGCACACAAATGTAGTCAAGTATAAATAATAAAGAATCCCTTACCAGCATTCAACCCCAAGTTGCACCTTCTTAGTAATGTTCCACTTGCATGATTGTTTGAACACTAGTCATGATTGTGGATCTCCATGAATCACAAAAAATAACTCGATTTTCGCCCTTGAACTATTTGTGTCAATGGATTAGTTTAATCCCAAACTTTAAATAATGGATGTAAAAGATCCATAAGTAGTTGTTACAAGAGTTGAAGTTACCAAATTCTGAGTCGATAATAATTTATGCGTAATTGCTCTACATATAACGATACCTTGTAGCACTTACTAATGAAGCCCTATAGATTAGTATTACATAGAAGAAATCAATTATAGACAATAATACATTTAGATCTGGTCTTCATAAACAAACTTGAATTTGCGATGCAGGTAAGACTGGCCAGATAAATTATATGTTGTACTTATACTGCTCAAGGCCAAAGCCACTTTACAACAATCTACGCTTACTTCACAATTGACATCAAAACCCTTTTAAATTTGGTTCTATTATGCCCGATTTATGTGTCTCTCTATTACGTTGACTTCAAAGCTTAGGCACCAGAAAAACAGTGTTTTGTTTTTGTTCTTAGTCTTACCATTTCCTTTTTCACACTTTGTCTTCTATTGTTAATACTATTATAGCATAGCATCACTAGAAAAATAAATTTTGTTTATAAGCAAAAGAAAATAATTTTCTCAAGTAAATCATTTTTTGGTATAGATATCTTTTCTTATATATTGATTCTATGAAAGAAGAATAAAAACCAACAAAATTAATAAATCAATTAGGAAGAACCAAAACACGAGCTTTACATGTAATGTAGAAAAAGTAATCTATATTCGAAAGTTTTAAACAAAGCATAACATAACAAACCTAAACCACACTGACTGTCAAATAGACAAACTTAATACATTGCAACGTTATATATAAGATAACAAATTTAATAAACACAAAAGATCTTACATTCAAGCTGTCCCATTATGACTAAACTCATTACTCTCTCAAGCATACATCACCTACCAATCCTTGCGATGCTGCTCAGTTGAAGTTCTGCAGCACAAAATTTAAGTAATATTCATCAATTTGAAAAAAAAATCACTTCAATAATTAGTATGCTTCCTATAATTAAACCAATATTCTCAAATATAATTAAACCAAGTTAACTAAGCTACAATAAAAAGGCAAAATTGTACACAAAAGAAAGATAGAAAAAATAGTCATGTTATTGTTTTTCAACTATTATTCTCAAGCCATGTCAGTAATCTTCGTGACGTATGAGAGCTTAAAATGGGGTGTTATTACATTTGGTATATTAAATATTCTAGGCTTCCTTAGTAGTTAAATTCACTATTAATAAAAATATATATATTTTCATTTGAAAAATCTTATTTTATCTCCATATATTGTGGAAGGTAAGTTAATCAATAAGAAAAGAATTCAAAGAATAATCGGAAGTGTCTACTTAAGGTAATACATTTTATTCAAAAAAGTCAAAGTGAGAATTTGATAGGTCTTACGTACTATTTAACTATGGAAACTCCTTCACAATTGCTCATATCGTTGTTAATACATACGATTGGTCTTTCATCTTGTTCAAGAACCAAAAATAGTCATTTCTCCACGAACTGTTAAGTACTAAAGTGCCACAAACTCCCCAAAATCCAATAATGAATCCAAGAACAATATTTTCATAAAACCATATATTATTTGCATCATCTCGGAGGTAATGTTTTTTACTACGAAAGCCAAATAAGGAGGATCTCGCAGTCATCTTCATCTTATTGACACCTTTTCAAAAGAGGTGGCCCACAAAGTCCAGGATTTCCCTCATATGTGGAAGCATTAAAGCTTTGTAATTGAGTGGCCGATGGAATTTTACCTGATAAGTTGTTATTTTGTAATGTTAGAATTAAATGTTTAGGTTGCTGTCCAGATTTTCCATTTTCATTTAGTTGTTGATTTTGTTAATTAGTCCCAATTTGTGGGATTAGTATTTGATTTCCTTTTTAAATCATGGCTTGATTTCAGGTTATTGATTATAGTATTTTGATTTTCCTTAATCTAGGACCTTAATTTTAGTAATTTGTTTCCTCCTATCTTTGTATTTAAATTCATGTAATCCTCCATTAAAATACTTTAATTAAGAATTCCCTTCTTCATCGTTCCTTTCTTTAATTTTTATTTCTCTCTTCGTATTTTCAAAACTTTAACAATTGGTATTAGAGCCCTTTTTCTTGAGGGACTTGTAATTCGATCATGGAAGGTGAAGCTAATTTTTCAACAATAGCTCCTACAACATTTGATGGAACAAACTATCAAATGTGGGCAGTGAGAATGGAGACATATTTGGAAGCCTTGGATATTTGGGAAGCAGTGGAAGAAGACTATGAAGTCTCTTCACTTCCTGCAAATCCCACCATGGCTCAGATGAAGGTACATAAAGAAAGGAGGACAAGAAAATCAAAGGAAAAAGCATATCTGTTTGTAGCAGTTACTTCCACCATTTTCACACAGATCATGTCTCTAAAGTCAGCAAAGGAGATATGGGATTTACTCAAAAAGTAGTATGCCGGAGATGAGAGAATCAAAGGTATGTAGATTCTAAACTTGGTTAGGGAATTTGAACTGCAAAGAATGAAGGAGCCTGAATCAGTTAAAGAATACACTGAAAAACTTCTTGAAATTGCAAATAGAGGAGACTTCGGGATCCGAATTCACGATTCAAGAATATTTGAAAACTGCGGTTAACGCTCCCGAAAGGTATGAAGCAACCATCACTGCCCTTGAAAATACCAAGGACTAGTTAAGAATTTCTTATAGACTGTTGCTATGCTTTGCGCACAAGAGCAAAGGAGATTAGTGAAAATAATAATAGAAGTAGCAAGAGTAATCAAACATCAAGAAGCTACCAAGAGTCATGAAGATCAAGAAGAAATAAAGTAGCACCAATGTAGAACCAACAATTGGAAAAGGGAATGATGGGCAGAAGAAGTCATATCCACCTTGCTAGCATTGTAACAAGAAAGGTCATCCACCTTTCAAGTGCTAGAGAAGACCAGATGCTAAATGCTCCAATTGTCAGCAAATGGGACATGAAGCTATTATTTGTAGGAATAAAAGACAACAAAATAAGGAAGAGACAAAAGTATTAGATCAAGAGGAAAGAGTTGACACGTATTTGTTGCTACTTGCTCACCGCATGAGTTCAAATAAATTGTTAGCTCATTATCGTTGATCGCCAAACCACATGATGCACAACAAGAGTATGTTCAAAAAATGGTGTGAAATCACTTCACCAATGGTTTGAGTGGGTGATGGTAAGTATATTGCTTTCAAGGGAAAAGGTACAATTGTTATCCCAACTTGTCATGGTACTAAGTTAATCACTAATGTGGTATATGTGCCTGACATAGATTAGAACTTGTTGAGTGTGGGTTAGATGGTTGAGAAAGGATATAACGTGTTGTTTAACAATTATTGTTGCCTAATTAAAGATGCAAATGATAGTGATTTGTTTAGAATTAAGAGGAAAGGGAAAAGTTTTGTTCTAAATCCATTAGAGGAAGAGCAAATTGCATTCTCAGTGACTCAGTTTGAACTTGATAGTTTGAGCGTTGAAAAGGCAGAACAAGAGTCTAAGATCGAACAAAATACTAAGAAAAGAGGAAGGCAACCAAACTCTTCAATGAATTTGTTAGAACCTTCTGATTCCCCTATTGGCTGTGAGGAGTCTAAGAAACTATCATACCATAAAAAGGATCAAAGCAAGGAAGGTCGTGATGCCCCTTGTGAGGACTCCATCAATGGAGGCGCTTATGCTCTCCCGAAATGAAAATGACTCCTACTTCTAGCTTTCCTCATCGAAGGCATTAGAGAATGAGTCTTCGTTTGTTGCTTCTCTATTGCTAGGCAGGAGCCTAACTGATAAGAGTCACTTCAAGAAGGTTGGACAACCATGGAAGAATGACAACTTAAATCAGGAAGTAAGGAAAAGGCAACTTAGAAAAGTGGTCGCTTAGGATCACGATGAGGATAAGACTCCTATCACCATGATTAACTCAATGAAAAACCCAAAGAAGAAGTCGGGCAAGAATTGGTGTTTGCAGCTCCTAAACAAGGAGGAGTGTTAGAATTAAATGTTTGGGCTATTGTCCATATTTGCCATTTTCATTTAGTTGTTGACTTTGTTAATTAGTCCCAATTTTTGGGATTAGTATTTGATTTCCTTTTTAAATCATGGCTTGATTTCAAGTTATTGATTATAGTATTTTGATTTCCCTTAATTTAGGACCTTAATTTTAGTTATTTGTTTCCTATCTTTGTATTTAAATTCATGTAATTCTCCATCAAAAGAATTGAATTTAGAATTCCCTTCTTCATTGTTCCTTTCCTTAATTTTTATTTCTCTCTTCGTATTTTCAAAACTTTAACAAATAAGTCTAAAACACTTAGACCAGCTATTTGAGCAAGACTATTTGGAATTCTACCATTAAGCTGGTTTTGAGATAAATCAAGAAAATCCAATAATTTTAGTTGACCAATTGTCGAAGGGATTGGTACAATCAAATTTTTTCTTGATAAGTTCAATGCCACCAATTCTACCAAGTCAGTAACTTCTGAGGGAATTTCTCCTGTTATTTTGTTGTCTGAAAAATCAATGCTCTTTACAAGTCTGGTGAGTTTATTTGTATCAGCTTCTTTCCTTTCCAAAGGAACCCCATGTAATATCACTATAGGGTATTTTACTAGAGAACGTAGTTCCATCCAGATAAGCAGTGATGGAACTCCCATTATGAGGCTGGCAATTAAATTATTGAGATATTTAGGTATAGTACTAGATAGGTTGTTTCAGAGGAGGTCCAACACTTGAAGTTTTTCAACCGATACAACTTGAAGGTATTTTTCCATTAAATCCATTGATCTTAGATTTACAACTATCAAAACTTAGCAGCTTCCTCCCATCCACGCTGCATTGTCTGACAACTTATTTTTCCCTAAATCTATAAGATGCAAATCTCTGCAATTCTTTAAGGATGAAGGCAACTCTGGTTAAAATATTGTTGTGCAAATGCAATGATTTCATTTGATGTAACAAGCCAATGGAATTTTTAATTTTCCTAGACAAATTATTATTTGCCAAATTAAGGATAATTAAACCTTTACATTGCTCCAAACATTTGGGTAGTTCTCCTGAAAGACGATTATTCGAGAGATCAAGGTAATACAAGCTAGACCAATGAGTAGTCGTGCACGATCACGAAATTGAGCCTGAAAACATATTCTTGGAGAGACCCAACCATTCAAAGATTGAAAAGAGATCAGGGTATTAACCTTCCAAACAATTTGAACTAATAGCCATTCCCAAATTAGAGGGGTATGTAGTTAAATTGAGCAAAGCTCCTGGGATTTTATTATTGGAAATGTTTAACCAAACTAAATCTAGAGTGGAATTCCAAAAATAATTGGGAATGACGCCTAAAATTCCAGAAGCAGAGATATCAAGTACCCTTAAACTCTTTTGAGTTTGAATCCAATTAGGAAAAAGTGGGCCTAATTTGTAAAAGGCCAATAAGATATATTTGGCTTGAAATAAGGGAACTTGGTCAAGGATTATGTTGAATGTAACAAGGGAGTTGAAAGATAAGTCCAAGAACAATAGTTGAGAGAGACCAAAAAGGTGATTTGCTGAGACGGTACCTGGCAATGAATTTGAAGGAATGGACAACCTTGTAAGTTGATGTAGTTGTCCAATACTTTCAGGTGAAATTATGCTTAGTTTGTTGAATCCAAGATCCAAAAACTCTAATGTGTTTTTAGAGCATGCCAGAAAGTCTTTTTCCAGCAATCCAATGAGATGGTTGAGAGACAAGTATAATGTCTCAGAATTACATAAAACCTCTCAAGGATTTGGAATCTCGCCTCTGGGTTGATTGAAGAGAGATCAAGATATGCTAGACTAGTCATGTTTCCAAAAGGATCCGAAATTGAACCATTTAGATGATTATTAGAGAGGTCAAGATGAACAAGGCTGCTATTGGTATTGAAGTTGAAAAACCATGGGTATATCGAAGAAGAAGTGGGACCATTCCCAGAGAGATCAAGCATAGCAAGTGAAGAAGTGGAAGAATTAATGTAAGATGTAAGACCCGAGAAAATTCTAATTTTCTGAAAAAATGGTAAAATGGTCATTTCGGTAAAAATCTAAAAATTTTCTAGATCTCGGATGATAAAACAGACTTCACCGTTGGAATCATCTCGTGAAATCTAGCTACCACGACCCGAGACAAATCGTAATTTCACGCTTTTCGATGGTACCGTGTGTCAGAAACCATTAGTGAAAGACATATGATGTGACAAAAGTCACCTTACTACATGTACTCATGTGACACATGTTGCATGATTAGGAGACGTATGGGAATGGAACGGCCGAGATCGCGGCTATGTCAAAAATCAAGAAAAAGGGATATAGAGGGAATTATTGAAATGTTTAATTGGATAAAGACAAAAGAGTTAAATAGTCTTCTTCTCCATTTTTTGAAAGCACAAATCGATAATGGGCTGGGATTTTTTGGTTTTAGAGAGAGAGAGAGCTCATTCTCTCTAGATTTCCAACCGTTCGGACCGTCGGTTCTTGACAGAGCAAGAAGCAAAGTCGATCTACACGGCGAGGGCTATGCGTAATATTCAATTTTGTGAGTTCTCGACAACTCCAAGAGGTAGGATCTTTTCCTACTGTGTTATTCTTTGCCAAGAGCCATGTAAATGGTCAGGGGATGTTCGAGGCTTGATTAGCCGTGGTTTCTTTCGCTTCAAAACATTTGAATCGAGGGAGAAAATCCCATTAATGCGGGCCGTGAACAGCACAACCCGAGGGTTTCATTGTTCACGAATAGTTATGTGATTTTTGGTGAATTCTTTGCGATGTCGAGTGATTCAAAATGAATTGTTGGTGGTTTGTTAATTAGCCCATGTGAGCTAATTTTTGGTGTTATTGATGTGAATTTAATAACATGATTTACGTGATTTAATTGTATAGTATATACATGTTTTATATATTAGCATGAATATGATCACATCACGCATTTCATATGCACTGGGGCACCCTAGAATATTAGAAGTGAGTGCATGACATGAAAGAAAACAAAAACGAAAATGTTTGTGAAAGGAATTTCGACTTTAAGATTTTCCTAAAATCGTGGTTTGGAGATTGTCCACAATTCACACGAAAAGCGGCCCATGAATCAGCTTCGGAGGGTTATCCAACAGATTCGCCTCGAGGGTAGTCCTCCAACATATTTACCTAAATTCGTAGTGAGTTTTCGAGAACAAAAGCTTTGTTTTGAAATCAATATTTTACTGCATTCTAGCTTTTAGCATATGTAGGGAGTTTCCGTGAGGAACTCGACATGGGATTGGTCATGTAGACATTCGAGTGTCTAAGGCGTAATTGCTTGATGTACTGTTTGTCATGGCATGTGCACTTAAAGGAGCAACCCACGTAAGAAATTATCACTATTTGGTTTTGCCTTTCCACCCCGTCGAGGGATCACTATTTCCAAAGTACAGAGTGTGTACGAGGACTGCACTCAGAGGTCATATGAAGAAAGCCGGTTGTGGCTGGGGTATTCATTTGTATAAATGTATTAAAACTCTATATTTTGATATATGTTTGGTATAGAGTAATTTATTAACTCTTGAATTATTGTATATAGTTGATGTATTTTGTGAGTATTGATGCAAATTAAGGCCAATATTTTACCCGCATGCGGACCCCGTGCAGTCATTATTAACTGCTGGGACAGTTTTGTATTTGGTGAGCTCCCACAAAGGAGACTCGCCCGATTCGTGATGTGTCTGGTTACTGACATTCACGAAGATTCTCAGCAGTTGATTGTGTTGTCACGAGACACCGGCTCTTTGGGGGCGCTACATAGGAAATATTGGATATTAATGTTGGATTAATAATCGGAAGATTAACCCAACTCAAGTCAAGATGCCTTGACAAAGAAAGCTGAGAAAGCTAGTCATAGGTCATATGTCTGTTATTATAGCTAAGATCAAGGGATTTAAAGTTGGAAAGATTTCCTAGTTGAGTGGAAAGACTTCTTGTAAAAAAAATGGGAAATTAAAGAGAGAATTAGGGCTTGTTTGGTTCCTTTTTTGAAAACTGTTGTTGAGAGTAGTTTTTGAAAACACAAAGAACATCATTTTGATGTATTAAATTTTCTCTGAATTTAGTCATTTTTGTGTTATCCATTTTGTACTTTTTAGAACAAAGAAAAGGGGAACCAATCGTGTTCTCCACATTTTCCTTATTTTTTTAAGAATAAAATCAACTTTCAAAAATTGTAGTCAAACAAATTCTTATATTCAATATGAATCTTCATTTATATATATAATTACCTCCAGCTAATCTCGAATCGAGACTAAGGGATTGTAAGTCGAAAATTTGAGTTGAATAGGAGCACTCGTAAAAATTTGTGAAATTAAAGAGAGAATTATATTCTGATTCTACTGAGATCAAGGGATTGAAAGTTGGAAAGATTTTCGAGATGGGTGGGAAGAATTCCTATAAAATTGAAATTGGGAAATTAAAGAAAGAATTATATTCTGATTCTGCTGAGACAAACTAATGAATCTTCACAAGGTAAATATGTGTATATCATTCTTCAAAATCATTCCAATCCAAGATCAAGGGAATGCAAGTTGGAAAGATTTACGAGATATTTAGAAGTATTTTTGAAATTAAAGAAAGAATTATATTCTAATTTTGTCAGACAAACTAATAAATCTTCACAAGGTAAATATGTGTATAATTACCTTCAAAATCATTCTCGAATGATCAAGGGTTTGTAAGCTGAAAGATTTCCAGATGAGTGCGGGCAAACTCGTAAAATTGGTTAAACAACTAACTTTTGCTAAAAGCCTGCTTGTGGATTTGGGTTTACTATAAATATCATGCCTTTAATATCCTCCTACGAGTATATTTTATACTCATTTTATCCCATGTTTTCATGTGTTTTTTGTGTTGTTTTTTTTATATAAAATAAATGTTCTAATGCTCTAAATGTTCATCTTATGATTAAGTCAACCATTGAACGATATCGACCTGAGAGAAAACAAAGCGAAAAAGTCTAAAACCAAGCAAACTCCTCTACAACATGCAACAGCAGCAACTACTATATTTCAATGTTTTTACCTATAAGATGATAAAAAAAAATGACTCCTCTTCTGCTATGGATGAGTTATAAACTTTATAAGCTTTCTAAAGAGCCCTTATTCACTCAGTTTGAACTTCAAATGATCAAGTTATGACTTTTAGAAGAAGGAAGAAGAGAAGTGATGAGTATCTTACACACTCATTTCATCTCCATGTTATTTTTAGTTTTTAGTAGTTTTATGATAAAAATAAGTGCTTTAATGCTCTAAATGTTCTATTTTGCGATTAGGTCAACTATCAGGAGGAGCGAGGTAAAATTAGCGAAAATGAAAAAAAAAAGAAAAGAAAAGCAAACTCATCATGTAGCCGCAAAACATGTGATCTTTCATCCGCATACAATCTCATGGTCTTTGATTATGTGGACGCGTTCTAGACTCCAAGAAATTTCCGTAGAGTCCAAGATTATGCGATTCAAAGTACGGACTAAGAAGTTATGAAGGAAGAAGTGAGGATGAAATGAAGAAGAAGCTACTGGTGAGTTGGAGAACAACTCACGCTAAGGCATGAGTGGCTTCATGCTATAGCACGGTAGTCCACCACGCTGTAGCGTGAGCACACCCCACACTGCAGAACGTGGATGCCTACGCTTCAAAGGTGGTTTGGCTGATTCTCTTCTAGTAGCTCTCCTTTTCTCCAAGCCGCAATGTAGATCCACCACGCTATAGCTTGGATGTCAAGGCCCAAAAAGTTATTGAAGCCCATCTCCTCTCCTCTCTTGGTTTTGGCTTTAAAGTTAACGACCCAAGGCATTCGGGAAGGGAGCCTGGGGTGGATAGAAGCCCTCCATGGGTGGAAACACCCTAGAGCTTGAAGCAGGAAATGGAGGAAGAAGAGAAGGGGCCACCACTCAGATTTGTTTATCCTCTTCTTCCAACTTTGTTTTCTCTTTCTTTTCTACGGTTGTATTTTCCTTTAGAGTATGTTTAGCTTATTTCTTAGGGTTTAGATGTGGCTAAAGACATAAAATGTATGGATTTCTCCAAATTTATATTGATTGATGTATTATTTTCTACATATGTGTTGGAGGTTTCATTTATTCTTAATGCTTCAGGGGTATTCGCCAATATTCGGATGATTTGTGACTTGATTTGAAACTGAGAAGTGATGATTAAGTTAGACCATGGATGAATTGTCATCTAATTGTCATGAGATAGAGATATGAATGATATTGTGCGTGGTATTGGGTTTCTATGGTTCATAGCACCCTTAGTTATGATGGTTTGAAGCAGCTATGCAATATAACCTTTTCTAAGGGTAGTACGCGGATGCTCGAGAGAGATTCGTACATTTGTGAAATTGCCATCTTCATATGAAAATAAACATTGATTGATTGAATTAGGAGGTATGTATGGGATTGTTTAGGCGAAATCTATGCCCTAAGGCTTTTTAGGTCTTTCTTGAGTCATTCTTGCTCGCTAAATTAGTGTATTTAAGTCTTTTACAGATTTTCCATCATCCAAATAGAGCCCAAGCTAGATTAGAGTCGGTGATTAGTAACCTAATCCTCATGGGATGCTACTCATACTTTCATATATTACTTGAGGTGAAGTTGTAATTTCAAAAGACATAGGTGTATGATATTATATAACACGTTGTCGCCTATGAAGAAGAGTGCTAAAAATATGACCAATTGACACACTTTTTTATTCATTCTTTACCATCGGCTCTAAAGTGTTCTCTCTAGACATATCCATACTCTACACTCCCTAAGCTTTCCAATGAAATCAAGTTTGTTCAATTTGGAGTTCGGACGAGAAAGGTAAGGACATCGTGAAGCAAAGAAGAAAAGCAGGCATGTCGTGAATAAAGGCCCAAGCTGGGCTAACGTGAGATTTACCACGCTCTAGCGTGGATGTCGGGTCTAACACACGGATTTGTTGGTATTTTTACCCATTTTAAGCCTAAACTTGAGGACCATAAAAGGATCATTCTAGGGCATTAGAAACAAGCTTTATGGGTGAGAACAAGTCCCTCTTTTGGGTGGAAACACCCTAGTAAGTACAAATCTTGGAAAGAGAAATGCTTAGCGAAGAAGGAAATAAAGGAAGAAAAGAAGGGGCTTTCACTCATATTTTTTTATTCTCTTCCTCCCCTTTTGTTTTCCTTTCTTTTAATGGTTATATTTTCCTTGAAGATGCTTTACTTAGTTTTCTTAGGATTTAGATGTAGCCAAAGACATGAATGTATAAATTTTATACAGGCACATAGATTTTATATAACATGCATGTAGCCTATCAAGTTTTTGGCACACACTGACTGTGTTTTAGCTAATATTGATTCAAATAGTTTGACCCTACTTTTGGATTATAGTAAGTCTTGTTTTATTTTCTTTTTCTATTTATTTTGGATTTTTGTTTTTGTTTGTAGGGAGCTTATTCTACACCGAGGCTTTCAATGAATTCTTCAACAACTCAATTAACTCTCCTAACTCAGCAACTATAAATGACGCAACAAACCTATGGTCTGCATCAAAGGGTGGCAAGTCTTGTTTGGCATCCGAATATGCCTTTGAGGAAAGTTCAGTATGTGGCTAACCCATACTTGAACACATATGATACGGGATGGCCACATAACCTATACCTTGTTAGAGAAGTGCTCTAAAGGCAATCTCCTTTAGCACTTATTGTATGCTTTTCTTTATAAAAGGGATTCTTCATTAATTTGATATTCATACATTGAATTGATTTAGATCTTTAATTAAATGAAATCCATGATACATAACATAGCATGAAGGAAATCATGATGAGATCTATAACAGATTCATTAGTGCACTATGTTAGTATCTAAATTATCCCTAGTCATAGGACCACAAGACCGACATTGTTGGTCCCATAGACGCTAGCATATGTCATAAATTTTTGATTAGATCTAGTAGTGGATCTTATAAACTCTGTGATTATGAGTTGATTAGAGCGACAATACGGGATGCTTATTAAGAGTAGCTAAGTACATCAAGAATTGCTTATGAGACAATCATATGATATTCATTATATGTAAATGACGGTCCCATCATGCCAATGGCAAGTATCCTTAGAATTGATGTAACAAACCTTCCCCCGCCAGCGATGAGGGACGCCTACACCTGACCGACCTCCCTTAACCCGATTTTATGACATTTAGTGGGCCAATTTCCTAAATATACCCAAACTTGTAATACTACCACCGTAGTGGTGTTTAAATGTTCATGTACATATATTCTTGAGTCCCATTTATTTGTACTTACATAAATTCGCTATTATAAAATATTACATTTACATTTCAAAACAAAGATCGAAAACCCATAAGGGACTCTAATGTTGTGTCGTCCCGACAAACGCGAATGCCCCTGATATCCTTTTCGCACCTACACATGAAACAATCTGTTCTAAGCTTATAACTTAGTGGAAAAACATATAAAATATATGACCACATGTAGTGGTCCTTAACTACTATATACATATAACATAATTCTTATATTTCAATATTCAATCTCCCGAAGGAGTACTTAACAGAAATCTTGTAACAGAAGGTACCCGTAGGTACACTACATAACAGAACTGATTAGTTGTAATTTCATATAATTATTTCCATAAATCATATTATTCAGATACACAACATATAAGTATTTGCCTGCATAGACCAGTAACAATGAATGAGAGGGACATAACACAATAAGTAAATTCGAATGTAAGGTACAGATCAACAAAGGTCGGGCACAACGTAGACGGCTACCCATAATGTAAGTGTCGTAGCACTAGCAGAGTGTCGTGAGTTAATCAACAAAGGTGCCTATTCATTCACTATTCGATCTTAGGCATGCATAAGATTATATGTATTACTGAGTATGTTTTATTATTCTTAATCACATTAGCAAATAAGGGGCAAGACACAAAGTCTGCCCAACGAAAGGTTCACCGAAGCGGTGAGGTTCAGAACATTTTTCATATAACTTGTATACATGTATGGACCCTTTCATTCACTTGTTAGGATCCTCCATTAATCAATGGATGGTTTCTAGAATTAACTAAGCATGAAAACAAAACAAAGATGGTAGTTCACTCAGCAAAGCGTGCTCTTCGCCTAAGCGAGGCAACAACTGGAATTTTAGGGCCTTCGGGTTCGCTTAGATGAAGGGACCTTCGCCTAGGCGAAGACCTTCGCTAAGGCGAAGCTCACTTCGGTTAAGAGAAGAGAAGTCGAGCAGAAACAAAAATAAGGCTCAGCCTTTCACCGCACTTTCCAACCAAAATCAAACCACTTCGAAACAAAACTACAAAACTGACTTAAACCAACCAAAAACACCTTTATAATGAGAGTTAGGGTTTTCTCTAACCCAAACATAGGAAAAAAGAGAGTTAGGTTAATTTCCTAACAACAAATGGGAGAGTTCCATACTTATAGTTTCCATACCTTGTTCTTCTCAAAAAAAAAAAAAAAAAAAACTCCACCTAGCTTCCTTTCTTCTTTTCTTCTCTCGCTGAGCCAAAATGAACCAAAACAATGGATTGCACAAAATCCAAATGATCTCCTCTTCTCCTCCACCAGAAATGCCCTAACCTAAACCAAACAAAAATAGGAAATTTCCTTTTCTTAGAAGGCCGTGTTTGGCTTTAGCTCATTTTGGACTTAATTTCTAGCCCTTGCATTTTAGTCCTTTATCTTTCGTTCATTTGCAAAACAACTTATCCAATTTCTACAATAATATATCATCTTTTTGTGTTATGACCTTTGGGTCCTTAATGTGACATTTTACCATTTTAACCTTTTGACTTCTTAAATAATTCTGGTTATGTCCTTTTTACACTTAGCACTTAAATTTCCGAAAAATAAAATTTTGACTTTATTATACCACTAAACTGTAATAAACTGCTAGAGTATAATTTGAGGTGTTACGCTTGAGGTGCTCAAGGATATCTTGGATGTTGATTCTGTATTTTGATTTCATTCCTTGTTACCTCTCAAAGGTCGCTCTTAGGGTGATGATCGGGTACATCTTGAGGTGTTCGAAGGTAATTAAGTAACCAACAAAGGATTCACCACTCCCAATAAAAGAAGAGTATATATATGGTCTTTTGTTGGGATCATTACTCGAGAATCTCTAGTAAGAGTAGAAATGCCATGAAAAGTGTCTTCAGGTGTACAACTAATGAGCAATGAGCTCGGGGACAATATCTAATATCACTTGGGCTAGATGTGGCGTAGCTAGTCTAGTGGAACCTACACATTGTCCATGCTCTGAATTGAGTAAGTTATAGATTGGTGAAAGGACGAATTACACAGTAATTGTCTATGGAAGGGTTAACAATCAAACCACTGACTATTCGATCAATTGGGGATTGTAATGTGTTGTTAGACATCGCTTATGACTTGCTTAATTCAATAGTTGAACTGGCAGACAACATAAACTGTGAACCTAATGGGTCACACACTTGCGCAGTGTGGGCCGATATAAAACGGATTTGGATATGATCCAAATATGACGGAGATCAATATGTGGAATGGAATGTCATGAGATTAGTGGAATCCTGAGATCAAGAGCCCTCATTTATAGATAAAAGAGGCTATGACTTGTTCATGGGCTTAAGGACCATGAGAGAACACGCCATAGCGCACAGAGAGGCATGTAGCCTATCATCTCTTAAAGAGAGGGTCACTTTGGACATTTCAAGAGCAAGGGTTCTCTTATAAATAAAAACTTATGGAGAAACCCTAACCTTAAGAGAAAAGAAGTCATTCTTGTCCACTTTTCTCAAGAAGAGTGTTCTTGAGTTAGAGAGAGTGGTCTCGAAGAAGAACAACGCACTCTTCATGAGATTTGAGTGTCAAATCCTCAGGTTTTTAGCCATCTTCGGATCTAGACTTAGCTAGCACCGAGGCTTCATCCGAGACCATTGCCTTGGGGGTTATCGATTCCACTCTTCGTGTGGATACTGTTAGAGACAAACCAAGGACATGGTTTGTTTCCACCGCTGCATCACTCTTTCGAATTGGTTTTACATCAACAAGAGGTATAAATCCCGCATCCTCTTTGTTTTGAACTGATTTGATGCCTCAAAACTATTTTTGATAGGTTTGTTTTCTGAAAAATTTAAAGTTTCCGCTGCTTTGGCAACTATTGCCACCATAGAAACCCAAAATACCTCTCATGGGAAACAAATGAAAATATTCCTCAACCTCCACAAGCGAAATAGTCAAACCTTGAAAGAGCAATGGCTGAATTGGCCAATTCAAGGGCGGAAATGGAAAATTATCAAGCTCGGATGACCAACTCTTCTAAAAGCTCAAAGCTTGTAGAATTTGGGTTTAATATGAACATCATGCCTTCAATACCTTCTCTCACATGCAGCCTCATACCCGCATGTGGAGAGAGTCAAACAAACCAAATAGAGTCTTCAATGGACTTTCAAATCAACAAATAGGGAATAAATTGCAGCAAGGTGGCTCAAAAGTCAAGACCTCCTACCAAACCAAGCTCTGATAATATGTTAAACAACTCACTCTCTAAAAAGCTCATAGGATTTTAATTTAATATGAATATCATGCCTTTAACAATTAGGAAATTAAAGAAAATTATATCTCTCGCTTTAGACAAATCGATGAGTTTAATTCCATGGCAGTATGTGTATATAATTAACTACCAAAACATTGTCCCCGTTGTTTTCACACTCCACCCTCTCCAATTAATGCAACAATCCCTTTCTGCCTCCATTACCCCATGAAGAAAGCATTCCAAATCATCAACAACACCCTTTTTGAACCTAAGAAGAGCTCTCCCTCTCCTCTCTATGCACCCACTTACTCAAGAATGTACTTCTTTGAAACACAAAGAAAAAGAGAAAAGATAATCAAATATTGAGATGGCCTTCCTGGCTGCCGCCATTGCCACGGGAAGCAGCAATGAGGTCGACGCCATTGTTCCGTTTCAAACCTCCCAAAACGCATCGTTTTGAACCAGAATGTACCTGGACTGGGCTTTCACATTTGAGCCCAAAACCAAGACCCTTACTTACCGTCATTGAAAATTTGTAATACAATTTTGGATTTTTTTGAAAATTCTGAATTTGAGTTTAAATTTTTAATCATGATTAACCCAACAGGCATATAAGAAGACACATTACTAATTAATAAATAAAAAACATAATAATCATTAGAGTTCATGATATGATGTACATATGTCACAAACATAATCAAGACCTTTTTCTTTAACACTATTTTTAATCACACCCTGTCAATTAATTAAGTTTCTCAAATCAGGTGTTTTTGTCATAAACTCAAAGCAATTCACGATAATTAATTTTAAAAATAAAATTAAATATATTTATCCATTAATCCTCATAAAAAAATCGATCAATAATAATAATAATACATTTTTCTTCAACCCAATTAACCCCAAATGGATTCTTCCACCGCGGCAATGGCTTTTACTCTGGACTTTCAAGTTTTGTTTTTTTTTCTTTTTTTATTTTTATTTCTGAGCAAACGAGGCATTCTTTTATAAACCATTCCAGCAACATTAAGCATGGCCAGTAAGGAAAGAAAAGAAAAGTATGTTGTTTTACAAGGATTCGAAGTCTCAACCTCCCGCTTTCCATCCCACCCTTTAACACTCATAGTCAAGCTCTTTTTTTTTTTTCTTTTTTGAAAAGCATATACTTAATGTTTTTTTCTTAATAAATGAAACTTAGAATCTTTACTAATGTATATATTATGTTTGAAGTTTAATAAATACTAATTTTTACTTTGTTTGCATTTATAGCCATTAAATATTTTGTTTACATAATTATTGTTATTATAAGAAAAAGTAGTGTTTGGAATCCCTTTTAAAAAATTAATTACAATATGACCACTCTGTTTCAATTTTAATTGTAAAATACCTATCTTCACAACTTACATTTTATATTAGAAGCCTTTTATTTTTACAAGTTATGATCCTACTTGGTTCTTAGTTGCTTTTGAAAACTATTTTTGAGAACAATTTTGAAAACATATGGGACAAGATCAGTATTCTCTAAAATTTGTTCCACTTCTTGAATTTTATGTTCTCCATGTTTCTAGAAAACAAAAAAAAATAATCAAACATGCCCTTCATATTTTTCTTATTCTTGTTTTTTTAGAACAAAAAGTAATTTTCAAAAACTGGACATACCCTATAATTCATCGTTCTATTCTCAACGTTCTTCATCTTTATTTTTTTATTTTGTATCATTTATAAGAAAATAATTCTAAAGGAATATAATCATTCGTTTATGAATAATGAGCTAATAGCAAAACACAACTAATACTTTTTTACTAAAATGATGAAAATTATAAAATATAGACATGGGGAATCTATTTCATGGGTAAGCGACAAAGGGTCCTCAAAGGTGATATGTGTACAATTTATTAGGCTACATGAAGAGCTAGACTCAAAAGCCATATCCACAACATCTTTATTCCTCACATATTCAGCAGCCATGGCCAGAACAAGGAGAGGGTCTTGTTTCAACCCATGATCGGCCACCATAGTTGTGGCTGAAGCCAAGAGATTGAGACCACGAAATGAGACATCATCCCCTCCAACTTCCTTCCTATCTCTTGACCTCCCTTGTGTAGCGAGACATCATCACCTCCAAATTTCTTCCCTCCTTCCTCTTGACCTCCCTCCTTAGCGAAATAACATCTCCTCCTCCAACTTTCTGCCCTCCTACCTCTTGACCTCCCTCCTGTAGTGAGACACCATCTCCTCCTGCAACCTTATTCCCTTTGACCTCTTGATCTCCCTACTGTAATAAGGCATCATCTCCTCCTCCAACCTTCTTCCCTTTAACGTTTTGCAAGACACCATCTCCTGCCATTTTTTAGAGAAAAGTAAAAGCACAACTAAATATGGAAACATAAGAGTCAGTTTGTTATTTAAAAAAACAGAAGTTGGAGGGAAATTCTGTTACGACAGGGAGCTCGTTATTTAAAGAATTACATGTAAAGAACTACGGTTATCCAGACGTATAAAGGGGAATCCGGCTTCATGGGTGGCGAACAAAGGGTCCTCAAAGGCGATGTGTGTACAATTGATAAGGCTATATGAGGAGCCGGCCTCAAAAGCCATATCCACAGCATCTTTATTCTGCACATATTCAGCAGCCATGGCTAGAACAAGGAGAGGGTCTGGTTTCAACCCTTGTTCGACTACCACAGCTGCTGCTAAAGCCAAGAAATTGAGACCACGAAATGAGACATCATCCCCTCCAACTTCCTTCCCTCCAATCTCTTGACTTCCCTCGTGTAGCGAGACATCATCTTCTCCAACTTTCTTCCCTCATGCCTCTTGACCTCCCTCCTATAGCGAGACATCATCTCCTCCAACTTTTCGCCCACCTACCTCTTGACCTCCCTCCTATAGTGAGACATCATCTCCTTCTCCAACCTTATTCCCTTTGACCTCTTAACCTCCCTATTGTAGTGAGACATCATTTCCTCCTCCAACCTTCTTCCCTCCAAATTTTTGCAAGACACCACCACCAGTCATTTTTGAGAGAAAAGTAAAAACTAATGTTTTAAAACCTGAATTGGCCTGCCCGGTCGAACCGGTTAGACCGTTGACCAGCCTCTTTTCTAGTTCGGCTCAATTATGAGAACCACTTTAGCATCAAACCGGTCAAGAACCGATTAAACCAACGGCTGATCCATTGAATCAGTTGAACCAAATGGTTCTTAGCGAACCGAATGGTTCAAGGCCCACTTGTAATCTAAGGTACAAAATTCCTTTCGAAAAAGCCTAGCCCACTACCTAACAATTTATGTTTGAATATGACCCACAAAAGCAAGGAACCCAATTGGAAGAATCTTTTTTTTATAGGCTTTCTAAGTTTTATATGATTCTAATATTGGACTATATTAGTTTTGAATATTCAAAATCAAGGCTGAGACCTTTGACTGCGCAACTTTCTTTTTTTTTTTAAATATGAAGTAAACCGTTTGGTTTCAATGAAATGTAAAACTATAAAGTATAATATAATAATAAACAACTTAATTTACTGAAAACAAATATCTGAAACTTTGCAAAGTGATTTTTTTTATATACTTTTTATTGAAGTAATTTTCTGGAACTTTATTTTTTTAAACTAATTGGTATATAAAAGAACAAACAAGAACAAATAAATAATGAACATAGACTAATAAATATTTATCTTTGTTTTAACTAAAAGCTAAAACGAAAAAAAAAAAGAATGAACAAGATTTTCTATTTTAAATTTTTTTTATTAATTTTATTCAAATTAGTATAGTTATACCGGAAAAAGTATTTTACTTTTTATAGAGAATGAAGGACATTTTTATATATATTTAAATAAACATAGATAATAATAAATAAATAAATGAGATGTATAACTTAAATAAACTAAAAATATACCTTCATAACTCCATTATCATTAAAATAAAATAATAATAATAATAAAATTAGATATGCTACTTAAATAAATTATATGCATACATAATAATTCAATTTTTAATATATTTTGATATTTATGTATCATATTTATATAATAAAATTAAAATATCAAAATATTTATATGAAATATACCTTATTATATGTTTATTTTAAAATTTAAAACGATTTTTATATTTTTTTATAATTATAAATTATATATTTGCGACTTCACCCTGCTCAATCAGACTACTAATAGCCTAAATCCATTAAACCGTGAACAAGGAACTTTTCCGGTTCAATGATCGGTCTGGTTTTAAAAACAATGATAAAAACACCAATGAATCTGGAAACAAAAGAATGAGTTTGTTATTTAAAGAATAGAAGTTATGAGGGAAATTCTGTTATGACTGGGAGTTCTTTATTTAAAGAACTGCATGTAAAGAACTATAGTTGTCCAGACAAATAAAGGGGGAATCCGGTTTCATGGGTGACAGACAAAGGGTCCTCAAAGGCGATATGGGTACAATTCAAGTAAGCTATATGAGGAGCCGGCCTCAAAAGCCATATGCCTGCCTAGAAAGGCTTGACGCCCTACAAAAGTAGTGTCTTCAAAGGCCTGGGACCTTGGGTGGTCATGTCACCATGCAATTTATAATTCATGAAAGAAAGAAAGCGAAAATTCATTAGCCAAAACATCCAGTAATAAGTAGTACATCCGCCATAAGTCAAGTCGGATCATCGGCCTAATGTAACAAATCTTGAAACATGAAGTCAAACTCTCACTATGTTAATGTAACGGAAAAGAGAAACATGTTTGACGTTTTCCTTTATTGTAAATAAATTTCGCTGCACAAAACCCTTAATATGTTAATACTAAGTGGGTCTTATTTCTTATAATTACCTAGTAAAAGAAAAATCAAATTTTAACTTGAATAAAAATATAAAATATGTGTAAATAATTTTGTGTTATTATGAAAAAATTTAAAAATAAATTACGAATATAAATAATATTAAAGCACTAAATAAAATAAAATATTTGAAAATAAGATCCAAATACTAAGTAATAACTAAATGAAAAATATCAAAATAACTAATTAAAGTAAATGAACATGACTTCAATAGCATACAAAAATACACAACCATATAATTAATCTTATGTTAAAATAAAAAGAAACCGCACACACATATTGAATCTAAATTCAATGATATCCCTCCCCACCCCCCAACATGACATCTCAATAGCATACAAAACAATACAAAAACCATATAATCAATCTTATGTTAAAATAAAAGGAAAAACGCACACACAAATTGAATCTAAATTCAATGCTATTTTTTTTTTTTTTTGACCTAGTAAACGAGCTAGCCCAACCCATTTCGGGCGGTGGACAAAATGGGCTGGGCTAATCTTGTGAGTACCATGGCTTTTGGACCCAAATCATACTATCCAATGGCCTAACGTTCGCAAGGCCCATTGCCTGATTAAAACCCAACAGGGCCCAAAACAACCTGTTACCTTAAAACCATGTAAGGGTTGCTTAGACGAAAAAATCCTCACCCCGTCTGAAGCCTCGAGTTCCCCAACCGGCCGTACTGCCATCTACAAGATATTCATCCATGAATCTCTTAATTCACTACACCTCAAAACGATAATCCTAAATAAGGAATTGGCCTGATAAGGAAAGTTAAATTTATCATTATATTGAGATATTATCCTCCAAAATAATCTAGAGAATTGGTCTCGTGTAAGGAAGGAGAGATCGTTGTCGACATGAGAGGATTATCTTCCAAAATCAAGGAAAATTCAAGTATAAATGAAACTCACAGTGAAAAGGTACGCAATTCTGTCTACACCAATTGACTTCCTGATCTTTTCCATCATTTTGGCTAACTTAAGCATCGGAGAGGCGGTCGGCACACCACTACCGTACCCCTTTTCTCTTTTTCTTGTAGGTTCACGTTGTCCCGTTGATGCCCTAAAGGCTAGATGAATCAGGTACCAACATTTGGCGCCTTCTGTGGCAATCAAACAAAAATTCTCATCGACGACATGCAAGGGCTTACCTCTAACAGTTGTTAGATAGCCCTCCGCCGTCAGAAGATCCGACGATTCCCCTCCCCACGCTTGATTCATCTGACATCGGTGCAATGGCTAGCAACCTAGTGATCCAGTCGCCAGCAGATCAATTTCTTCATTGGCGTCTAGATATGGAGAAGAAACAGGAGGAGCAAGCGATACAAATGAAGGAATTGCAGGAATGCGCCGAGCAACTGCAACGCGAAAACGATCGTCTACGGGCCTAAGTGGAGCAAAGGCATGATCTTGATGAGAGAAACGCGCAAGGTAGCGGTCTTGCAAAGCATCCAGCCGCTCGCGATAAAGGAAAGAAGCCTATTGCCCTCGACGATGTGGATACCCCGGTGGACGACGAGCTATCATTAGGTAGTTCGCCAAATCCCCCTCCAGTAAAAAGCAAAAGCAACAAAGATAGAACGCTTCAGAGACACTCACACCACCCTGCATTTAGCAATTCTAACGGTGGTATACTTCACTAGGAAATGAGCCGAGGTCAGAATCCACCAAGTTAAGCGCCTGGGAAAGCATTTGTTTTACCTACGGGCCCAATACCCGTGCAACCGACTTACCCCGCTTTCGAAACAAGGCCCGCGCTCTATATACCGCCTACAGCAACGATCCGAGATCCCAATGGCATACTTTCTTTCCCTAGGCAACATATCCTTAAATACGAGCCACCATGAGGGTTCAACATGCCAAATTTTGCTATGTTCGACGGCTCCAGCGACCCTTATGATCACATGCTTCACTTCAATCAGGCGATGACTTTGAACACCGAAAACATCCACCTACTGTGTAAAGTCTTCTTGGCTAGTCTCCAAGGGCCGGATCTAGCCTGGTTCCATAGGCTCCCACGTAATTCAGTGAATTCGTTTAGTGAGCTTTGGACCATATTCATCTCCCAGACCTTTGCTCAATGCGGCAGAAGAGGAATATTAATTCTTTGCAGACCATAGTAAAACAAGAGGAGGAAACCATACAGGACTTCACCAAGAGATTCAGGCAAGTCGTCCAACAAGTAGAAGTTTACAGCATGGATGCATTCTTACAGAACTTAAGAAGGAGCTTCGTCGCCGTCCACTCCGTTCTTCCACTCATTGTCTTTGGACCCGCCAACTACAATGGAAGAGTTGTACAGACAGCAAACAAATATTCAACCCTGAAGATAACATCCGTGCAGCAACTCAAACAGTAATGATCATGAGCAAGCCAACCGGAAACGGTAATTCGGAAGGGAAAAAGCCACTTTAGTCCAACTGAGGACAGGGTAAAAATCGAAAACGGCCCTGAGACTAACCACAGAAGAAGATAGAGCCCCCGCAGTTCACTCCTCTGAATATCACCCACGAGAGGCTGTTGCCCCTCATTCGCGACTTGCTGGATTTCAAATGACCCGCTCCAATCCATACGAACCCCTTTTAGAGAAACCCGTCCATGTGATGCAACTATCACAGGGATCATGGGCATGAGACTAATAGATGCCGAAGCCTAAAATTCCTGATAGAAAGACTGATTAAAGCGGGGCACCCAGAGATATATCAAAGTAAGTCAATCATGGAAGAACCTACACCTCGCACAGCAGACCACCACCGTGCAATCGCATTCTCGAATCCGTGCCAGCCATAAACTATATATCGACTCCGGGCCGCTTGACAATCAGTATCAATCAAAAGCCAACAAAAGAAGTTCCTAAGAGCAGCCACAGTCAAAGCCCGGGTGAACGTTGTCCACACAAGCACTAGCCGGGAAGAGACCAAGCCTATTGACGACCCCATATCCTTTCCCAAGAAAACCCCACAGATATCATGCCTCATTACAACAAAATCAGACTCACCCTTTGTATTAATGGATTATGCATGTAGGCCGGTAGATCTCCGTAGCGCGCATATTTGTTACAACTTGCCCGCCTTCGCCTAGATGTGAAGCTTCCCCACAAATGTTGAATTCCTCGCCTGACTAATCCTCTATGGTTTCAACGGTGCAACAACTGCCACACTGGGAGACATTACACTTCGTGTACAAGCAGGGCTAGTAACTCAACAGGTTTTATTCTCAGTCATCAATGACCTGGGACCATATAATTGCATAGTAGGCAGGGCCTGGCTACACACAATGAAGGTCGTCCCTTCAACATATCATCAAATGGTCAGCTATCTAACTAGTGAGGGGCAAGTCTATCTTCTAAGCAACCAGCTGGCTGCACGATAATGCTACCAATTATCCATGCGAGAACAGAGAGAGGAAAAAGATTCAAGCCGCTCTTCCTGGGATCGTATCTCCCGCATAGCATGCATCGTCGCCCAGGTAAGGGCTTTAAGAAAGGATCCTTAGCTGTGGATCCCCGGCGTAGCACCGGATTCGCCGTAAACTCACTTATATCAACACTCTAGCCGCAAAGAGCAAAGAAATGTGCTACAACACGATTGTCGGGGAACAAGGATATATTAAATCAAGTCACTCGATATTTATCGGATCGACATTGGCCTCTCATAAATTCACTGTGATTTGACTAAGAAAGCCAAGTGAGATAGAAAGTAAGGCTGCCACCCAGATCGCCATCAAATACCTCAAACATGATGGACAACCTCGCTAAGTGCGTTTTATCGTAGAAGTAAAGTATCCAGAATGGCTTGCAAATGTAGTAGTCGTCCCAAAGAAGGGCGGATCGAGGGTATGTGTGGATTACATTCCGACCTCAATGAAGCTGCCCAAAAGGCGCTTTCCTTTGCCACGACAGATTGGGATCACGATGCCCGCGGTACCTAATGATGTCGTTCTTGGATGCCTTCTTCAGATATCACCATATTCCAATGCACCCTGTGACGCCCCAAAACCGGGGTGTCCGTTGACAACCCGTCAACCCACGAATACTGCGGACGCGTGGGGTAACCCACCACATTCACAAAAAATCGAAAGCAGTCTCCTTTGTACGGAGCTCTACCCAAATACAAAACCTGTCCCAAACAATTCACAATGACCACACAGGGTCTACATGCGAGTAATATAATGGCCACTTGGGCCCCTGCATCAATACTCACAAAATATATCCCAAATACATCAACTATCTACAATAGTTCAAGAGTTAATAAATTACTCTTATACAAACATATACATTCTAATACATGTTATACAACCAAAGCCACAAGCTCCGCTTCATGTGCCGTCCCGACGCGGGTCACTGGCCCGCACCGACCACCTCCGAAAGGGGGGTCCCACGACGAGGTGAGCAAAGCCCAGCAGTGATAATCTCCTACAAAGGCTACTCCCCACCTAAGTGCACAAGCAATGGTCGCATAAACAAACACACATCCAAGTGCAACATACCCATGTCTACCTGAATGTCTACATGCCATGAATGAGACCACTCACTACGCCCGATGTACCGAGCTCTCATTGCTCCATCACTCAATATGTCATTGAGTAATATATCTCAGTCACCTAATCGACTCGTCTCACATGTATACGCCTAACTCGTGACAATCACACCGATATTACCTAATGACCTAAGTATCGAGCCCTCACTCGCCCATTACCCAAATGCAAGTGTCAACGGGCAACAAATCCCAAGTCAATCCCACCCCGTCACACAACCCAAGTCTATGTGATAAACATGACCGTGTGTCTTCTTCATAACATAACTTTTCTGGGTGATACCAGAGGGTCTCTTACACCCATACAACTATGATATCACTTGCCTTCACACCCATACGCCTCGAGTTCTCACCGACTCCTCAAACATGCATTCCCGCCATGAATGAAACCATTTCCAAACAAAGGTATTTGCTTAACCGTGGACAACCCTCCGATATAAATAGTGCATGCATCCGAGCAATCTATTTTGTGGACAACCCGGCTGTATATCAATCAAGTGCATCACGATTGATTTATATGGACAACCTCCGATGTCAGAAGTGGGACACACCCGATAAATGGCCATTGTCATCAACCTCCAAACAATTTCAAGAAACCACCTCATGCACTCACCCTATCGCTCTGTGGCGCCCCCAAACAAGATACGAAATGCAATGAGCCATTTCCATTTCCTTAACCCGCGCGACTCATTTGACGTTGTCCTACTAATCAAGCCCACTAATCAACACCCTACGGTAGTTGACCACAACCTGTACTCACGACACACCATCAAACACCTAACACAAAGGTCGATCTCAACTATGCACTCACACCTAATTTCTAGTTACTCTAGTGCATATGGAATGCATGATGCCAATTACACATTCATGCTAATATATTCAAATGCATATATATTAACATAATTAAATCACATAAAACATGTTATGCAAATTCACAATCAATTACACCAAAATTAGCTCACATGGGCTAATTAACAAACACGAGCAATTCATTTTGAATCACTTTTCAACAATAACACACAAACTGGCCCAAATCTCGGACCCATATAAAACAGGCACCTCGTCCTTCACTCTGCTCATCACCGAATATCAGGATACCAAAACACACCACAAAACCCGAAGACATCGTCACCCCGGATCAAAACCAAACTCAACACAATCCGAGATCGCCTAAATAGTCCTCGCCAAATTCTCGTCATGACCGCCCAAAACAAAGCCTTCGAAAAATTCAGCCCTAACTATTTCGAAATGGGGCCTGAATTAAGCCCCACCGGTCCGAAACAATCCCGAAAATTTAAAATTCCTATACTGGGTCCAAAAATTTGAGAACCGAAATTCATGCCTTCACAAATTAAGCCAACTAATAACCATTAAATGGCTCTAGGCTAGAAATAACACAAGTAGGAAAATTCTTACCACTGAGTTTGTCAAACTCAACTTTTTGGTGTCCACGCGTAGCTCGTCACAGATCAACTTTGCCTTCGGGCCTCAAATCTAAAATCATGATCCAATTTTTGTAGATCTAAGAAAGAAACGAAGAGAAGAAAAATAAAAAAAATAAAATCTCTCTCCACCTTTATTCTCACGCCCTCCTCGTTTTGTCTCTTTGTTCTGACTTTTATGCTTTTTATTTATTATTATTATTATTTTTTTTCCTTTTTCTTAATTCCTTTATTTCTTTTTATTGCATCATCAATCATGTGACTAATTATGAGTCACACATTCAAGTGCACCACATAGCTCTTGCCATGTGTCACTCTCTCGAGGTGCCATGTGGCATCCGACACCCTACGCCTCGAAAAAAACGTGAAATTCCGATCATCTCGGAATTCGACGTGGTAGCTAGATTTCGCGAGACGATTTTTAATCTACACAAATCAAGCCATCCGAGATCTAGAGAATTTCCTGTTTTCAACCGAAATTACCGTTTTACCCTTTTTCAAAAAAATTGAATTTTTTTCGGGTTTTACATTCTCCCCCCCTTAACAGAATTTCGTCCCCGAAATTCACACACATACGCATCACTCACATGCATATGCTACCATCTATTAACTCAAGACCGTGGCTCTGCATGATAACCCGCCTCAGCTCACAATCATTGACAACCGATAATAATAACTCCATCCATGTCAAGAATGACATCAAAACCCGATATGTCTACCATATCCTCGACCAACTCTCACCCTAGATCCTAGAGGAGAATTTTCCCATACAATGGTTTTTCCCAAAGGCCTTAACCTTTAAGCCCAAACTCGAAGGCTCATCCTCCTTCTCTCCCACCGCACCGTGATCTCGAAGGCTCAGGCGCTATCCATCTCTTCATGGCCGTAGCCGGCCCGAATCTACAGTCCATGTCTTGTAGGTGGAGGCCCATTAATCTCGTCTCAATGGACAACTTCAGTCCATTCTCAAATCTCCTGACCTTAGCCATATCTGTGGCAACATAGTCATCATCAAAACATGTCAACTCGTTGAATCTCGTCATACTCCATCACTCGCTATCGTTCCTACCTCAAATTTAGAACTCTTGAGCCTTGGCATGTCTAGCGTTGGCCTAAATACTTGCTCATAAAGAGCCCATGGAACTCGCCCAAGTCATCATTCCTAAATCCCTGGGAGGTCTTAACTCGCTCCCACCACACTGACTCACCCTCTAGCCGAACACGCCTAGCATGATCTTGGCCAGACGGAGGTAATATCCATAGCCTCCAATACATTCTCAATCAGCAGGAACCAAATGGTCTCGTCACTCACGGATCCCTCCCTATAAACGTCTCTGAGGATGATGTGACTTAAATCTTTGAGGTTACTCGACCTCCCCGACTACCGCATTTCTGCACTACCGTGCAATGGCAAAGAGTCGTGAACCAAATGCCCCCGCAGAAAGGCCTCGGGTCAAATACCGGTGGTGCTCACACTGGTGGACTAATTTAATGCCTTACTGACTTGCCATCTACACATGTCAAATGGCAACAAACTTTATTTAATCTCATTTCAATCGAACTAGTAATGCACATGCCAATTACTAGTAGACTTAACAACCATGAACTGACTCGTTCATCGCCTAAGTGGTGCTACTTGCCAACCACTCCTTTTATTTATTTCAATAAAATTCAACACTTTTAGGTTCATTTCATTTTCCAAACCCCTAAGGTTATAGTTCCTAACCTTAGCATTCCACTTTTTTCCTATATACATTATGCCATGCATATAATTTTCCCGCGCAATAACCACGCAATCACATTTCCCATATACATCATACCGTGTATAAGTTTTCCACGCAATGTGTAACACACAATCACACAATCACAAACATGGAACACATATCCGAACACAACACGAAACACATCATGCATGCAGTGGTCTAAACCCGTCCCATGAACTCCTGTGCATTCGTAGGCCTAAACTCCGATACCAAGCTATGACGCCAGTATCAATTTCAATTCACAATAGCAATGGCCAGTCATGTCCTCAAGCCCTAGGTAATCAGATAATCTAACTTATCGACACTAAGCCTCTAGGCATTTATAAACCTAGCTCCGATACCGTTTGACGCCCAAAACCGGGTGTCCGTTGACAACCCACAACTACGGAATACTGTGACGCCTGCAACCTACCCGACATTCACAAAAATCCAGAGTCTCCTTGTACCTGGGAGCTCACCAAATACAAACCTGTCCCAAATGTGCTCACAATGACCACACAGGGTCTACATGCGAGTAATATAATGGCTACTTGGGCCCCTGCATCAATACTCACAAAATATATCCTAAATACATCAACTATCTACAATAGTTCAAGAGTTAATAAATTACTCTTTATACAAACATATACATTCTAATACATGTTATACAAAACTGCCAAGTCGCCTCTTCATATGTGTGCGGTCCCGAATGAGGGTCACTGGCCCGCACCGACCGCACTAAAGCGGGGGTCCCACGACGGGGTAAGCAAAGCCCAGCAGTGATAATCTCCTACAAAGGCTACTCCCCACCTAAGTGCACAAGCAATGGTCGCATAAACAAACACACATCCAAGTGCAACATACCTATGTCTACTTGAATGTCTACATGCCATGAATGAGACTCGACTCACCATGCCCCATGTACCGAGCTCGGCCGCTCCATCACTCAATATGTCATTGAGCACATATCTCGAGTCACCAATCGACCTGCCTCACATGTATACAAGAACCGTGACAACCGCTACTGCATTACCAATGACCCAAGTATCGAGCCTCACCGGCCCATTACCCAATGCAAGTGTCAATGGGCAACAAATCCCAAGTCAACTCGACTTATCACACAACCCGGTCTATGTGATAAATATGACTGCAGGTCTTCTGGGGGCAACATAACTTTCTGGTGATAAATTTCAAGTCTCTTACACCCATACAGAACTATGATATCGCGGGTCTCTTACACCAATACGTCTTGAGTTCTCACTGACTCCCTCAAACATGCATTCTGCCATGAATGAAAACCATTTCCAAACAAAGGTATTTGTTTTTAACTATGGACAACCCTCCGATATAAATAGTGTATTGCACTCGATAATCTATTTTTGGTGGATTAAATCCGATGTATATCAATTGGGCGTGATCGACGATTGATATTATATGATAACCTCCATGTTGTAGTGGAAACACTGGAGCAAATAATATTGTTATCAACTCTCCAAACAATTCTCTCAAGAAACCACCTCATTCACTCAATTCTCTATTTGCTCTACTATATGCTCCCGCTGCATATGAAATGCAATGAGCCATTTCCATTTCTTAACCCGTGCGACTCATTTGGACGCTTGTCCTACCACTCAAGCCCACTAATCAACACCATACGCTGTGTTGATCCACAACCGTGTACTCACGACACACCATCAAACACCTAACACAGTGTCGATCTCAACTATGCACTCACACCTAATTTCTAGGTTACCCTAGTGCATATGGAATGCATGATGCCAATTCCAATACATTCATGCTAATATATTCACATGCATATATATTAACATAATTAAATCACATAAAACATGTTATGCAAATTCATAATCAATTACACCAAAATTAACTCATACGGGCTAATTAACAACACGATAATCCATTTTGAATCACTTTCCAACAATAACACACAAATGGCCCAAATCTCGACTCCATATAAAATAGGCACTTCGTCCCTTCACGGTTCATCACCGAATAGGATACCAAAACACACCATAAAACCCGAAGACATCAGTCCCGGATCAAAACCAACCTCAAATACAGTCCGACTGCCTGGAATAGTCTCGAAATTCTGTCATGACTGGCCCAAAAGCAAGCCTCGGTGGTTCAGCCCGAACTGCTTGAAAATGTAAATTCCAAATTAAGCTCAACCGTCCGAAAACAACCTTAAAATTTCTAAAATTCTATACTACCCAAAATTTGAGAACTGAAATTTCTTACGCCTTTCACGCCTGGCTTCTCAATCCACAACCATTAAATGACCTTTAGGCTAGAAATAACACAAGTAGGAAAATTTTCACCTTCACTGAGTTTGTCGAACCTAACTTCGTGTCCACGCGTAGCCTCGTCACAGATCAACTTTGCCTTCAGTCTCGACGAAAATTTGCGATCCAATTTTTGTAGATCTAAGAAAGAAACGAAGAGAAGAAAAATAAAAAAAATAAAATCTCTCTCCACCTTTATTCTCACGCCCTCGCTTTGCCTTTTCATATACTTTATGCTTTTTATTTATTATTATTATTATTTTTTTTTCTTTTCTTAATTCCTTTATTTCTTTTTATTGCATCATCAAATCATGTGACTAATTATGGAGTCACACATTCAAGTGCACCACATGTTTCCAAGGCTATGTCACTCTCTCGAGGTGCCATGTGGCATCCGACACCCTACGCCTCGAAAAAAACGTGAAATTTTGATCATCTCTGACCACTGCAGAGCTAGATTTCAAGGAGACGATTTTAACTACAAGTAGATCCGTTTCATCATCCAAGATCCAGAGAATTTCCAGTTTTCAACCGAAATTACCGTTTTACCATTTTTCAGAAAAATTGAATTTTTCTCGGGTTTTACACACCCTCCTGATGCTGAGAAAACAGCCTTCATTACGCCACACGGGCTATACTGCTACAACGTGATGCCTTTTGGTTTGAAGAATGCAGGGGCAACCTATCAAAGACTAGGTAACTAAGATATTCCGGCCATTGATTAGTAAGACAATGGAAGTCTATATTGATGATATGCTTGTCAAGTCCAAAGAACGCCCCGATCATATGAAGCACTTGCAAGAAACGTTTGACCTGCTACGCACGAACGATATGAAACTCAATCCCTTAAAATGTGCATGCGGAGTCAGTTCGGGTAAGTTCCTAAGGTTCATGGTGACAAGGAGGGGGATTGAAGCCAATCTCATTCAACTCAGGGCCATTATGGAATCTCATCCCCTACCACCAGAAAAGGAGTGCAGCAACCGATCGGGGTCGGCCACGGCCCCGGGCGGTTCCATCTCGCTTATTAAACCGACAGCTCAAGCCACCACCTTGAAGGGGCCAAACGCGGTCGGATGTGATGCACCACCTGCACTCTTATAGCAATCAAACAATACCTCACCGAACTACCCATTCTGGCTAGCCCTGAGACAAGTGAAACACTCTACCTTTACGTAGCTGCGTCTAATGTTTCAATAAGCGCAGCTTTATTCAAGGAAGACGAGCACTGACAACAAAAACCCGTATTCTTCATAAGCAAATCCCTATCCAAGGCGAAAACTCGATATACTCGTCTCGAGTAGGCGGCTCTAGCCTTTAGGGTAGCCTCCAAAAAACTCCGCCCCTACTTCAAAGCACACCCCATCATTGTGCTTACCAACCTCCCTCTAAGAAGCACTATATATAAGCTCGACCTGTTAGGAAGAATGGTTGGATAGGCAATCAAACTGAGTGAGTTCGTCTATTTCGTGTGCTGAAATTATTCCCAAGCGTATGAACTGATGTCTTCAAGCATTATAATACTGTGGGAGTCCACAGGTCATTTCCATAGGAAGTGGTTTCCTAAATGATCCTTAGGGATTGCTATCCAATGAATGTGCGAATAAAGTAAAATCTAGGGGGTTTTGGTTGATTGAGTTGTTAATCGATTGACTTAAACTATTTTAAAACGAGATGGGCGAATGATAAGATCCTAAAGTTTCCACTCTCCTCCAACTAGGTAACACCCACCTCTCACTTACATTCTCATCTAGGAGCCATTGATGAATAGTCTTTGATGGGGGATATAACTTTAAAAGCTTTTGTAAGACAAAGAATAAATGAAAGATATCAAACGCTTGTCGCACGACGGATTAGACTCTTAGATTACTGAGATCAATATCAACGTGTACCGAGAATCCCTGCTCACACGTTGTCAAGAAGATGCCAAACTAAGGTTTTATAAGAATTTCAGTGCGTTTAATATCATACAAATCCAACAGCTACTAGAGAGGACTGAAAAATGCTACTCTGAAGGGATGAGTTTCCACCGTTGAACCCCTATCATGGAGGTTTAGAACTCCATTAAAACTGAGAATTGCTTCATAAATGCTGGAACAATAATATTAAATGTGAATTGAGAAATATCACTTCAATTGCAAAGAATATCAAAACGACGCAGTTCCCTCAACAAGTACCAAGTTATAAAACCGATTGAAAGATTACAAATGTTCAAAAACTAGGAATGAGAAGAAACTAGCTACTATAATCTATAAAACCATAGAAAATATGAGAAAAGTTCCAAAAGTGAAAGCCAAAACCTCGATCCGGAAGCTTTAATTTCCATTCAGTGGGCTTACAATCCACATTAGTGATCTCGGTTGAATCAAAAGCACGAAAGGCCCTTGCACCAAGATCTAAATTCTCTTAAATCCCGCAAAGACGTATGTTGGTACCGGTACTAAATAGTGCAACGGGTACCAAACTCCACCGATCTAATCGCGATGTGGTACGGCATCACGGATGGTACTCGCACTAATGTCTCCACAATTGCCAAACTTCACTTCATACTTGCCCCGCCTCCGACACGCTGAATCGACTACATGATCGCGACGTTGTCCTGGAAACCAAACTCCGCACGAAAAATGCACGGAACATCAAACAACATGTACTACGATAAAAACAAGAAAATGTCAAAAGCGCTATTCTACACAAAATGAAAGCAAAATATGAATTGAAATGCAAACCATATAAACGTCGATTATATCCAACACATACCAAGGTTACTATCGGGCCTAATTAATGCCAGCATAAATGTCGCCAATTTATGTTAGAAAAATGATCGCAACGACATGTCGATGAGTCTAAAAACTCATTAGGTTTTAATCATTTTTCGACTTTATTATGAGATAAATGAGGAATTGTTTGAACAGTGCTGATAATTGACTCAAATTTCATTTTGCAGAAAATACATCAAACTCAAATTTTAGCAAAATCAAGAAATTAGCCTCACAGTTATAAAATGAAGTCACACCAAGAAGGAGTGTTAAGTATTAAAGAAGACGGGTTTGTGACTAAAGGAAACAATCAAATGAAGAATTTCATGTTGCGAATATCATTTCGGCGTCGCGACGCCAAAAGGAGATAAATGATGCCTGACATAACTCAAGTCGCGATGCGATTTGCTCCATGAAACGCATCCTTGTCGTCACTCAACGTCGGTTCGGTCATTTATACAGATTTAAATGTCCGCTCGCGCGTAACGAGTCATCGGCGGCGATGCAGTAGGTCGAGCGTCGCGACGATCGGTCGCGTCGCAAGATTCGGCATAAGATGCTCGCTTGACGTTGCATCAGACACAACTTACGTCGAATCAAACGACGTCGCGACATTGATGTTATTACAAGAATGGATGCTCTGATACTCCAAACGTCTTATGATTCACGCACCAGATGGCACTGATCAGAACTACTTCAGATCCCTATTATCCCGATTCGAAACGCCTTCGCAGGGATCACGCACATTTACGAATGCAATTTCGTCATCATCAAAATAGAACCGGTTTTCTTATATTCATCCAAACATTCACAACACAGAGTCGGTACTTTCGATCCAATCAGTTCAGAGTTCATCCGGATCTTGATACTACCAGATTGTCTTGAACAGTAACATCTCCCTTCACTGCTACAAGAAGAAATAAGATCCATTTAATAGTTTGAGATGACGAATATTTCTTTAATTTGTCTTGTCGTAATCCGTTGAATCCGCGGTTATGAGTGGCGTAGTAGAGTCGATTGTTAGTTCTCATTTATTTTTCTTCGTGATATCGCCTCTGGAAATTTATGAAATCTAGACAAATTTTTGAATTCATTTCTTTTCGTGATTTATTGCACTACAGCTGGTCGGGCGAGACTGCACTCCATTTCGATTCGCAATGCAAGAATCAGAGCGCGCAACAACCGGATTTGATTTACATTTAGTTACACTTTCCCGCACAATTTAATGAGAATTAATTTGGGTTCGATTGATTTAATCGGTGTCGTTTTTTAATGGATAAGTTCCCAATAGTAGTACCTAGTACCACTGAGGGAATGTATCTACTCCGATATCCGTGACGCCCCTCTCGAGTGACATGTAGGACGGAGATTCTCGAGAGTTGATGAGCATTCTTTCGCTCGGGTATGTTCGACTACCATTGACGAACTCCGGCCGAAATTGGAGTTCATTCCTTGATAAACTCTATTCGCTCATAATTGAAGTTGGAAGGGAGTATTTAACAATATTAATAATCGAGAGTTCACCTTAATCTACTGTGTATCGCTCCGATCCCCTTGTTAGCTGAGACTCAATCAAGGGAAAGGGATAAACCTACAGATCCTGGAGGTTGAGCCACCAATTAAGTAGTAGAAACTTAGCTAAAATCCTGAGAAGGTAAAGTAAAAGCTCACTGCCAATGTGAAACAAGTGGAAGTATTGAGAAAGAAAAATACCCGCATCTGCAAGAAAATGTGGAATACGTAGTCGGTTTGATCTTGTCTTCGAGAGAAGCAAGGATATTAAATCGCTGAAACGCGAGAGATCCAATTCCAATAATTAAGAAATTCGACAAAAATCGTATCCATACATAGAACAAAGTAACGGATATAGTGCCGAATTTAATCGCTCCATTGTATCTCATTGATAGTTTTCAAGCTTTCTCATAGTAAACCGATTTAATCCATTCTTTTATGTACAATTTATTTTTTAGTCATTAACTTTTGCTCTGCTTAATTAGAACATATCCAATAGTATAGGATTTTTTATTTTTGTCGTTTTGATAAAACATTCACTATGATTTTTGAGTCCAAATAGTATGAAATTCTAGTAGTTGTGTAGGTTGAACTGTGCACTCGCAATCAATCCTCGTGAATGATACCCGGACTTACATCTCGCATTTACTACTTGTATGACCTGTGCACTTGCAGTGTCATAGACTGAACCCTTATTTTTAATCCTGAACATTAAGAGAAAATTATTTTAGCAGCCAAATTATCCAAAGTGACATGGGTATAAGAGAATTGTAAGGCTCTTATAGTTGTGTTAATTTGAGGGGTTTTAGTCTATATAGAAAAAGGCAAACAAGTTTTTACAAGGCCGTCAGCTGGGATTGAAAGAATTAATTAGGATCAATATCCCTGACAAAAGAAGGAAATGCTAATTTGGACATTTTAAGAAAGAACAAAAATAGTTGCCACATCACCACTAATTTTTTAACAAGCCATGTTGGACATAATTGCTTAAGTTTGACTAATCCTATTAATCCGAGTGTGTTTTTGACTAAGGAAAACCTTTAATGATAGGAAACAAGATTCCACCTCGATTCCAAATGCATTAATCGAATTGGAGAGGCTACTCAGGAGCTTTAAGAAAGACAAAAAGAGCGTAGAACGCAATTATGGCGTGATGAGACATGACCAACGTAGAACAGAGGACGTACAAATGTAAGGCCCCCATTACCGGCTACACAATGGAGGATTTCTCGGAGGCCTATTATCCAGAAGATAGCTCTTGGCAATCGGGACAGCTGCATCAGAGATGCAAACACTTTGAACTAAAGTCAGCCTAATTACAATGGTTCAAAGAATACCATCGGCTCCACCAGACCCAAACGAGCACCTGGGAAGATTTCTCATAATGGCGAATACAGTGAAGTTGAATGGTGTGAGACCAGAGGTGATAAAGTCGAGATTTCTTCCTAGTCTTAATGGTGAGACATAACAGCCACATGGTATGAATCACTATGGTTCTGCGGATACTCTTGGGAGGAGTTGCAGAAGCCTACTTGGGCAGATCTTTTCCCCATCTCTCACTTCGTGAGAGACGAAGATAATAGTATTCCAACAAGGGGAAGATGAGGTTTCATATGTAGTCGTAAGATCCAAGAGGTTGTCAAGAGGCGCCTAACGCATGGAATAGATCCACTCAGATGGACATAGTGTATCATTTAAACATATCCAAGGGCATTATCGATGCTTCGCTGCCATACCTCAAACGAAAAAGTGGCCGAAGAGGCGTAGAGATCCGACAGAAGATTTAACAAAATGCAATATGAAAGCTCCATCTGAGTTTTCAAGAGGAAGCAGCAGAGGAAAAGGGGTCATGGAGCTGACCAAGATGATAGCCATGGAAGCAAAGTTAGATGCCATAATGCATAGGATGGACAAACAAGAGAGGAAGATGCACACCGCTTCATGAAATAGAGCAAGAGAAAGAGAACTTATGAGAAGAAGTGTCGACGTGCCAACAGCATGCATTCTATGGTGCCGAGGTTGGCACGTGAACGAGCAAAGAAGCATTACTCTCTGGGCCAATCCTAACCTCGCCCACACACTGCGAATCCAACACGAGGAGTCCATGAGAATTTCTATATGGTGGGAGGGGCACTCACACGGCCCAAGGCGTGGACGCGATCCTCAACAAGGATATCAAATTGGCCGTCAAGGTTCCAAAGAAGATCATGAGGTGAAGGCAAGTAAATGAATATCAGGGTCAGAGGAGAACCTAACCATTTGAAGAACAAATGCTGCAGTTCATGGGGGATAACAAGAGGCTATTACAATTCCATGAACGTAAACTATCCGAATTGGCAGCTTTCGTCTGATACCACATGTTTCGTAAGAATGCTAGTGCCTCACCGAAAATTTAGAGACACAAGTAGTGCAATCAGCTCCGAATATGCCAAATCGCAGCAAGGGCATTCCTAGTGACACTAAGAACCCAAAAGACCGCATGTCAATTCTTAAGAAGTGGTGCTGATTCCGAGAAACAAAAAGACATAAAGGAAAGAAGAGACTGAGGCGTATATACTGGGAAGAGACTGAAAAGAAAGAAGAGAAGAATAGCCAGATTGAATAAAATGAAAGGAAGTAATGACCATAAAAAGAAGGAAGGAGTACCAACAGATACACCGGGCAAAGTACATTTCCACAGAGACTTCGTAGTCAAGTGAAGAGAAGAACAATTCAAATTCTGGATATTTTCAAGAAAATAGAAATAAATATCCCATTTGCAGGGTGATCACCAAATGCCTTTATGCAAAAATTTCAAGGAGATAATGAAAGCAAGAAAAGAAAGATAGCCGAGGAGGGTATAGTTAACTCGATCAAGACTTGCAAGCTATTATCCAGCAAGCCCTGAAGAAAGATGAAAGACTGCGCCACCATTCTCGCTCCATAGGGGAATATGAATTCAGAAAGCTTTATGTGATTCTCGCGTTAGTATAAATTTGATGCCTCTATCGCTGTGTAGAGACTTAGTTCGGGGGGGAACTTACCCCAACAAAGAATTACATTGCATACAGATAGATCAATGGCAATGTAAATCCGCAGGGCATTCTCGAAGATGTACTTGCCAAGGTTGGGAAATTCATTTCCCAAAGGGATTTTGTTATCATGCAAGATGGAGGAAGACACCCAAGTTCCTTTGTTGTCAAAGACCTTCTATAATTGAGTCAGCTGATCGACGATTAAAGGCAGAATCGACACTCGTGGTTGGAAATGAAGCAAGGCATTTCAATATTAATAGAAGTCCTGAACATCCCCGATGTAATGCGTATTAGCCAGGCGGGTCGTAGGAAACAATAGCCTCTCAATGATGAATTGAATTCGATTGCATCCTTCAACACTCTATCAATGAAATTGAGATGAATTTTTCAGATTCTTGAGAGTCTCGATTTGAAGTACCGTCAAATTTGTTTAACAAGGAAACAATTTCGAAAGTATAAATGAAAATAATAAGAGGAAAGGGCAAAATGAAACAAATTGCTGTGAAACTAGTGCGTATGGGCTACATTGAAAGAATTGCCCACCTATTTAAAATATGAGTTTTTAGAACTGCAAAAGAGAAAACCAAGCTTATCATATCAAATGCATTGGATCTAAGTCAAGAACGGTTGCCGGTAATTCGAGAAAATACAAGGAAGCAATTGCTTCGGGTCAATTGAAGATCCAAGTGCACACTCTATTTGCATGCACAAAATATTGTCGGGAAGATAATGCAAAAAACTTCTATTGAACATCAAAGGAGGCTGGAACCTGATGAAAGAAGTTGTCGGTGCTGTGCTCAAAGGTTAAATGCAGTTTTATATATATATCGTATAGTTCTTGGGTAAGCTCAATACATGTGGTTCCCAAGAAAGGTGGATTCACTGTGATCAAAAATAAAAAGAATGAACCGATTCCTACAAGAATCAAGGATTGATAGGTAAAATATCATTTAAAATCAATATCGCAACTGTAAAGGATCATTTTCCCCGCTTTCATTATTGATCGATGTCGATAGGTTAGCAAGACACCCTCATTTTTGTTTTCGATGGATACTCGATATAACCAAATTGCTATTGCACCTCGAAGATCAGAGAAACCACTTTACATGCCCATTTGGTACTGCTTAGAGAATGCCATTCGTCAGGTAATGCTCCCGTACCTTCCAAAGATGCATGATGTCTATATTTTCTGGATCTAGCAAGAAGTTATGAGATATTCATGGATGATTTTACAAGGTATGGATCCAAGTGAACAATGCCCGCATAACTGGGACAAGATTTCTCCAAAGGTGCAAAGACAAGAATCTAGCTCGAATTGGTAGAAATGCCATTTTTATGGTTAAGGTATGAAATCATTCAAGTACATGATTTCTCGCAGCAGGCTTGAGGTAGACCGTAAGTTTCAATTATAAGAAATCTAATGCCACCCACTACAGTCAAGGGAATTAGAAGTTTCTTAGGACATGGCCGATTTTGCTGTATGATTTATCGAGACTTCTCAAAATTGCTAGACCACTATGCAAAGATGGTTTTAGAAAAGATATTAAGTTTTATTTTGATGAATCACAAAAGTATCATTTGAAGGTCAACCAGATAGTTGAAGCTCCCATCATGGCAAAACCAGATTGAACAGAGAATTTGAAATCACGTGGTGATGCCAATATTTGCACGAGTCAGATTTATGAAGATGAAAAAGTGTCTACGCCATCTACTATGCTAGCAAAACCTTTAATGAAGCACAAGAAAATTACTTACCATCGAAAAAAAGGAGATGTCGGCAGAATAGTATTTATATGTGAAAAAGAAAAGCCATACATTCTCGGGGTCCCATGTCGCAAAAAGGCCACTCCATCATGCAAAGAATTAAATACCCAATGGCAAAGAGTATGAAATGTTGCATTGATCAGTGGTGTTATTATTGCAGTGAATTTGATTTAGAAATAAAGACAAAAGGAAGTGACAATGTGATAGCTGATCACTTGTCGTATAGAGAAACCCAATCTGCACAAGACAAGGAAGAGAAATAGCAGAAAATCTCTTTCCGCATGAGCAATTTATTCCAGCTTGTCACCCAATCACCCTAGTATGCTGATATTGTGAACTTCTTAGCTGCTGGAATTATGCCACCGTATCCGCCTACCAACAGAGAAAAAGTTAAGGACTCGATAAAGAAAATTACATCCTCGACGACCTAATATTGCTTGGGTGCGAGGAGCCATCTCATTATATAGAGATGTAAATGTAAGGAGCAAAGCAAGATTTTGCAAGAATGTCGCATCACCATATGGAGGACACTTCAGAGATAAAACAGCCTGCGCACTTCCAATAAGATTCTACCGCCTACGATTTTTAAGGACTGCTTTGAATGGGTAAAGTCACAGGTGATCAATGTCAAAGAATAAAAACATCAGCTAAAGGCATGAGATGCCCTCGCATCCCTGTGGTGCAATTGTTTGATGTATGGGGAATGGATTTTATGGGGCCTTTTTCCAGTTTGATGAAATATATACATACTCCTACTGTGGGATTATGTATCAAATGGTAGAAGCAGCAGATCTCCAAAGCACAGATGCCAATGGCTGTGGGGTTTTTTACAAAGAAATATTTTCACAGACTGGGACACCTTAACTATAATTAGTGATGGAGGAAGCCATTTTGCAAATAAGGTGTTTGACAAACTCATGAGCAGATATGGTATCAAACACATTATGAGCTTGGCTTATCATCCTCAAACAAATGGGGTGTCGAAATTTCAATGTGGAAATAAAGAAAATTTCGAAAGACTGTAAGTTCGCTGCAGAGATTGGTCTTTAAAGCTGACATGCAATTATGGGCATACAGACTACTTTTAAAACTCCCATCGAATGTCTGTACAAAATTGTCTTTGGAAAACCTTGTCACCTACCTCAACTAGAATATAAGGCTATGTGGGTTACCAAGGTTTTAATTTTGATTTCAAAGTCATAAAGGTGATAGGTTAGCTCCAGCTAAAATGAATTGGAAGAGTTGAGAAATGAAGCCTATGATATGCTAATCGCGTTGACAAAACAAAAATGGCATGATCAACGAATTTTTGGAGGAGGGAATTCAAGGCGTGAGATCAGGTCTTTGTTATTCAACTCCGCATTAAGACTCTTTCCAGAGCCAAATATCCAAATGGAGCTGGACCATTTGGCTGGTATCAAGCACGCTTTGGGCAAAGGACACTTAGAAACTTTAATCACAGAGTTCAAAGTTAATGGTCGAGATTAAAGATTATCTGGGAAAAGCACTGGAAGATAAACCCTAGTTCGAATAGAAGAAAATTAAAGAAACAGAACAATATAGAAAGTCCAAATCCAAAGACTAAAAATGGAGCAAATTTTTGTGGAAGGCAATCCATCAAATGTTTTAAATTTTTCTTGTTTCATTTACGCTGTTGTTTAAAATTTTTAATAGATTCTTGTAATTGTATTCATTGGTGTGATTAAAGCCAATAGTTAAATAATTTGTTTTACAGACAATGAAGATTATGCAAAATACAAAGTGAGAGCATTTGGTAATCAAAACTTCAATCAAGCATAAGAGACCAAAAGGTTGTTTTCTTCTTGATTTGAATTTTTAAATTTGTTCGATATAGCATGATTGAAAGTTTGGGGAATTTTTATCTTGTTTTGATGCTTAATTGTTGAATGTGATGCATAATGGAAGTTGCTAAATTTTTGCATGATACAGATGAGTTGAGTTGTAGTTGTTTTGAATGGAAGTAAATAAATTGAAATTGCTGTAAAATTGAGTGTTTATGTTTTGGGTCGCAACATTAATTCAAAAGTGGCAACCAAGAGTACTGATGAAGAATAAAAGTGTGGAAAGAAAGTCAAAATAATGAAATTAAGGTCACAACCGAAATAGCTGAGGGAAAGAACATTTTTATGTTGCAACACAATTTTCCCTGTCGTGACCTAAATTTTTAGGTCACGACATGAAATTTTGAAGTCTTGACCAGAAAAAGCCTGAGAAGAGTAAAACCTCTAATTTTGGGCGTCTAGCAGTTAAAAAAATAAAATAAAATAAAAGTCATTGACAATCATTAATTTAGTGGCCCAATAGTTAATGTGTCTTGACTCATACTATTATCATGACATTAAAACCCAACGCTCATTCCCATTCAAAGTCCACTAAACTGCCAATTCACCCAAACCTTCAGATTTGCAACATTCATTCGTAATTTTGTCGAAATAAATGGTTATTAATGCAACAGTAAATTCATTTCTTGATTGAACCAATTTGTTTAGTATACTAATTTGTAGGAGAATAATCAGAGGGAAGCACAAATTCAAGAAAACGATCAAAATTTCCATCAAAGGCCAAAATCTCAAGAGGGAAATATCAAAAGAGCAAAAATTCGAGGAACCTCATTTAATCCACTCATCAGAATTTAAAAGAAAGAATAAATGGCCTTGTAAGTTCCTAAGAGACGAATTACTCATTATAAAAGGATGGAGAGAACAAAGGAAAATAACGAAGAGAATGGAAAAAGAAGAATAAGAGAAAAGTAAGAGTCTAAGGTTATGAATTACGTAGTTTATGGAATGAATGGAGTCGGAAAACAAACCAATTCCATTCTCGGTTCCATAAAACTCTGGTGTAATCAAGAGAGTGGTTGATGGGAAGGGAATAGGAAGAAGGGTTAATTAGAACCCATCAACCAGGGAAGCTCCAATTTGTTGAACGACCTTGTTAACTGCCGAATCACTCTTGGAGGAGCTCAAGGTCTGGTGAACCAAATTTTGAAGCAGGAGCTGCAACCTTCAAGGGGAAGATATAGGATTTTAGATCAAGAAATAGAGAGTTTTTCTTGAATTTAGTTACAGTTTTATTTGTAAAGAAAGCAGATTGTACAATATCGAAATATTTTGATATTTGAATAAAAATTTATGCTCTAATTTCTACAACATTGTTCATGATCTCCGATCAGGTTTCGTGTCATTTTCTTTTGTCGCTCAAGAATCAACAAATAATTTCTGCTTTGTCTCAAGAATGTAATGGAAAGAATCGTAGGAATAAAGAAACTGGAATAGGGAGTAGTGCCCGATTGGCGAATCAATAGTTGCAAAATTGGAAAATTGGTTATTGCTGATGGAACAAAATACTTGGTTAAAATAATGTAAGTAAACAGTAAATAAATACAAGTCTTGAAGAAATAATACACATCGGTCAACAAAACTTATGAAACCTTGACAGGAATTAGGAACATCTTCTGGGAGATTCAGGATTTAGAGTCCATAGTCCTAGAACTTGTTTGATTATTGATTGAGGCAAATCCTAGGTGAAACAGCCAACAAGAAATGATAGAGGCTATCCTTGGCAGCTTTGAGCTCTAACCTAACCTCAAAATAGCTTAAGCATATTCTCTAGTTCCTCGATTTAGCCAAAATAAGCCTTACTTCTTGAAATAGCAATCAAAACCGAAATTCCCTTCCTTGCACAAACCCGGCAAAGAAAGAGCCCAAATTATCCAGCCTGGTTCAAAAGTTTAGTATAAAGGAAGAAACAAGTTTGGGGGAAACAATATTTCCAAATTTTGACAATGAAGGAGTTGAAGAAGTAAAGAAGCAGAAGTTAGTGAAATAAGGAATAAGTTTTGTCTTTTGGCCTATTTCCCTTGAACAATTGTCAGAGGGGGTGTTTTAACACCTAAACCTTAATGCCAACTGCATGAGAGTTGCTAGCCCAAAGTTCTCTAAGAGTAATAGAAAGCCTAAGAAGACAAAACATTGCACTATTCCAAATCTTAGAAAAATAAAGCAAAAATATCAAGAACAAAAGAATCGTCAATCAAGTATTATATGGAAATTGGAATCCATAAAAAGAATCTAAAAAGATGAATCAAAGTAAGATTGAGGAGAATCGAAAAGAACAAAGAAGAAAAAGGGTGAAAGTCGAGGCAACAATATAGAGAAAAGATGGAAACTCGGTAATTTACAACCTAAATTTTTCCACATCTACCCAATTACCTAAGCCCAACATTACAAGCCCGAAAGACCTCATTGATTTGAAGGCTGAACTCACCATTAGTGGAGATCACAGAGGAAAACAAGCCTATGGGACTCTTTGCAACGCTTTAAGAAAACTCCTGTATTTATTAACTAAATTCAACATGTAGCATGAAAAGGATTACGACCCGCATAATACGTAACAAGACTTGTAAAATAAATCGGGTTAAATACATTAGTTTATCAAGAATTTTGTGATAGAAATATACCATACCTTGTTCTTGCATCAAACCGAAATTTGAAATAATATTATAGTCTCTAATCTTACACGTAGTGCTGAATGAGAAAGACTGTAGTATGAATCAGAAAAATGTCCTGTAAATTGCTTATTTGTCTGAGGACAAATAATTCTTTCTCTTGTCAGACGCTAAAATTTTAAGTTTGGGAATTTGATGAGTCTAAAAACTCATTAGGTTTTTAATCCATTTTTCTGACTTTATTATGAGATAAATGATGAATTGTTTGAAGAAAAGTGGATAATTGACTCAAATTTCATTTTGCAGAAAAATACAGCAGAAACTCAAATTTTAGCAAAAATCAGAAGAAATCATCAAGAAGAGGGGAAATGAATGCGACCGAAGAGGTTAAGTATAAAGAAGACGTGGTCGAGACTAAAGGAAACAGTCAAATGAAGAAATTCATGTTGCGACATCATTTCGATGTCACGATGCCAAAAGGAGATAAATGATGTCGCGACATAACTCTGAAGTCGCGACAAGGATCTGTCTATGAAGCCACAGGAACTGAAGTCTTGACAAGAGAAATGATGTCGCGACCACTCATTCAGGTCGCGACCTAAAGAAGAGTCGAAAGCGTAATAGGGATGCCAGAACATCACTTTGATGTCGCTGACTTGGAAAATAGTTGGGAAGAAAGAAATCGCAATCCTGGGTAACCGATGTCGTTGAGCAGACGCCGGAAGAATAGGAAGATCAATGATGTCAATGATATCAAACCGAGGTCGCGATCAACACCGGCGAACATCAACAAAGATGTCGCGACATCACTTCATGTCGCGGACCACGCATCAAGGCTTTTTGCAAGACAAACCGGTTGCAATGTAAAAAGAAGAGGTCGCGATCGATCATGAGCCATCAAGATATCTCCATGTCGCGACATCAAATTGAGGTCGCGACACAGAAATGCTGAGTCGGGCTTTTCTTTCGATTTCCACCGAACATTTTGGGATTCGGCCAGATTCTTTTTTTACAATATAAATAGATACTTTAGAATGGTAAAGTAGTTTTCATTCTTCACTACCCAAAGAAAGGGAAAAGAAGAGGAACCTTGTATATTTTAGAGTAGATTTACTTTTTTAGTTTTATTTTCTCGGTTTTGAATCTCATGAGTCGTGCAGAGGCGAGTAGAAATGATTGTTAGTTCTGTTATTTTTCAAGATATCGCCGGGAAATCATGAAATCTAGACAAATTTGTGAATTCATTTCTTTCGCATTTATTTAAAATTACAAAGGGTCGTATGAGATCAAGATCGCATTTCGATTCGCAATGCAAGAATCAGAGCGCAGCCACCGATTTGATTTACATTTAGTTACGCTTCCTGCACAATTTACTGAGAATTAATTGTTCAGTTTTTACTTAATCTGGTCGCTTTGGTGGATAAGTTCCCAATAGTAGTACCTAGTACCGCTTGAGGGAATGTATCTTATCGATATCCGTGATGCCCTCTCGAGTGCGACATGTAGACTGAGATTCCTCGAGAGTTGAGAGCATTCTTTCTCGGGTATGTGTTCGACTACCATTGACGAACCAGCCGAGCTCGAGAGTTCATTTTGATAAATCCCCATTCGGGCTTCATAATTGAAGTTGGAAGGGTGTATTTAACAATATTAATAATCAGAGTTCACCTTAATCTACAGTATCACCCGATCCCTTAGCTTGACTAATCGGGCGGTGGATAAAACCCATAGATCCGAGGTCGGTTTTCACCAATTGGCAGCAGAAACTTCTAGCTAAAATCTTCGAGAAGGTAAAGTAAAAGTTCTGTTGTTAACAAGAAATGGGTGTGAAGTATTGAGAAAGAAAAATACCCAGATCTTGCAAGAAAATGTGGAATACGGGTAGTTGGTTTGATCTTGTCTTCGAGAGAAGCAAGGATATTAAATCAGTGAAAACGGAGAGATCCAATTCCAATAATTAAGAATCTGACAAAAATCGTATCCATACAGAACAAAGTAACTGATATAGTGTCGAATTGACCGCTCCATTGTATCTCATTGATAGTTTTCGCTTCGAATAACCGATTCAATCCATTCTTTTATGTACAATTTATTTTTAGTCATTAACTTTTGTTCGTTTAATTAGAACATATCTAATAGTATAGATTTTAATTTTTGTCGCTTTTGATAAAACATTCACTATGATTTTTGGACCAAATAGTATGAAATTCTAGTAGTTGGGGAAGTTGAACTGCACTGGCTATCAATCTCCGTGGGAATGATACCTGACTTACATTCGATTTACTACTTGTATGACTGCACTTGCAAGTCATAGATCAACCCTTATTTTTAATCCTCGAACATTAAGAGAAAATTATTTTAGCAAATAAATTATCCAAAGTGACATGGGTATAAGAGAATTGTAAGGCTCCTTAGTCAGGTTAATTTGAGGGGTTTTAGTCTATATAGAAAAAGGCAAACACATGCTCTCGTATCAAAACTCCCAGCCCAAGAGTTGACTGCCATAGCAAGCCCCTGGCCCTTCGCTCAATGAGGTATTGACATAGTTGGGCCATTCCCTATCACCCCGGCTCAGAAGAAGCTGTTGTTAGTCACCACCAACTACTTCAGCAAATGGATAGAGGCTAAAGCCTTTGCGTCCATCAAAGACAAGGAGGTCATTCAGTTCGTGTGGAAAAACATTATGTGCAGCCCGGATATCTTTGCTTTAATCGTGATGCACAATGGGTCGCAAATGATAGTCGCATATAGAACTTCTACAACAATTGAAGATAAAAACCTATACTCCACCCCCCAGCACCGCAGTAAAGCAATGGCCAGTAAGCCGCCTAACAAACACTCCCGACGGCTCTGAAAAAAGGCCTACATTCAACTAAAGGAAAATGGGCAAGAGGAGTTACTAGAGTGTTAAGGCCTATAGAACGATTTGAGCCTAAGCCAACAGAGAATCACCATTCATCCTCGCACAATGGATGGAGGCTATCATCCCCTACGTAAAATCGATGCCCACTATTCGAATTGTGAATTCCCCAAGAAGCAAGCATCAAGCCATAATCAAATATCCGACACAACATGAACTTTCGGGGAAGCGTTAGCCGCATTTACATAGCTTCATATCAGCAGAGGTTAGCAAGTTGGCACAACCGGCATGTAAAGCCGTGTACATTAAAAGCTGGGGAGTTAATCCTAAGAAGGGTTTTTGAAAACACATCCAACCCAGCGGACAGGAAGTTCCAGCCCAACTAAGAAGGACCATACATCGTGGTCTAAGTAGGTCCAGCAGGTTCTTACGCATTAAACAAACCAGACGAGACTGTTGTTCCCATAATGTGGAATGCCATGCACCTTAAGAAATATTATCAGTTGTGTATTTATTGGGGAAGTTATCATCAATAAAGGAGTATCCTTTATGCGTTTCCTCTTAAAACCTACAGTCACTTGTTTCTAAAAGTCCAGATACGATTGTTGTTCAACTGGCACCTAGAAGTCCAGATACGGTTACCGTCCCGCTTAGTAACGAACGGATACGACATCGTCTCACCAGCCTAAGAGTCCGACACGCATTGTTGTTCGGCCGGCAAATCTTTAGATATGCTGCTATCTTGCTGTGAGATCTTGAACAAACACGTTACTAATCGGTTGACATTTCCAAATTTCATTAAATACCTTAAAGTACACCCAAAAATTACAAATAAAGTTCATATGCCGTTTATCGCCACTTGCAAAGTCTTTCAACATAGCCGAAGCTAGTAGAAACACAAAAAAAAAAAAAAGAATAAGAAGGGCCTTATTCCTTAGCAATGACATCCCCCTCCGAGTCTCTGGCTGCCCCACCTTGACTTACTTCTGCATCTATGGCCTTATCGGCAGCTAGGGCCAGGGGGCACCTTGGGTTGTCAAAAAATTCTGGAGGAGTCAGGCATGCCATCTTGGATGTATGGCTGATCCCCGCAGATGTTGTTCTTGAACGCGCAACACCCATAGCCATAAGCAAAGATGAGATCCAAATACCCTTGGTAATCCTCTACCATGTCTTCCCTATCCTTGCTGGCTCAGGCATGAAAGGAAGACACCTCACGCTTCGACGCCTCGAGCTCCAAAAGAGAAGCGACCCCACTCACCCTTCACGCTGGCGGTAATCCCAAATTCTGCAGTGATCTCTACTGACCTATGCCCGCCTCTTTGCAACCAAAGAGTTCAAGGCCTTGGGCCAACTGACCACACCCCGGCTTTAGCGTCCCTGCCGTACTACTAACCGGCCGCCCTGGCTTCTTGCTTAGCCTCGTCTCTTTCTTTCTCTGCCCGGATAAAGCTTGCTGCGCCATCTTTGGCCTCTTTTTCCCAACGTTCCGACGAAGCTTCCGCCTTGGCCAAAGAAGCAGTTAAGTTTTGGTGATGTGAAGCTGGCCGATCACAAGATACAACCGGCAGCCTCCGCGGCCATTTAAGCGGGATTAGAACTCTCGATACTGGGTGGGCCATGTTCCAGATGGCCGTCACAACCTAAAAATGGTCAGAAGTTAGAAAATATTTTTATACAAAACTGGAAGTCCTATGCTTAGACTTCGCACTTACTAGCTTAGCCGACCGCTGGAAGTTGTGATTACTGATGAACATCCCATTCTCACATTCATGGTCCTGCTAGGTATTAATCAACAAAATTTATAACCTAATACCTCATACCAGCATAGCAAAGGTGGTTTTGGGATCGTCCACGTAGATGGCTGTGGAAATGACTTATAGTGAGGCTTATACTAGTGATTTCATTTTGGATATTTGGGTTGTGATAAAAAAAATGGGGATTTTAGTGGTTAAAACTAAAAAATAAGATAATAGAATATGGAGATAGTCCCTTGGAAGTATCGGGACACTAGGCTTAGGTCCCTTAGGCAAATGAGGGGTTTTCCGGTCTTTCTCGCATTGGGAGATAACATATATTTATCTCCCAACCCGATATTCATTGAATGGCAAAACCACCCTATTGGGTCTTGAAAATGGTATCTACTACCCATTAATGTCTCACAAGAAAACATAAATCTCCTTGACTCACCTTCCAACAAATATATGATAACTAACGGACATCACTGGATCTACATTGGCATCCAATGAGCCCCAAAGCTACCAACATACCATCAAGGCATCTGGTGATCAAAACCTAGAGTTGAAGGAAAGAACATTAACGACAGTGAATACCTGCGTGAAAAACATGGAAACCCTTAGTTGGCCTTAGGATCCTTTGCCCAATGGCCTCCTACTTCAAGGATGGAGGAGTTTTAGCCACTCATCCTCTGAGAAATCATCTTCTGCCGGTGTTCGCCGCTGAGAAAGAGAGAAAGAAAATGAGAGAAAACGAAGAAAAACTGAGCTTCTCCGCAGCTTCCCCAAACCACTTGCAAATGAATAAAAATTGTTTATGAAGTCTTCTTTAGGTATTATAGCCACCAAATTCAATGCAATTTACCAAAATATACAAATCAAACACTATTACATGCTATTACATGGGGAGAAATTGGGAAGAAATCAAAAAGTCAAATGTGGCAGACACTTTACAACCTCGTGAAAATTTCGCAGGTTAGAAATTTTTTCAGAACCTTGAGAAAATTTTGCAGGGGTTGCGAATGCGAATTTTGACAAGGTTGCTACTACATCTTTCTTCTGGTTCTGCTTTTGCCTTCTTCTACTCTGAAGCTCTGAATTTCTACTGATTTCTTCATGCTTGTCCCAACTTTTCCAAGATATAAAGTCCTTAAAAACAACTAAACTTGCTACAAAATTTGATTAGTAGCATTGCTAGGCTCCCAATACTAATTGGTTAATTAGGCTGTAATTACTACACAAAAGTGTCAAAACATAGAGTGTTAAAGGTGAAGAAAACAACACTTTTTAGGTAGTAATCAAAGCACAGCTTCGACATCCTCTTTATCAACATAAACAAGAAACAACGAGTACTGCTCTCAGCCAGCTCGCCACAAAAATCCCAAATTAATTGATACAGTCATGCATGCGCGTAACCGGAGATTCCTCCTGATTGAGGGGGTTCCAGTGGCCGGCGATTTTCAGCACGTCCTCAAGATCCAGAGCCTCCATATTAGGCGAGGGGCGAACCCTCTCCAATGGCGGAACATACGTACTTACAATTACCCGGTCAAGGAACCTTTCTGTTTGCCCGCGCCAATAGGCCCGGGAAGCGGGCGCTGGAGCACACCACCCCCGGCTTGGGGCACCCATTCCAGTCCTTCACTCTGATGACCCACACTGCCTCCCTCCCAGAGGTATATTAGCCTCATCGAGTGAAACCCCTAGGACCTACTGGTCATTGGAGGCCAGGACTTAGGATCCCACTCAGATTGTGGCCTGTCTCCGCCGGAGCCTCATCTAGGAAGACTTCCTAGGCTGCTTCCCGTAATCGGCTGTGTGTTTGCACCTCAAAGGTCACAAACCTGCTTACGCCGTAAACCGGCAAGGCTAAACATTTCTTCCTCCTGATGGTGTTCAATATCTACATCTTCATCAAATCTAAAAATCTTCTAGCCCGCACCGTCGCTTTGTCTGCGTTACGCCCGCCTCTCCTCTTTGGTCGAAAGGGGGCAGCCAGGACTCGAGGCCGGCTAACTCCGAGTGTTTCATTAAGGTCCTCGCAGCCGCCCCCGCCTGTCCTCTCGAAAGTGTGAGTCGGTTGAGAGGAGCTGCTCGGGACCAACTTCAAGGGATCGGCAAGAACAAAGTTCTCCCCCTCAATGACCTCCGCGAGCGACGAGCGGGGGATGACAGGGATAATGTAAGGAAAAGGGCTACCACCCAACTCTCGCAAATTCTTCACCTTACAGAAGCTCATGATTGCACTCGGCCTCCGTTATCTCAAGTAACCGCCTGATGTTCTCTAAGCCAGCCTTCTCAATCCAGTTTACTAACCGGCCTCGCCTAATCTTATTTGAACGGCATCAAAAAAAAAACACACACACACACACACACATAGAGGTACGTTAGTGCATAATCCAACTAGCAGAACATTAGTAGCAACCTAGCTAAACCAAACTTGGGAACACCAGGGACTGATTCACGTTGAAGGGAAGCTCGACAAAGCAGAGCGTCTCATACCAAGGGCCCCTAACCAAGACAACCCCCTTCGCCTTAGTCTTAGGAAACGGGAGCTCGATATAAACCGCTTGGATTATGGGCGACATCGGCACCGCCCCCCGCCCCGAGCTTCAGAGTATGTTAAAAACAAATCTCCACCAACAAGAGCATTCAGTCGATACGTAAGATTGATCATTGATCGCAACCCATCGACCGAATAGCGTCGATGGATAAGCTACTGGGGTGCTAGGGAAACATGTAGAAAATGTTTCACCAATGATGACACATGGAAGAGAAGCCCAACCAGAACTACTCGTGCAAATAAACGATGTTATCCGGGCTTCCTATCATTTAAATAATCATTATCCGATGCTTTTAACCAATGATGTTAGACTGGTACAAGGATCCCACCTCCATCGACATGGAAGAAACCAAGTCAAGCCACAAAGAGTTGATCCCACAGCCCTTTCTCGCGCCTCACCGACTCGTGGAAGCCCTCTTGACCTCTCTCCATTCTGCAAGCCGACAATAAAAAAAAATTTTAAAATAAAAGGGAAGGGATTAACTACATTAACTCACTAAAGTGATCACTAACTGAAGGTCTAAGCTTTATATGTTCATTAGAAACCCCAGTCTGTAAGACCAAACTCCACGCGCATATCGGGTCCCTGAACCTACCAAATGCTGAAAGCACGCCAGAACTAAACAAAACTATCAAACAAATTCACAAAATAATCAACAACAGCAAATAATTCACCAAATGCCGTGCCGGATCAGATCCTCCAAGTGGCTCCTTCCACCAAAAAACTCGGGGAAAAGCAGAAAAGCCGTAATACTGAACAAAAAGAGTTACAAGAAGCTGCCTTCCGGTTTACTCTTATATATAGGTAATGTCGCATGAACAGCGACGGATGCACCTAATGGATCAGCCTCAATATCGGAAGATGTGCGCCATTCCCCTCTAACATTTCGTATTTGCAAAACACTTCGCCTTCTAGGGCATAGAACAAACAAATATGCATGGGCTCGCCGTCCCATTGGCAGCCCGCTTGTTCATCAAAAGGGCGAGGCTCACAAACTGCAGAGCTCCATGAATCGATAACTGCTTTAGGAGTCCTCAAGTAACTCTAATTCTCTAGCTATAATAATAAAACATAAAGGGAAATTAAAATTCAATGCAACGGTATGCCCAAAAATCCAATTTTATTAAAGTGTGCCAAATAGTTATATTGCAATCAAGACAAACATATCCAAACAATCTTGATGGATCCCCAACAAGAATATCCAGACAAATGTACTAGGCTGCTTAAAATCAAAAAAGGTCAAGATGAAAAAGAAGACGAAGAGGAAGACGATGAGGAAGACGAGGAAGAAGAAGAGGAAGAGAGGAAAATCAAAGACAGAAAAAGAATCTGCATTAACCCACTTGAAATTTCCCCTCCTCTGAACTTCGCACTCGTCACAGGGGGCACGTATCTAGCACGTAACTCCAAAACAAAGGCTGGTAATCGTGCCTCATCCATGACTTCCTGGGTCACCCAAGGCAAGGGCCAACGAAGAGTTCTGAAAAGGGGATATTGGCATAGGTAGGCCTCCCATATGGGGCGTCCGATGGATTGACACATACGTCTTCTTCAAACGCACAATATCCATAAGCGGCAAGCAGTTGCAAAGGCTTCTGGAAGTCTCCACCCATCATTGTTCCACCTTCACTATCCCAGAGAAGAACTCTCAGTAGGGGGATGAGCTAACGAAAAACAAATCCGTTAGGAATCTTATAAATTTTGCTAACCTCCTCATCATATATAAGGGTCAGTCCCTAAGGCGTAGTAAATGCATCATTGGGAACACAGTATTTCTTGGTAACATGCGCCTCGGGAATAATTCACATTAATCACTTCTAGTTTCCCATACAATGGGGCCTGCCAAACAAATATTTTCCCCGCCTAGAAGACCATGATATTCTAGACGGAAAAAAAGGGGGGCATTGTGAGTACCATAGCTTTTGGACCCAAATCATACTATCAAATAGGCCCAGCGTTCGCATGAGCCCATTGCCTGATTCAAACCCAACAAGGCCCAAAACAACTTGTTACCTTAAAACCATGCGGGGGTTGCTTAGACGGAAAAATCCTCGCCCCGTCTGAAGCCCCGAGTTCACCAGCCGGCCGTACTATCGTCTATAAGATATTCATCCACTGATCTCTTAATTTACTACGCCTCAAAATGATAATTCTCAATAAGGAAAGTCAAATTTTATCATTAGATCGGAGATATTATCCCTCCAAAAATAACGGATAATTGATCTCTGATAAGGAATGAGTGATTCTATCGCCGACATGAGAGGATTATCTTTCCAAAAATCAGGGAGAAATTCAAGTATAAAAGAAAAACCCCCCAAAGGGAAAAGGTACGCACTCGCTTCACACCAATCGGGCTTCGATCTTCCATCCTTTTGGCGAACTTACATCGGGAGAGGCAATGACACACGCCACCGCACCCTTTTCTTTTTTCTTTGTAGGTTCACGTCTGGCCCCGCCTCGATGCCCCGAAGGCTAAACGAATTAGGTACCGACAAATCTGACTCATTTATATTCGGGATAGCTTTAAACTATCCTAGCTCAGCCCATGTGGGTTGCGGACCAAAACCTTAAAAAATGTTTTAAAAAATTTAATTTTACAAATTTTATCATTCTTCAAATAAAAATAAAAATAATACAAAAATAATAAAGTAACTTAATAACATATCTAAAAAACAACTTCAAAGTATTAAAAGAAATTTCATGTGCTTGTAATCTTCATCCTCATTATATCTAATAATAACATGTGACTTTACATTAGAGAGATGTATATCATTAATGTTGGTTGAGTCATAGTCATCGTCATCCATTAATTAAATTTTTAGAATGTTAACAACATAGTCCACATGTCTACCTTAGTTGCCTAGAGTGTTCAAAGTTTCAAAAGGCAAGGTATCTAGGGAGTGGAGGGGTCCAGGTTTAGGGACAGTTTTACTACATTGTAACAAAGTACTTAATTGTAAAAATAATATAAATTTAATTTATATTTAGAATAAATATATATATTTTTTATATTTAGAATAAAAATATTTTTTTTTCCCAAAAATGCATCTCAACCTTATAATAATGAAATATTCTGTTTGTTTTGAAAATCCATCTTAGTAGAAGATATAATCATATTAGGAAAGAAATAAGTGTTTGATTTTTGTTAATTATTTTTAAAATAAAATATTTTGTTATTAATTAGTTTAAGTAATAAAATTATTTAAAATATAATTGATAATTTTGTTATTAAATTTAATTTAATTTATAACTATCATAAATTCTCATTTTTATCAAAAACATATATGACTAGATAAAAAATTTATAGGAGAAATACAAAAAAAAAAAGGAAATTGTAAATGTTTAAAATATGATTAATGAGATAAATTGAAAGATATCAATATTAAAACAAGAATTTATTTAATCTTAAATTCATTCCTTAATGATACAATATTTTTTAAATATTAAATTATCATATAAATTATATTAAAAGTATACATTTAAAATTAAAAGAAAATAGTTAAAAAAAAAGAAGTTTAATATATTAATCATATATTATAATAATAATTATTTTCAAAACCTATATGCTATACAAGCAGATATTTAATTTTATGTTTAGAGCCAAAACATCGAATTTTATAAATAAATCCTTGAAAATCTCAATTATTAAGCTAGTTACTTAAAAAATTAAATTAAGATTTCGAGCTAACCAACCTGAACCAAACCCACATGGGCTACATGGCAAAACGGGTCGATCCAATTGATCCGATTTTATTCGGACCTTAAATTTTACAATCTAACTCACCAAAAAATGGAGTATCACACCAACCAAACCTTCACTTGCTTTTTCTGCCTGTTTCTATTTTTGGGTGAGAGGGCGCATTTGAGATTGTTCTTAGGTTTCATGAGCCGACAAAACTTCGCTTACCTTGTACTGGTGAAGGTCTGTTGACGGCGCTCCTCAGATTCAAATTCCATCATCTATAGTGAATTTCTCCAAATGGGTACTCATTCATCTCTCTTAAATTTCTCTTTAGCTTTTCAGGGAATCTAGTTTTACTAATTATGGTTGAGTGGCGGTGAAGATCATAAATTTTAGGGTTTCAGCTTGAAGTACTGTGTTGGAGAATTCAAATTTAATTTGGACCGTCATATTGTTCTTTGTTGCTCAGGTTTCATTTATAGGGTTTTGATTTGTACGTTACATGGCCAAGTCAAAAGATTGCTGTTATTAATACTGTTGTCTTTTGTCATAATTTGGAGTTCTAATTGGGTTGCTGCTGTACATTACTGGCGCTAAATGAAGATTGAGCCTTTGAATTTATTGAAATTAATTTTGGTAACGATGATTATTTTTTAATTGTTGTTAGCCTAAGCTGAGGGATGGTAATTCTTAAAAGTTTTATAAGGTCAGGCCCTGACTAACAAAAGCCTGAATTCATCATCTCCAGCCTTTCAAAATTTTGAGTTCAGAAAAGAAAAAAAAAAAAGGTACACAATGAAAACCTTCTATAGTTTCACAAAATCGAAGTGAGATTATTAAAATTTTGATATTAGTTGGCACAATGAAAACTTTCAATATATATTTTCATAATTTTATAAAATTAAATTTATATAAATTATTTTCAAAAATACTTTCTAGTACTTTCTATGGAGGTGACATTACCTAAGTAGAAACTTTCAAGAGACATCTTTAAATTTGCTAAATTCAAATATTTGAATGTGTATAAGTGATTGAAATTTGTAGAAAAAGTATCAGGAACCTTTCTAATGTAATGTTCAATTTTGTAAATTGCAGAAAGCTCTGAGTGTAGAATTTTTTTTTTCAGTTATAAAAAGTGACTTGGTAGATTTATCAATGCTTTCTATAATTACCCTTGAAGTTTTTAATTCTAAATATCTACTTACTTCATATTATAACAAAGTGCTTAAATATAAAAATAAAAAAAAATCTAAATATTTAATATTGTTATCATATTTATAAGGAAGGCTTAAGAACACTATACTGTTTAATTAAAAGTATTTGATTTAACACAGGATTAAATACTATAAAATGTGTTAGAAAAGTTTATTTTTAAGATTATAGTGATCCTATCTATATGTCTAGTTCTAGTTCAATTGGTTAGAGGACATTTAAAGGCAGAAAATGAGGAGATGAGAGGTTTGAGTATCAATAGAGATAGTTTACTACATTGTAAAAATGATTAAGCTTTAAAAAAAACTGTGGTCATTTCAAAAAAACAAAGGAGATTAATGTTGTCCATAGTATTATCGAAGTCTGTCCAAATGAAAATATCTAAGGGTTGTCCACAGTGTTTTCAGAGTGTTGTCCACAGTGTTTTCGGAGTGTTGTCCACAGTATTTTCGAAGTGTGTCCAATGAAAATATCGGAGGGTTGTCCATAGTTTTTTCGGAGTGTTGTCCACATTTCTAGTGAGATGTGGCCAATGAAAATATCGGGAGGGCACCACTAATATTTTAAGGTCCACGAAATACTAGGTTGTCCAGCCAGTGATTTCTGAGTGTGTCCAATGAAAAATATCAAAGGGTATTCAACATTATTATCGAAATATGTCCAATTTGAAATCCATAGAACTAAACAAAATATTTTGTTTTGGAAATAGTTTTCATACATGGCAAAATGCATGTATGAGTGAGTCGGAGAGGATTCGAGGTATACACAAATTTACACTTTCCTAGATATGGCAACCAGCAATCTCAACACATTTTCACAAACTACACTGTGTACATACATATACTTCCATTATACAAAATTCAAGTATTTCACAAATATTCTTAATACAAGATTGTTACAAACTAGATAACCCAGACCGGGGCCTCCAACGTCCGAGTGCCTACACTGAAAATAGTTTTAAAATACAAAATAATGAGCTTTAAATGAGCTCAAAAGAGTGGCGCTTTATTAAATGGCTTTGTTTTTTCGAAAATATCTCAAAATCAGAATCTCTTTACAAGATATTTTCCAGAAGCCTTGCTTGCTTACTTTGCTTAAAAGTTTCTAAAACTTTTCTCAATCTCTTGCTTGCTTTGCTTTGAAATTTTATAAAAGCTTTTCATAAATCCCTTGCTTGCTTACTATGAAAAAGCTTCTAAATCCTTTCATCCTTGCCAAAAGTTTAAATCTTAGAAACACGGAGCTCCGGGCTCAACTGCATAAGCTTTACAATGTAACAGAGCCCGGGCTCAACCATGTTTTTAAAATACCCATTGAGTCTGGCTCAACCCGGCCGTTTTGGAAATAAAAATGGGAGTCCAGCTCAATCTTGCTTAAAATAAACACTGAGCCTGGCTCAAACTGCACCAAAGGGTTGGTTTAAACCGGCGAAAGTCATGCTTATAACTACCAACCACCGAGGCCTTTCCTAATTTACTGCAAATTCTAGTGAACACGGGAGCCTGGGCATCGACCGTGTCGGTGGAAGGACCTGGGTCCGCATCACCTAGGTGGAAGGGCCTGGGCACACTTCACTCCACCTTCCTGGCAAATATGGTGAACTCAATCAACTCATCATCACCATAATCAGGTTAACGCAACCTATACTTATACGCCACGCCCCGGAATGCTAGCGATGCATGACTTAAGTTTGTCACCGTGCAAACTTAAATGCGTGAATGATGATCCAATTCACCGTAATGCATTCCGGCAATTTCTCCTAATTTTATGCTTGCTTATAACTAGATTTTAGTTAGGCCTGGCTTTCGAAAAATATCTTTCATTGTTGTTTGAAACATGGTTTAATAATTCAAACCATTGTTTATTTCTTTAAATATGGTTTTACAATCAAAACCATTTATTGTTTGCTTGTTTTGAAATATGGTTTTTCAACTCAAAACCATTTGCTTGCTTACTTTTTAAAAGTACGGTTGAATAAATCTAAACCATTACTTATTTTCTTTTCACATATGGTTTAAAATCAAAACCATTTACTTGCTTGCTAAACCCGTTGCTTGCTTTTCAATTATGGTTTACAATCAAAACCATTAAATACCAATGTAAAATAGTTTATAATACTACACTAGTATTTGAAAAATAGGTTTAGAACACTCAATCTTTCTCGCTAATAAACTTCGAGCACAACGCACAAATTTCCCGCCTTTTCTTTTAGCCTACACACTCAAACGAATACGACAACGTATTAATCGCCTACGTATAGCGTAATACTTCACGTACTTCCTAGACTTAGTCACACTCAACGAATATCGCCGAGGCGGCGAGGTATGCTACGTTTTTCATCGAGTTCCAATCTTATTTGAACCTTTCTAAATCATTTAACAAGGTTCCCATACTAACGGTGTATGAATTTAGGCTTAAATATGCAAAAATACACATTCGACATTTTGGCACTACGGTATCGTATCGCCTGGACGTACCGTACCGATTGCATTCTACCGATACCGATTGGTATTTGTAGGCGTACCGTACCGATATTCACTGGCGGTACCGTACCGCTATGTTTCTAAGATCGGTACCACTTCGGGAATTTGCCCATAATTGCTTCTTTTTGCCACTTTTGGTACCATTTCTCTTCACACAACTTCTCCCTTCCATATTACCTCAAAAATCATCATGGAATTCATCCAAAAACAACTCCATAACACTTGTATTGGTGGTTTGGAACCTCAATAATCAAACCCTAGGTAAAAATCCCAAGAATTCAACCTAAGGTCCACCAATTCTTCTAAAAACCATATAAATAGGAGGATTCCATGTTTATTTTACACCAACTAGGGTTTTTCCCCCATAAACTCAACAAATCTAGGGTTTGGGTGATCTCTTCCACAAAACCCTAGAAAAGAAGGAACAATTCTCCAACCCAAAACCTTAGGAATCCAAAGGACCCATAATTTCAAGATAAAAACATACCTTGGTTTGGTCTTCTCCCAATTCTTCCTCTTCTTCCTCTTCTTCCTCTTCTTTTCTCACCAACACGTGAAGCCCTAGCCTTTTGAGACCAAATGAGACATTGGTTTGTCTCATCTCTCCTTTTATAATCCCATTTTTGACTTAATTATCATTAAGTCCTCCATCTCTCCAAAATTGCACTTTAACTTTTGTTATTTCTATTATAGCCCATCTATACTTTGATTTTGACCTTCATGTCCCATTTTTATCATTTTATAATTTCATCTCCAAATTACTACAATGTGACACTTCAGTTTCCAGATACGCCTACAAGCATAAAATCAGACACTCTCTCACGAAAAAGTTACATGGGCGCACGACAAAAATATCTGTGTAGAAATCTACATATTTTTACTTGAATGGGTGTAAATCCGAGACTCGATCTCGTACGGTTATTCAGAAAACTCGAGAAAAATTAGGAAATTTTCAAAATGGTGGCAAAATGTTAATAAAAATAATAAATTGACATAAGGGTTCAGGGAAGCCTAGAAAATTTCAGATCCTGATGACCTAAACTACTTCGCCGTTAAATTGCCCTCGAAATCTAGCAGACCAAGTTTCATCGACTCCCAAAGCATGTGCTCGAAATTTTTCCGATTTTGCGATAAGCTGCCGCTGATCAGGACTGCATTTTACGAAAAACTCGAAATGCGAATTCACGCGCTAGTTTTTATTTAAAAATAGTTAATCGGTAACAGAATAAACACGGTAGAATGCACCCGAATGACAATATGAACCATGTATCCAAAATAATAATAATAAGCCCCTACTTCCGATTATATTTCGTAATAATTTTTTATTATTTTATTTTTATAATTTAATATAAATATTAATAATTATTATAATGTTTTTTAATAAATAATTTATAAAATTAATAATATTTTTATTTTAAGGAAAATATTAATTTTAATATAATAAAAATAAAAACAAATATAAAAAATTTAAAAATTAAAAATAAAATAAAATAAAATAAACGGGGCAAGTTTAGAATTTCATTCCGTACTACTTTGTTTAATTTTTAAATAAGACAAGTTTGGGAATTGAAAAATAAATCTAGCCGTTGGGATGACCGCCTGGTCCCAAACCCTCCCGCCAGCCATCCCTAAGAGCAGATATCAAGCAAATTTCTTCTTCTTGTCGGGCAATGATCGGGAAGCTTTATTTTTGTGAATTTTTCGTAATAAGTTCAAATATTTTTCACTTTTTCTATTCATAACTTTTTTAAAAAATTTCAGCAATAAGTCATGAAAATTTTTAAAAAATAAACAGCTTAATGTTGAAATCTATTTAGCTTCAGCATTAAGTCAAAAAACAAACGCCATCTAAGTGTATAAACATTTTTATAACATTTAAAAGTTGCAATAATTCCTTTTAATGTGACGCCCCAAAACCTCGGGTCCGCTTGACTACCCACAACCTCGCTGAATACCGTGGAATGCTCCGCTAATCTGACATTTTTCTATCAAAACAAAGAGTCTCTTTGTACGGGAGCTCTACCAAATACAAACCCGTGATAAAACCTGCCCCAATAGTCCAATATATAACAAATTTCATATTAACACTTGGGATCAACCAATACTCATAATAATGTATATATATCCAACTATCCAACCATAGTTCAAGAGTTCAAATTTTACTTATACAACATATATTAAAATTAAAATAAATTCTAATACATGTAATACATCATAGCCCAAAGCTCACAACTGGCTTTCTTCAAACTCAGTCTCTAGGACGAGTCAGTTCCCTCTCATGCCCTTGTACTCAGAACAATATCCCTCGACGGTGAGCTGTCAAGAGTGGAATCACCCTAAGTGGGCTACTCCACCTAAGGCAATGCAACGCCCAAAATAAACACACATTCAAGAAATGCACGATCCTACCGAACGCCTAACCGATCATCTCTACACCCCGAAGTCCTCACGATTCCCTCACACTCGCCTAAGCCCCCTGTGATGAGAATTATTATGTTTATTTTGTCTGTGGGCAACCTCCGATGTGTATATATCAATCACTGCCTCCGACGATTGATATATTTATAGACTCACCCTCCGATGCATATCACCTCAAATTGCCTCCGACGATTGATATTTTTGGTATGGACTACCCTCCCATAATTATCATTTTTAGACAACCCTCCGAAACCATTTTCTCTAGACTCATCTCATGCACTCACTCCTACCGTCCTAGGGTGTCCCAGTGCATATGGAATGCATGATGCCAATTCCATTACAGTCTATAACACATGCAAATATATAAACATGCATATATTCACATAAAAATTAAATCACACAATCATGTTATGTAATTTCGCATTTATCACATTAAAATTAGCTCACGTGGGCTAATGATCAAACAATGGTAGCCTACTGAATTACTCGACCAACACATTAATTCACAAAATTTATTTTAGAACATCTATTATCTTGTGAATGAGCCAAACCCCTACATTATTCCCGAAAATCACTGAATCATCGGCTCACTTAAATAACCATGGTTTCACGGCCACCCGCCTCATTCCAATCAATACATGATTTATCACATAATTTGTGAAATAAAACACCAAATGTGCCCCCACGGTCACTATCAATTTTTGATTCAATAATAAATAATTGTCCCAAGTTTTCGGGATCGATCAAACGGCCGTTTCAAGGCCTCAAGTTAACTCGAAGATTGAAAACACTTAAATAAAGTGTAAAACCCAAGTCAGAGAACCCCACTCGTGAGCTGTCTAAAACTCCAACTGGTACCCACGCTGCAAGCCTCCGAGAGTAGCTTTCTTCTTGTCCTAATCTTCTCCCACCGCCTGTCTCCTGATCGATTCTAGAGAGAAGGAGGCTTTTCTCTAAACCAGTTAAAATCAAGCCACTGCATCCCACTCCCTTTAATTCACGCCTGTGCCTTACACTTTAAAGAGACGACACTGGTCTTCTGGTCTTTTCTCTAACTTAAAATAATTCCAAATGACCATTTGTCTTCATTTCCTGCTTGACATTCACTATCTCGCCGTCCATTTTCTATCATTTCTCACTATTCCAATTCAATGCCTCTTCCCCTATGGAACATGAGTACGTGCTATGAACACTTTGTCACATCAACATCATTTACGACACTGAAATGCCATACAAAACGTGTAAATTCGACCGTCTCTTAATAATACTAAATTTTATTTATAATGGCTCTTGTGAGAGACCTAAATGGCAACCGCTTCGCCATCCTAGGGAAGATCTGCAGAGAATAAATTACTGATTTTTAACAGAAATTGCTAAATTTCAGAACCGAAAATTACGATTTTATGGCCCTTTCTCTGTGAACAATCGGAATTTCCTGGTCTTACATTTCTCCTTGTTAGGAATTTCTGGTCTCCCAATTCCAATGGGACAAATCACAACACTAACATGCTATGCAAGACATGATCTTTACCATACTGTAAACTCGCTATTTAATTATCAAAACATCAAATGTCTTGGTCTTCATCCCTGTTACATGACATGTGGCTCATTCTGGTCCCTCGTGCTCCCACGCAGACCTCCACCCAGTGCCACATACCACCTCACACTATCCTCACTGGCTCTATGCCGCAAAACCATCACCCGCCATATCCAAATGCGCACATCGGGTCCTCTCCTGGTCCCACTCATCAATCATTCCCAATCCACCACATGAATTGATCGATCCGGAGAAAATTTCGGTAGCATCGAGACGAATACTCTCAACTGACATACTTCAAGAACTGGTACGCGAACAAAGGCCTACTCTCTCGAGTATCTCGAAAGGCCCACTGTGCTCCCTGGGCGATACTTCCCACGTCACTTAACTCACCACTCAGCATCACCCCACAGGGCGTGATCCCCAACCCCTCGAACCTAAGGTCGACGTCGTATATCCGCATAGCTCCTTCTCTCAGAGGCTCGAAATGAGAAGACGCCGGGTCTTATCGCCTACCTCGAGGTATTCGATCAGACCTCGTATGGTTTCCCTTCCATCTCATCTAATCATAATGGACCACATGGCCTCCGCATAAATGCCCCATGTGCCATATTTGCATACTACAATAACCATTGTCAGAGGCTAATTCCACTCATGCAATTGGTCCTCGACTTTATGACCCAGATCGCATGTTTGCATCAGGTCCTAACACTCAGGAGAGACCCACACAACGTAACCCCTACACAACCCTTACTTGGTGTAAACGCCGACTTCCTGGTCACACAAATCGCCACATCCAATGACTGACCTATTTAAGGTCATGAATGTGACATCCATATACCTGGTACCGCTTACTAACAACAACAATGCAATTGCCAATCCACTAGTCACCTACCACCTCATCACCACCTCCTAAGTCTGGCCATAATCTCGATGCTGGTGTTTTCATTGATAACATAACTCTTTTCACTTTACACTTAGCCTTTGTATCTATGTACGTAAATTTTTGACATATCTCCCTGTGTCTCTTACACCCTAACTCCGTGATTTCTCACCTTAGACACCCAGCCTTGTTTTTTTCCTCTAATATACACTTTCACTTTCATTTCCTTCATTTCCCGACCGAACTATGAGTCTCATCGACGTAGTCCTAAAGACAAATTCTAACTCCACACTCACCAAGAGTGGTGAATGATCCATACTCGTGCACCCACACCGACCGACGCGATGCACCGCACACGAACGCGCACACGCCCACTCGTGACACCCAATCCGGGGTCCACTATGAGCAGAATTGAGACCTCATTAATTCATAATCCCGACCTATCGTGATCAACTTCACCCCACATCCCAAGTGTGAAGAACATCTATACCCGGTTTCAAAGGCCTCAACCCTCTGCCCAACTATGGTCGGTTTGCATGACAACTCGAGAAGGTCCTACCATCGGCTAAACCCGATGGTCGTCAACTCATCCACAAGTCAAGCCCGACATCAACACAACCAATAGTCTACCAATTATAAGGTCCACTCACGCTCACTGCAACTCGATCCGTCTCGACTTCTCACCCGCGCACTCACTCCTCCGTCTATTCAGGCCGGGCTGTGGAGTGCTCACAGAGGCACCCTAAAACAAATCGGGTTCCTCTCGACCAGACAGTGGAGGAATGGAACTGATACTCTTGTTTCTATACTTCATAACTGGATCGCGCTGTCCCAAAGCCCCTCCGGACTGGTTTTGGTGGCAATCCTGCCTGTCGCCTAACTCGGCCCTAGTCTCCAACTTCAGGTGGAAGTGTAAGTCTTCTCATTTCTTCCCGAACTAAAGGTTGATTCCCTCCTCTTGCTACCAACACCACGTAGATCCCAAGTGTTCCCGAGCATCCTCGATTCCCTCTGTGGTTAGGGTCTCAACCATGGAGTCCATCGTCCTGAGGCGTCCCACGATCCCGCTCGAACGGACAACTCACCCCATTCCTCTCAATCTCCTATTATACCCAAACTAATCCCAAGAAAACTATGTGTATCTCAAGATTGACATTCGATCTCTCCTAATCCCATCACGCCGGCCCTCAACCTTTCAGGCTGACTGTTACCCCAAAGCTCTCACATCACGTAACCAAAATCACCTCGCAAGCTGCAAACTCGTGACTACCTTAATTTCAAGGCCGCATAACATATTCTCTCAACAACTCAGAAATCATCCCAGTGATACCCATGTTCCCACTGATCGAGTAGATCAAAATGTCATCCACGAAGACTAAGACAACCGATCTAATGTGGTCGAACACCCAACGATGAGGTCCATAAATGTCACGCATTCATTAATCCAGCGGGCATCACCAGAACAAAGCGCCCATAACGCGTCCTAAACACCGCCTGTGACATCTGGTTTCCTAACCCCTCACCGATGGTAACTAGCGCGAACATCCCCGAGTAGACCTTTCGCTACCCCCTCAACCCGATCAAACAATAAATCATTAATCCTCTGTAACGGGTACCGATTTCGATCGTAACCTCGCTCCAACCGCTCGTAGTCACAGGCATCGAAGGGTCTTGCCCTTCTTCTTCTTTAAATAACTCAGAGCACTCACAAGGTGAAGTGCCTCGCCTAATGAACCCCTCATTCAGAACGGCTCTTTAACTCGACCGAGTTCTCGTAATCATAACTGCAAGGAGTCATAGAGACGTGGTGAAGTACTCAGGTGTAACTCGATAATCAAGTCTACCAATCTCCCATGAAGGTGGCAGTCCAGTAGCTTCATCCTGAAAAACATCCACCTACTTCGACACTACTCGAGGCAGATCGGAGTCCTGGTCTTCCTCGGCTCTCTAGGCGGGGCGCCTGGCGGCCAACCCCATTTAATCGTTCCCTCACTTTGATCCCAGAGCACTCAGGAGGCAGGGGAAAATGCTGTCACTTCGAAAGGCTTTACACACCTAGTACCAGTCCCGCTGTATCACAATCCTCTACGCCAATCGATAATCGAATCCCATGGGTCGCCGCCCAATCCAGAATCCCGTGGACATCAACTCTTAATATGTCCATGATCCACAGTCCATCAGAGTAGAGTCCCCGAGATCTCCAACTCGTAACCTCGATATATCATCCTTATTCTCCCAACCCTAGGGAGAACTCACATACAAAGGCCCCCTCCAAGGTCTCTAGGCGTCCCGCCCATCGGCACCATACTGGGGCCTCACTTTTCTTAACTAGAACATAGCTAATCCCTGTAGTGTCGTATGCACTTCATAGCCCTAACACCTTCTCCTCGACAAGACAACCAATGGTCTCATTACATCTGGATCTCTCCCCGTGAATGCTCCGAGGATGATGCGCCCAAACCTCTGGAGGTTGGCCAGGATCTCCCGTTCACCACTGGGGGCCTATGCAATGGGCCGCCTAATACCATGCCTCGCTGAAAGCCCTCGTCGATCAAACACCGGTGGTGCTCGACTAGCACTCCCCCGTGGACGCCCACGCCCCGTCCTCGACTAGCCATCTATAATTAACATGGCGTTTAATCTCAATACAAAGATTCTAAGGCATAACACACCTCCAGATGACTAATCACATACATAAATCAAGTATACATTGTCCTTGTACTTATGCAATGTAAGGCAATCAATTTTGCATTTAAATTATTGTTTTCAACAAAAATTTTATTTTCGAAAATTTCATTTTTCCAAAATTTTGTCTCATTTATTTTATTTTAATTTCCTGAATTAATAAATTTTTTTTTCTAAAATTTTTAGATAGACAGTGTTCATGAACCTGCTCCAGGAACAAGGTCCAAAAAGTGACTTCAAGAATGTGATCGAGTCAAAATCACTAAAAACAGCCGAGTGCAATTGCGTAAACGCTGCCAGCCATACGCGGGGCTGCGGCGGCTCGTCACATGCGTTCGCGCCGCCGGCATGGCGCGCCGCGCTCGTCATTTCTGCAGACGGCACTGGGCTGAAGGCTTCAAGGTCACGCTTAGCGCGCTTCAAGGCCGCTTCACGATATAGCGCGCTTCAAGGCCGCTTTTGATTGCAAGGCTAGCGGCTCGCCGCCAGAGCGCGACTTCCACGCCTGGCCAAATTTTTCGTCGCGCGCCTGCTTACAATTCCCACGCTCACTCGTCGCGCACCCAGGTGCCGCCGTATGCCACTAAATTTCTCGCGCCCCGGCCAAGCTGGCTGCCAGAAATGGGTGTAGCCCATTTCAAAGAGTACCATTTTTTTTCAATTTTCACTTTTTTGTTTTCTATGCCATCAACACATATATATATATATATATATATATATATATATATATATATATATATATATATATATATATATATATATATATATATATATATATAATATATTTATTTTTATTTATTAATATTATTATTTTTTCATTTTTCAAGACACCCAAATAAATTATAAAATTATTTATCTTTTTTTTTCTTTATTTTCCAAATAGCTCTATTGCTACTCAGATCATACCCACTCTGCACAAAATTTTAATCGTGAAATTTTAGTTATTTTTCTTAAAGTGTAAAATCGAATAATTTTCGCCTTTCCACAAACCTCACTGCCTTGCCCAAAATCAATGATCAAGCTCATTTTTTTAAACTTGTTTCTTAATTTCGACCATTTTGCCAAAAATTCTTTCAATCAATTCATTCTCACACTAACTTGTCTAACATTTTAGTTTATTTGTCCTATGCTATCCACCTTAAGGCATAAAACAAATCTCTAATACATAAATAAACTATAAGTTATAATACAATTCATTCATCAAAACATTCACATTGTTCACACATCATTTATCACAATCCCCAAAGCACACATGCAAGGTCTCAGTTTTGTCCCGTGATTTCCAGGTAAATCCTACACCTAAACTCAACATCAGACCCACAACTATGGTGATGCCCTATGCACCAAAGACTATGGCCTGCTCTCCACTCCCTCAAGCCCTGGTAATCCCCACTGAGGCCCATGCTCCATAATGGTGTCTGACAACAGAACCCACCACACTCACCCATCAACCGACAGGGACAGAATGCTCAAAGACCACATTTTCATTTAACTGTATGAGTCTCTCGTAATTTGGGAGCTCACTCAAATACAAACCCGTATAAACCCCGGCCCCAAAAGCAATTGAATATAATAGTTCATGACAAAAACTGGCCACTGGGTCTAAGGCAAACACACACTTCATAACAATGTATATATATCCAACTATTCAAACTATGTCTATGAGTCTAAATTCTACTTTATACAAATATATATTAAAATTAAAACAATTCTGAATACATGCATTACATCATAGCCCAAACAATCCGCTTTCTAAACTCGGGCCACATGATTTAGCCGTCCCTCAGATCGCCCGCACCTCAGAAAATAGTATCCTCATGTGGTATTAATGCTCGTAGTGAGGGAATCACCCCTATGGGCTATCACCTAAGTGCAATGCAATGTCTAAAATAAAACATGTTATTCAAGTAAATGCATGATCCTACTTGAATGTCTAACTGATCATCTCATACCCCAGTCCTCACTACTCCTCACACTCCGCTCTAAGCCTCAAAGGAGAATCTATTATGTTTATTTGGTCAGGGACAACCCTCCGATGTGTATATATATCAACTGGGTCGTCTCTCGACGATTTGATATTATTTGTATGGACTACCCTCCCATAATTATCATTTTAGACAACCTCCGAAACCATTTTCTCAGACTATCCTCACACCTACTCCTACCATCCTTAGGGTGTCCTGGGGAAGGCATATAATGTAATGATGCCAATTCCATTACAAGCCTATAACATGTGCAAATATATAAACATGGCATATATTCACATAAAAATTAAATCACACAATCATGTTAAGTGTAATTTCAGATTTCATCACATCAAAATTAGCTCATTGGCCATCGATCAAACACTAGCAAATTTGGTACTTGTTCATTCGACCAAACACACAATCCACAATCGACAGGAACACTATTCCTTGAATAGTGAACCCCAACACGCTCTAAAATTCCTCCAGAGACAATCATCTGGCTCACTTAGTGAACTCTGGCTCACTACCATTCCCATTTCATTCTAATCATACGATTTATCACATAATCAAGTAAATAAACACCCAAACAGCCCCTCACGTACCACTGGAATTCTTTTGGATTCAATAATAATTCGTCCCAAGTTTCAGGACTGATCAAACCGCTCAAGGCCTCAAGCTAATCGAACATTGAAAACACTTAAATAGCAAAACCTGGTAGAATTTCACCATCGAAGCCTGTCTAAAACTCCTTGAACTCCTGTACCCACGCTGCAATTCTTTCTCGCCAAGAGAGTAGCTTTTCTTTGTCCCAAACACACTGACTATTTGAGCCTCCACATTCCAGAGTAAGAGGTCCTTCTCTAAAACCAAAAGAAATCGTTAACGTGATCTCATCTCCTTTTAATTCTACGTTTTTTGCCTTTTGGCATTTGAAGAGGATGACACTTATTCTTTTTTGTCTTTCTAACTTAAAACAATTCCAAACGAACATTTTGTCCTTCATTTCCTAACATTCTAGCACTATCTCCCACGGTCCATTTTATCCTTTCTCTACTATGCCACTTATGGAACATGTGAGTATTTGCTGTATATGTGACTTTGTCACATCGACATCATTTTTATCAAGATCAACCCGATGTCGAAAACGTAAATTTCGATTGTCTCTAATCACTAAATTTTTACATGCCACTAGATTTTCACGTGGAGACAATCTTAACCTGCAATCCTTTGTCATCCCAGATCTGTGAGGAAGAAATTACGGATTTTAATAAATTGCAATTCCTCGCATCCTAAATTACGATTTCTGTCTCTTTTCCGTAAATTGGAATTTCTGTCTACATTTGTTATAAAGTATTATTAACATTTTTTAATCATTAATTATGATATTTTGATATAGCCCATCATACCTAACTCAAGTGGTAGATCACTCACCGTTTCAAACAAGTATAAAGCATAGGGCATAAGGCTATAGGTTTTTCAGTAAACATTTCCATGGAAAATACCAATCGTGATGGAAAGTGTTGGACCACCCCCGAGGGGACTGAGATTTGTCCAACAATACGATGTCATACAGGATCTATGGCCTATGAAGGCTGTCCCTGTAAGGGCCACTAGTTCCCATTGGGCTGCCCTCCAAGTGATCAAAAAAAAAAAAAATGTAGTATATATACTTATCCATCTTATTAGAATTCTATCATTGCTGACTAATTGTATAACATTTTTATAACATTTAAAAGTTGGGTAATAATTCCTTTTATAACATAATATTAATATTTTTAATCATTAATTATGATATTTTGATATAGTCACCATCTAGTTTAAGTGGTAGATCACCCATCGTTTTCCAAACAAAATATAGGGCACATGATGGTATAGAGAGGAGGTCTCAGATCGGAATTCAGCTAATAGAAATAATTTATTATCTTAAAACTTGAAGTTTTATTCAAAAAATTATAATATCTTGATATAAGAAATGACAAAAAAAATGTACTAGGTTATTTTTTATCTAATTAACAAGTCAATTCATCAATATTAAGAAAAATTAAGAGAAAAATAAAGGATCCGCTACTGATTTTAATTTTTCAACAAGTTTAAAGTCTAAAATCCGCATGACTAATTACACAAAAAAGAGGAAAAATTAATTAATGACCTTATGGTTCTTTTTTACATTAAAACGAGTTTAACAAAATGGATAAAATTTAAAAGAAAATTAAAATAAATTCTAAAATACCTAAGTTAGTGATACCAAGATAGAAGCGTTCTAGTAAAATAAAGTTGAAGTTTGTTCCAGAAGCCATACAAAACCATTAACTCCGCCCCAAAAGGGCCTCAATTAGCTGCACTGTATGAAAATTTGACCTAGAATAACACTCACCCCTTTCTAGTATATTAAAAGTTAAAGGTAAATCAATTATAATTAGAAAATAAAAACAAAATACCTTGAGTTCAAAATAAGAAACATTTATACAACATGCCATAGTCAAGTACTTTCTCACTTATCAAAATCATGATGAATTCAAGAGCATTGCTTTATTGCTTTAGGTTATTTTAAGAATCTGAACAAGTTATTTCATCACACATTTTACCATATCTGTGCAGTAGTAATAATTGTATCCATTCTTGACATTTTCCGTATAAGTAAAAATAACCTCCCATGCAAATTTCCCTTAGGGCAAAATGCATAACTGGGTCATGAAATCAATGATACAATGATGAAAATAATACGAAACAAATAAATAAACACCATATTTACATGGAAATCTCAGGCAAAACTAAGGAAGAGAAAAAGCCTACCTTAAGTGAAATCGTGCGAGAAATTGCAAAGAATACAACGAAACACAGAGAATAAACTCTAATGTGTTCATATGACAAAAAATACCTAAGTCGAAAAGATCCATATCGGGACTCCAAATTTCATATGTCATCACAACAAATCCCTATTTTTCCTCGAACTTTTTCTTTCACAAAAATCACATCGCGAGCCTTCGGTAGGTTCTGAGATAAGCCCAAACCAACAATCATTAAATTGATCTTTATTCACTTAGTTCAGGATGAATACACCCATTTATAGATGGCAAAAAAGAATTTACAAACATGGTGCAATTTCTACAAGAAACTTACATCATTTGATGTGATTCACAACTCTAATGTGGCAGATCATCTTCGGGGCCTGAGAGCTTCTAACCTATCGATAGGGTGGTATCCCCATAAACCAAAGTCTGCAGGTTCAGCCCCGAAAAGAAAACAGGTTGCTTCAATTATCTATGAATTTTCCACTATATAATATTTCTTCACCAGAAATATATCATTAATACTTCCAAGATTTTTTAAAAGATATTTTTCTAACATTCTAGGACAAGAAGAAAATGCCACAACTATTTGTTTAATAAAGATAAGGATTAGATACATAATACCATACCTTATCGTGATATCTCAAGTAATTATACTAGTGTAAACCTGAGAAAATCTAATTTTCAAAAGGGTAAACGTAATTGCTGAAAAACCGAAATTCTAGATCTCGAATGATGAAATGGATCATGGTCAGTAATTATTCCTGAAAATTCAGTGATCAGTAAAAAGTTCATTAGGTTCTTATGGGCCCAAATATGCCTGTACAAATTTCAAAGACAAACAGTCATTGACCTCAAAAAGATCAATCTTTATGAAAAATCTTGAAAGTCACAAACATCTGATCAAAACATCTAAAATATGTCAATCCAAAAACAAAAATTCACTTTTGCCCAATCCAATTAAAAATAAAGAAACTATTATCCAAATGATAATAATAAGAATGAACAATATCATAAGGCTAATATTGAATAGCTGATGGTTATTGACACTATAATATATGAAGTGGACATTTATAATGATCAATGTTAAAAACCACCAAATAGTGGAGTGGTGAGCCTGAGAGATGTGAGGCCTGGAGAGAGAGTAGAGAGAGGTGAAGAGAAAGGAACTTTCATCTTTTTTCTCTCATTTCCTTCAGATCCACGAAAAACTAATCACAGGCTCGTCTGGGCCGAATGCAAAGCCGATCTAATGTATGAGAGCTACGCTGCAGGACATTCAAAAAGTTGAGTTTCACAAACTCCATGAGGTAGGGGTTTTATCCTACTTGGTGCTACACTTTGTTTAAGTGTTTTGTAAATGTTTCGGTTCGAGTATTGAACTAAGATTTGACCTGGCCCCAAAGCTTGGGACCCAATTGCTGGGAATTTTTGGGAGAATTGAGCCCATTTGGACACTGGACTGGTGGTAGGGTCGTTTAGTGTTTCTGCTTCATAATTTATCAAATATTTTTGAAGAGAATACTTCGGGAAGCTGACGTGATCAAAGAAATATATATAGGTTAATTATACGATTTTAATGTATTAACATAAGGACATAATTATATGGATATAATTGTGTGTGTAGTCATTGAGATGATATTATTGTAAATTGCTCAGTTTTACTAGTTTGAGGATGGCATCCAGCGTTAAATTATATATGCAGAATGTAATCTTATTATATACACTGATATATTGTATAAAAAATGATTGAAATGGTATAATGCATCACATGCAATCGGGCAACCTAGAATTTAGGTGTGAGTGCATGACAATTTTCTGAAATTAAAATGGCTATAAAGGAATTTATTGATGATTTTCCCGGGAGAATCGTTTGAGACGGGCCAATGTATCATTTCACGTAGGACTATGATCGTTTTGAAAATACCAACCACTACCGGAGGGTAGTCCTATATTTTTACCACATCGTTGTAGTATTTTCAAGAACAACAAGTTTTGTTTTGAAAATGATATTTTTCCTTACACATGGCTTAAAGTAAGCGTGAGTGAGCCTGGTGAGGACTTATATTGCTGAACAGCAATAGACATCTACAGATCACTTGAGTGTGTTAACGGATCATTGCATATGCACTGAGGCGTGAGTAACTCCAGCCTAAAGATTTGTCGGGCGAGAGTTCAATCTCTATCGAGAGGGAAGTCATTTTTCGTACAGGTGTTCGAGAAGATGTAATTCTCTTTAGAGACTCCATTTTTGAAGAAAAGCCGGTTGTGGCTTTGATGTTTTTGATAATATGGGCTAGAATTGTAGATTTTAATATGTATTATTAAGAGTAATAAAATAACTCTCGACTATTGAACATAGTTGCATATGTTTGATGAGTATTGGTATATGGGCCCAAGTGGCCATTTACTCACATTTATGTCTCTGATACGAGACGTATAGATTTTCTCTCAGAGGTTGACTGGTAGTCAACGAACCCTGCCTTCTCGGGCTTCACAAATAGAGGATTACCACCAATCCCCTATGTCTTTTCTCCAAATTCTAGAGTGTCCCAGCTTCTTCCGTGATTCAAAAGATATACCAAGAGAGATATTAGGCTAAGACTCTAATCAAGAATTCATCGAGATAAAAATTATCAATCCATATCCAAATTTAATTTCCATCAAGGTTGAATCTTTAGAAATAGGGAAAAAAGTTTGCATTACAAAGAGCTTAGAGAGAGAGAGTTATTTAATTTGAGCTTTAGGATTCACCATTCGAGCCTATGTTAACTTTTCTTCACTGTCATGTCACACCTCTTCTCTCCCTTATAACTATTATTCTCTCTTCTTCTTGCCCTTAAAAATCATGGGATAAGGCATGTATAAATGCGCCAGTTTTGTGTGTATGTCCTACTTTGCCTCTCAAGTTTTTCCAGCCTCAAGACACCCTTTTTTTAACATTTACTTTCATAGGCCTACCATACCTCCTACCTTAAAAAATGTAATAGATGGACACAATCTGCTAAATCACCATTAGCGGATGGGCACAGACTAATGGGGCAAACGTTAGGGAATCTCTGGAATGAAAAAGTTCAGAGCAAAGTGAGAGACATATGCAAACCTCAAGGCATTTATGGACCTTATCCCTAGTAAACTCACAGCTATACTCTAAAAAGGGGAACATATGGCTCATTCACCTTAGGAAAATATATTAATAATGAGAAGAAATATTTTACATACAAGTACTAAACCCAAGAAACCTTTATCAAATACCATATGAGTACCTCAAGAAATTAATTTCGCAAATAGAAATGAACATAACCGTCTGATATAATTTAAAAAATGATCGCTTCGCTTTTAGTATTAGCATATCCCACTTCATACTACCTACACTCATCTAAAAGTATAAATAAGATATTAATCCCGCTGAAGTTCTCCAATACAAAGATAATACGAAATAATATTCACCGAATGTAATGACATAATAGCGCATAAATCACTTAGGTGTGATTAAAAAAACGATCAAGATGCATTCCCCTACCTTTTACCTAACAAGATGTCTCTGAGTAGCCAGAAAGTTGGTCCACTTTCATTCCATTCAAGAATGGTTGGTAATGCTTGATACCAACCAAATACAGCATTCTAGAACTCCGTCAAAACCCCACTCCAATCATCTCAATTAGAATGATAAATCGAATGAGAAGTATAAAAACTTCATAAAATGTAGAAAAGAACAATTAAGAAATAAAACCCACCCACCCTAGACAATTCCCTCGCACACACATGTAGTCAAGTATAATAAAGAATCCTTATTACCAAAGATTTAATAAATTCAAGTTGCACCTTCAATGTTCCACTGGTGATGATTGTTTGAACACTGGTCTTTATCAGGATCTCCATAACTACAAAATGACCACTCTGCCTTATGAACGACAAGGTTCCCAATAGATTAGTTTGATCTAGAACTTGGGATAATGGATGTAAGCTCGAAAAATATTCATAAGTTGTTACTAAAGTCATACTAAATTCAAAAGGTGGGAGCCAGATTATTTAGGTGGTTCCATAGAATATGACGTAAAAAAATCACTCATGGACATCAATACACTAGATTTTCTTATAGATAAAACTGGGATTTGTAAATCCTGTAAGATTCTACCCGTATAAAATTCATTGTACTTTACCGGTCAAGGCTGAGCAACTTTGCAGCACCACATGCTTGTTTACAATTGACATCAAAACCATTTTAAATTTTGTCCATTGTCAGCTCATGTCTTCATGTTCATGTCACACAAAAATATTTAAACACTAAATCAAAAAGACTTCAAAAACTAATAGACTAAAAGAAGTCTCAAATCATGAAAAACTTTCATGATATGAGAGTTTTTCTTCGAATCCACGATGTCAGTTGAAACGCACAAGAATAATAGAAGATAAGAATACTATTCTCTGAATCCTCTCTGTCCCACACTAAAACTAATAAACACATATGATGTAAAAATACGTTTACACTATGAGTAATATATACATATATAGTTTGTGTATAAAGCCCTAGCTCCATAAATATATATGCGAGATGCAAGATAACGCTGCGGCTTCACAAGTAAAGCAGTTTCAGGTGCGATACAAGCCTGAGGGAAGCGTCATTATTGCAGAAGCTTAGTACTCATTGCCAAGAAGTCAGAAGGTGAGCTGCCTTAAGCAGCATTAGCTTATCGCGACAAGTGTGCTACTGCCACGACACATTTCCTTGCTTTTGATTGCCTTTTCTTTCATCTTTTTGACTCAAGAATTCGAGTCACCAACACCAATAATTGATGTAAAAAGAGTTTCGAAGGTTTCAAGACTAGAAAACAGAGTCGCCTGTTTTTTGTGCTTGGGTCTTACCATCCCATTTCACACCATGGCTTCTATTGCTAATGTTATTATAATAACATAGCATCAATGGAAAAATAAATTTTGTTTATAAGGCAAAGAAAAGGTGTTTCGTGAGGCATTTTCTTCTGGGTATTCAACTCCTTATATGATATCTTTTTCTTATATATTTGATTCTATGAAAAGAGAATTAAAAAATAAAAAGGATAAAAAATTATTGAATCCATCAGCAAGAACCAAAATACTAAGCCTTACATATGATGCAGCAAAAATAATATGTTTAAAAGGCTTTAAACAAAGCATAACATAAGAAACATAAGCCATATCGATCATCAAATAAGATGCTTAATACATGCCAAAGTTATTTATATTGATGGCTAGTTCAATAAAACACAAAGGCTTTACACTTTAGCTTCCATAATTCGAATAAAACCTGAATACTCTCAACTGGCAACAAATTATACTAATCCCCTTCGAGATGATGCTCAATTGAAGTTCTCCTACAAAGACAAAAATGAAATGATATTCATAAAAAAAAAGAAAAAAAAGGTCCCTTCAACACTCAGAGTTACTTTTCTTGATTAATATAAAATACTTAGCATGCTTTCTATAATTAAACCTCAGGCTATTCTTAAAGATAATTAAACTGGGTTTCCACTGGATTCTAACAAAGGCAAAACCTGTGGCAAAATAAAGATAGAAAAATAGTCATAATTATTGTTTCAACTATGATTCTCAAGCCATAACACTCACTGAAACATTCTAGGCTTCCTTAGTAGTTTAATACTTCCAATCAAAACAAATATAATATTTCATTTCTGAAAATCACTACCAACATATATTGTGGAAGGTAAGTTAATTAATAAAAAATATTTACAATAATGTAAAGTGACTAATCGAGGAATACACTCCTCTTAAAAGTCTAAACAGAGAATTTAACAAGTCCTACCATTTAACTCTTTGGAAACTCCTTCGTATTCATTCATGCTATTGTCATATCAATGTGATAATCAATCTTTATCTCTGTTCAAGAACCTGAAATAGGCATATCTCCATGAACTATGAGGTAGTAAAGACAATAATAACTCTCAAAATCCAATGATGAATCTAAGAACAATATTTCCATAAACCATATATCATTTAGACTATCTCGAATGCCATATCTTTTTTACCATTAATTAGTGAAGGAGACTTTTCCTTGTGATCTATCTTTATCTTCTCCGACACCTTTCAAAAGAGGAGGCCCACAAAGTCCCTGATTTCATATGTGGAGGTACTAAAGCTTCAGAATCGAGCTTAGAATGAATTTTACTCCGATAAGGTGTTATTTGATAGGTCTAGAACACTTGTACTAGCTTATTTAGAGAAAGACTATCAAATTCTTGAGTCGATTTTGTGATAGATCAAGAAAATTCAGCAATTTTAGTTGACTAATCAGGAAGAGGTACTGGGTCCAATCAAATTATTTCTCGAGCAGGTTCATCATCAACTCTACCAACCACTACTTCCATAGGAATTTCCTCCAATTAATTTGTTGCTTGAGTGTCAATGCTCTCATAAGCCTTAAAGTTTCTTGTGTACTCTAATTTTTCCTTTCCATTGAACCAGTATTATCAACATAGGATAGCTTTGTTCCGTCGAAATTGGAAACAAATTCGTCATATGCAATGACCGAACTTCCCTTCTCCTCGGTTCGCGGCGCTTAAATTCTTTAGACATTTTGGTATTGTTCCCTATATTTTGTTGCCAGAGAGTCCACATTTGAATTTTCTTAGTTATGGTACATCGTTAATGGTATGTTTCCATTAAATTCATTAGATTCTACAGAACAATTCAAATTCGACAGCTTCTCCCATTCATGAGGGTAGACTTCCATGCAATCTATTTTTTCCCAACTACAAGATGCAAATCGCCAGAATTCATTAAGGATGAAGGCAGAATGCCCATAATTATTGTTATGTAAATGCAATGTTTGCATTTGATGTAATGTTTATTGATTTTTTATTTTCCCGTAAAAATTATTATTCACAAATTGAGAACAACTAAATCTTCCATTGTTCCCAACATCAGTGTAGTTCCCCTCATAATGATTACTTGATAGATCAAGATGGGACAAACCCAAACCAGATTGATTATAAATTCTCAGACTACAAAGAAATCGAAATAGCCTCAAAGCATGTTGTTTGAGAAACCAACCATGTAGCATTGAAAAGAGATCGTGGTATAGAACCTTCCAATATTTCCAATCGCATCCACTTCCTAAATAAGGGTGATATAGTTACATTTAGCAGTACCTGAGATGTGATTGTTGGAACGCTAATGACATTAAATTTGGAATGAACCCAAAGTCAAGGGAATGACTTCAAATTCCAAGGTAGATATCAAGTTCCATCAAACTTTTTTGAGTGTGAAGCCAATGAGGAAAACGTGGGCCTAATTTGCAAGAGGCCAACTTTATATAAGAGACTTGGAACATGGGAACTTGGTCAGGGCTTATGTTAAACGTAAGGAAGTTGAAAGATAAGTCCAAGTAATACAAATAAGAGAGACCAAAAAGGTGATTCTACGACTACCATACCTTAGGGAATGAATTTCGAATCTAATGTGTCCAATCGTTCCAATCGAGGTAGTAGTCCAATACTCTTAGGTAAAGTTCCTAGTTGATTGAATCCAAGATCTAATTTTCAACTTGAAAATTCGTAAAGATTGGGAAATGATGTCCTCTAATCCGATTATGAGATAAATCTAAAGCCTCTAATGTGTTATTAGAGCATGCTAGAAAATCTTTTTTTACTAGTCCGACAAGATTGTTAGAAGACAATACTAATCTCCGTAAATTACATAAATCTCTCAAGGATTTTTATCTCACCTTTCAAGTTGATTTCGAGAGAGGTCAAGAGATTCAAGAGAAAAACATGTTTATAAAGTATCCGACTTAAATCCGTGAAATGGTTTCCAACAGATACAAATCAACAAGGCAACTGATATTATTAAAGGTCACTTAAATTCACCAGTTGATTGGAAGATAGACTACATGCAAGAGAATGTTCCCAAAGCACTTAATTGAACCATTTAGACTAAGAAGAGAGGTCGTATAAAGAACAAGGTCATGGTTCCCAATGTTTAAACTATGGATACATTAGTTAGGCGAGACCATAGATTCCAGAGAGATCAAGCACAACAAGAGATTTAGAAAAATTATTCGGGAAAGGATATTATGGGGAAGGCAGGAGTATAGCCTATAAAACTCTGATTTAGGGAAGTATTAATTCGTTTGTGGCCAATGGGATTGTCAGACTCAAGATTAACCCAACTCAAGCCGTTGCCTTAACAAAGGAAGCGAAAGCCAATCTAGGCTGTCACAAAGTCGTAAGTCTGGTCATTATAGCTAAGATCAAGGGATTGTAAGTTGGAAAGATCAGTTGGGGGAAGAATTCTGGTAAAATAAGGAAATATTTGGAGAGAATTATATTCTACTCACAAACTGATAAAATTTCACAATGTATAAAACGTACACTACCTTGAAAACATTCAAGCCTGTGGCTCAAACGCTTCCAAATGCTTCAAAATGTCAAAGAATCCCTCACAATGAAGGACCTATCTCATCTATCAAAATTGTTCAGAAAGATCATGATGATCACGTGACCCGTGTGGTTGTCACACTCACTCTCGTCCATCTGCAACAACTTTCTTATCTTCCATTCCCCCATGAAGAAAGCACTCCATAGTAGTCATAGACTGTTCTTGTTTGAAGTGAAGGAGAGCTTCCCTCTCCCTCTCTATGCACCCACTTCAGCATCACCTACCCTCCACCAGGCTTTGGTAGAAACATATCAAAGCAGAGAAAAGTATGGCAACCAAATTTTAGAAAGGGCCTTCCACTCATTCAACACAAAGCAGCAAAAGTTTTCAGAAATTGTAAGTTCTAGTTTTTATTTTGAGCAAACTAGGATTGACTTATATACACCCCACCACAAGCACACATGTCAAGGCTCAAACTGGTTTTTTTTTTTTTATTAAAATTGGTATCTCTAAGGATGAATGGTATTTATTATTAAGCACAGGGTTTGACCTAGCAAAGGCTTAGGGTAATTAATCCCACCCATAATACTAATAATATTAAATTATATCTCAATGATGAATGGTATTTATTATTATTATTTTCAGGCTTCTTGACCTAGCAAAGGCCTGTTGGGTGGTTAGTTATGTGGTGGTGGGTAGGGCGCTCTAAATGACCTCACAAATTTTGGAAAAAATTATTTATATTATCCATATGTTGTAATTCAAAGCAATATTAAACTATATTTAAGTAATTTGTGTCTCCACTTGTCCCACCTCAAATTAATTTATGTTATGTTTGGTTTCAAAATGCTAAAAATGTAAGGGAAAGAAAATATGGAGGGAAAAAATGAAGAAAAGTAAAAATAGAGTTAAATCTCACATATTATTTTTATTTATTACTTCAAACAAAATTTATTATTTTAACTCATTAATATAACGATTAAATAATTCAATAATTGCAGTTTTAAGTAATTTTATTTATATTTGATTTTCTTTAGGCTATGTTTGGTTCCCATTAAATTTGAGGGAAAAATCAAGGAAAGAAAATAGAAATAAAAATAGAAGAAATAAATGAAGGAAACATTAAAATAGAATTAAATTCCCATGTATTTTTTATTTTCTACTCTCAAATAAATTTTATTTATTTAAACTCATCAATATAAAAAGACAACAATTTAAAAATACGTAAATTTAAAGAACTTTATTTATCGATTGGAATTTTTTTAATACATAATCATATACAAGAAAATTATTTTCCTTAACATTTTTTTTTTTTCTTTCATTAAGATTTTCTATAACCAAACATAACTCTAATTTTTTTTATTGACACTTAAATACGAAAAAAAAAAATCATTTTCCCAGCTTTTCTTTCCAAGATTTTTCAATATACACACAATCCTGCAATGGTTATTCCCTCAACTTATTTTCCTATTCCACACCGAAATATTTGGCCAATACATTATTATTACATATAACTATTATTGATAGCATTATTAATATTATTATTATTATTTTATTTATTAAGTATTATTATTATTATTACATATTATTATTGTTGTTATTATTATTATTATTATTTTAAAGGAACCATTTTAAAAAGATACTTTTAGCTAGCATAAATATGGATTCCCAAAAAAAAAAAATTTAATGAAATATCAATCGGAGTCAAAGTGGTGGTTAAGTGATATATGGTCTATTGTAGTCAAGACATAAAACCGGATTGACCTATCTTGAAAAGATTTTTATTCACTGATAAATGTAGACTCCAAACAATTTAATGCAAATGTCTATTGGAGTCTAGGCGGTGGTTAAGGACATTGCAAAGTGATTATATCACTGGAGTCAAGGTGGTGGTTAGGTGACATTATAGGAGACACATTTTTGAACAAAAATTTTTATATTGTCTATTAGAGACTTGGTGTTAAGTTATTCACTATATTGATCTATCTGACCAGACACTCTAGCCACTATAAATATAGACTACAAGAGCACTTAATGCGTACGTCTATCGGAGTCAAGTCCCATGGAAGATTTTACGCATCTAAGATCCGCTACTCAGACTGTACTTCTGATACCATTTCTCATTCTGCCATGAACAACATTCCCTCGCTTCACTGGGCACTAGGAGGGCATTTCCTGCACTGTGTCCAGCGGCCACTTTAAAAAAGGTCAAACACTCTAAGGTCATTAAGGCACCCATCCGTATTTCTGCTCGCCTCACCCCACATATTCACCCCATACTGACCCCACCGCATTGTGTTTGTCACGAATAAGCGCCTGTGTCGAAAATCCGTAGCGATATTATCGCAAATCTCCTTCTAGCCTCCGAACCCTTACTCCGTAGAGATAATCCTGTATAAACAGTAAAATAACCTCCTAATAATAAGAACTAATATTGATATGAGTAAGAAGATTTCCTTAACCAGAGAGAGCAAATCCTACCCCAAGAATAAGGAAGGGATTTCGTGAACCTAACCCCATAAAAGCCTGGAAGACCCACCTGGGGCGTGAAAGAATCTAACCACGTCCATCTCTCTCTCCCTCTCCATACATTTGTTGACTTAATCATCAAAGAGGTAATCGGCCCACCGTTGCTAGATCGCCCCTTTTTTGCAGGTTTACATCGCGCCCGTCACTGCCCAGAAAGGAGCAATCGCGCTACATCAGGTCACGATCGCTGTGGAATCGAACTATCAAGACCCCTAACTGACACTTAAGGACTCGACGATCAAAAAAGTCCCAACAATTGCGTCATATGTGAGGGCTCTAGCTTCAACACCCTCTAGTGTACTTCATTACCTAGAACTCTTTCGACTCCTTAGATCCAATCTACCCAAAGGGTATCGGCATTGTCGAATAATCGATGCATCAAACACCAAGAGGAATGTTTCCTTCATTGGCATCGGGAGAAAGAGAGGAAGTGTATGTTAGCGAGACAGACGCAGGAGTTACAGCTCGCTGAACGCTTGCACCGAATGATCGCCACTCGAAAAGATGTATGAGATGATCTACCATGCCGATATCCAATATCCGCAATCCATCCTTTCACGACATTCTTATTCCTCACATATTTAGTCATTATTGTGAATGCGGAGAGGGTCTTGTTTTAACTCATGTTCGACCACTGCGCAATGGGTCAAGCCAAGAGACGAGACCATGAAATGAGACACCATCCCCTCCAACTCTCCTTCCCTACTTCATATCTCTTTGACTCTCTCAGGTACAATGTAGACATCATCTCCTCCTGGCTTTCCCTTCCCTCTCACCTCCCTCTGTAGCAAAACAACATCTCCCCTCGAACTTTCTACCATCCCACCTCGACCTCCTCCCCAGAAGTGGAGAGACATCATCTCCTCCCACAACCTTATTCCTCACCCCTCGATCTCCCTTCTACTATAGGCATCATCTCCTCCTCCAACCTTTCTCTTTCCTCTAACTTTCTTGGGCAAGACACCATCACAAGCCATTTTGAGAGAGAAAAGCAAAGCACAACTGAATATATGGAGACAAAAGAATGAGTTTGTTATTTAAAGAATGTAAGGTTGAGAGAAATTTTGCTACGACTGTGAGCCTGTATTTAAAGAACAGATGTAAAGAACTATGGTTGTCTTACACCGGCAGCGGGGAATCCAGCTTCATGGGTAATGGACAAAGGGTCCCCAAAGGCAATATGCATACACCATAAGCCTATATGAGGAGTTAGCCCCAAAATCCATAGTATCCACAACATCTATTCTCACATATTCAATGTACCATGGTAAGAAAATGAGAGTGGTTTGGTTTCAACCCCCTGCTCAACCACCATAGTCATGTCAAGCCAACAAAACCCGAGACCACCTAAAATGAGACATCATCCTCCAACTTCTTTCCTCATCTCTCGACCTCCTCTTGTAACGAGACATCATCTCCAACTTCCTCCGCCTCTTGACCTCCCTCCTACACGAGAGAGACATCATCTCCTCCTTCAACTTTATTCCCTCTTACTCTTACCTTCCTACCAAGACACTACCTCTCCAACCTTATTCCCTGACATCTCGACCCTCCCTCTTAAGGCAGAAGGGGCATCATCTCCTCCTCTAACCTTTTTCCCTCCAACTTTTTGCAAGACACCACCACCAACCATTTTTGACAAAAAAGTAAAAGCAATAACTAAATCCTGAAACACATAAGAATGGGCTCTGTTATTTAAAGAACATGTTAGAGGAAAATTTTGTTATTGCAGTGGAGCCTAAGTATTTAAGAACCATGTAAAGAACTACGATCATCTGCACGGACAAAGGAGGAATCTAGCTTCCATGGGTGACTCGGAAAGGGTCCTCAAAGCTATGTGTGCATACACCATAAGGTTATATGAGGAGTCGAATCTCAAAACCATATCCACTATGATCTCTTTACTCTTCTCACATATCTCAGTTAAAACATGGCAGTGTGCAACAAAGGAGAGGATTCAAGGTTTCAACTGCTCATCCACCATACTACTTCCCGGCTTCAAGAGATCGAGACCACGAATGAGACATCATCCCGCCCAACTTCCTTCCCTATCTCGACCTCCCTTCGTGTAGAGACATCATCTCCCTAACTCTTCCTCCTACCTCGACCTCCCCACAAACAGACATCATCCTCCTCCAACTTTCACCCCATCCTCAGACCTCCTCCTATAGTGAGGTAATCATCTCCCCACCTCTTTATCTCCAACTTTTTTTGTAAGACACCACTACCAACCATTTTTTGAGAGAAAAGTAAAAGCCAGCGTTTTAAACCCGCATCGGATCGCTCATTCGACCGACGGATCGCCGATCGATCGCTTCCCGATCCAACCTGGACGACGAACTCGCTTTAGCATCAAATCGACTAAACCAGCCGGTTGATCCATTGAATCAGATCGAACCGGACGTATTCTTAGTGTCCTGACCAGTTTCAAGGCCTACTTGTAATCTATGTACAAAATTCTCTTCGAAGAAGAGTTTCAGGGCCCACTACTCCTAACAAGCTACACGCTCATGTACCACAAAAGCGTTAAACCAATTAAAGAATTTTTTTTTTTATAGCTTTCTAAGTTTTATATCATTCTAATATTTGACTTTATTAGTTCGAATATTCAAAAATCAAGGTCGAGGGCTTTTGACTACTCACCGCTTCCTCTTTTTTATTTTATTTTATGAAGTAAATCGCTTTGTTTCCTTAAGTGAAATGTAAACTTTAAAGTATAGTATACACAATAAGGCAATAATAAAACTTGATTTAACAAAAACGAATATCTAGAACTCTTAAAAGTGATTTATTTATATACTTTTATCAAGTAATTTTTTCTGAACTTTATTTTAAACTAATTGGTATATAAAAGAACAAATATTAATAAAATAAATAATGGACATTGACTAATAAATATTTATCTTTATTTTAACTAAAAAGCTAAAACTAAAAGAAAATTAATGAATAAGATTTATTTAAATTTTTATTAATTTTTATTCAAATTAGTTTAGTTATACCGGAAAACTATTTTACTTTTGGAGAATGAAGGGACATTTTTATATATATTTAAATAATAATGGATAATAATAAATGTGTAAAAACCTGGAATAATGTGGAACGACAGACTATCACACAAGATGCATAAGAAGCCTAGAGATTTAAACTTGACGACGATCGCGACCACGCTACGAGCCATCTCTCTTTAAATTCCAGCGACAAATAATTTCATCAATTCCCAAGAGATAATCAATTTCACGTGACATCTTGAGCATCACACCTAATAATTGAGCGACACTGGCATGAAGGTGTGGTGCCACGTAAGACTAGGAGAGGACACTGCGCGCTGATGAACTGGCGGTCATGCCCTCAAACCATGGATGAAATGGGTGGATGGAAATGGAGATGAGAACACATGGCATAGATTTTGGCTACAAAGTCGGCAGTGGTCAGAGTCCACACACTCCAACTCCAAACCACCGGTTCGAGGAAAAATCGTTTCAAGCAGAATAGGAAGAGAAGAAAGAAAGAAAGAAAGAAAGAAGGAAAGGAAGAAAGAAAGAAAGAAAGAAAGAAAAGAGAGAAAGAGGAAATAAGGGATTTACCGACACTTCAAGAGTGTAGGTTCTTGTCCCACTGGGATATCTTCATCAATGGCCACCAATGCCACGGAGCTTAGCCTCAACACGCTGGCTCAAGTCAAATGGGACAAACTACAGGTGTTTTCGCACCTTTGGACACTTAAACTATAATTTGGCAGGCTGAACCGGCTGAGTTTATGCAGTACGCCAGGATTAGGCACTGCTTGCAGAATGAATTTAGTGAAGAAGAGATTTATTATTAATATTGCTTATATATGAGAATAGGCAACATGCTATATTTTATAACGAAGAAAGGCTTATGCGCTGTTGATTGCTTATCAACATGTAGTATTTGCGAAAACACCGTTGGTAATGCATAACGTTTCCTAGTCGAAATTTGGAAAAATTCAATTGCATGTTTTATATTCTCGATTGATAACATGTTGTTTTGTATTAGAAATGGTAGTAAATACATATTGATATTTTTTGTAAGAAACCCAAGAAAACCCGCTTACAGCTGTCTTATTTTTCATCGATAACATTGCTAGCTGGTGTGAAAATGCTATGTTGGTAATGTATATTGTTTCCAGCCAAAATGGCGGCACTTCCGGGCTTTGGTATGTGTTATATTCATTGGATAACTACGTCGTTTGTATGAGAAATGGTAATGTACGTTGATATTTTCTGCGCGGAAACTGAAAAGAAACCCATTGCGATGTTCTATTTTCATTGGATAACATGCGTTTCGTGAAACGCTGTCGGTAATGCATAATCGTTTCCGAGCTGGAAATCTCGGAAAAATTTAGTTTATGCGTAAAGTAATTTTTGATTGATAACATGTCGTTTTGTATGAGAAATGGGTAGCAATGTATGCTAATATTTTGCAGGAACTGAAAGAAAACCCATTTTGTATGTTCTATTTTCATCGATAACATGCACATAGCTGGGCGTGGCAAATGTTGTTGGTAATGCATACCGAGCTTCTCAGCTGGAAATCAAAATTTCAGTTTGTGTGTATATATTCTTGATTGATAAATACGCCGCTTGTATGAGAAATCAGAATAATGCATGCTAATATTTTGGTATGAAACTGAAAGAAAAAACCCATTATATGTCTTATTTTCATTGATAACATGAAGTTTTTGGTGTGAAAATGTTGTTGAAATGCATACCGCTGCTGAAGTTGGAAACTGAAAATTTGGGCCATAAGGGCAAGATATTTTGAGTGATAATGATAGTTGTTTTGTAAGGAGAAATGATAGCAATGCATGTTGATATTTTTTGGTAAGGAAACTGGAAAGAAAACCCAGTTTGCATGTCTTATTTTTCATTGGATAACATGCGGTTTTGTGAAAATGACACATGCATGCATGCAAATGAGTAAATATCATGCAGTAGTTTTTGTATCTCACTGCAATGGGACATCGCGTATATTTGGGTGAATGCACGATACATGCCTTGAATAGGTGGTTTTTCTTCTAAGGTTGTCTACTACATTTTATCTAGTCATTCAAATAAAATATATCAAGGGTAGTCCATGATATTGGAGTCCCCATTCAATGAATAAATATCGTAGGTCAGTCTATGTATTTCAGAGTGTTGTCCACAAGATATCGTGAATCACCAATGAAAATATCGAATGCATAGTATTTTCAGAATGTTGTCCATAATATTATCGAAGTCTGTCCAAATGAAAATATCGAAGGGTTGTCCACATTGTTTTATGTTATTCACATGCATTTTCGGCGTGTCCAATGAAAATATGGAAGTGGTTGTCCAGCTACTTTTTTATAAGGTCCATGTGATTTTCACAGCGTGTACAACAGAAAATATCTAGGGCTGTCCACTATATTTCGAAAAAGGTCCAATGAAATATTCATGAGGCCAACGTCCATGATTTTCTGAGTGTCCAATGAAAAATATCAAAGGGTGGTCTAACATTGTCATCGCAGCATGTCCAATGAAACTTACGAGAACTATAACAAAATTTTCATTTAAGGCTATACATGGCAAATGCATGTGGTTATGGTTTTAAGAGGATTCGAGGTACAGCACGATGTGCAACATTCATGAAATCGGGTATATTTTACTTGAATGGGTGTGTAAATTCCAGAACATGGCATTACAGACTTGAGTTTAGAGTCTCGGGAGAGATTTTTTCTCATCAATGGCTTGTTCGTCATGGGAAAATATTTCGTGCACTGAGTGCACACGGGGAAACTAAACAGTCCAAGAAACAGTTGAGAAAAGGCTAGATTTACTGTTTTTGTATCCCAATTTTGGTAGAAAAACTCGCCGTTTATGTAAAGAATAGAGCTGTACTAAAACTCATTTTAGAGCAGAAAATGCGCCTGCAGGTTTCACCAGGTTTCATATGTCCTTGTAATAAAAATGTTGTTTTATACCATATTTGTGGCGTATTGAAAAAAAATGACTTGGAATCAAATAATAAATAAAATGAATTAGACGATAACTTAAATAAAATATAAATATACTTCCATAACTCCATTATTACTAAAATAAAATAATAATACACATAATAAAATTAGATATGTATACTTAAATAAATTATATACATACATAATAATTAAAATTTTAAAATATTTTAGTTGACACTTATGTATCATATTTATATAATAAAATTATCAAGATATTTATATGAAATATAAATTTTATTATGTTTTTAATTTTAAATGTATTTTAGTATTTTTATAATTATAAATTATATATTTATAATGTCATCAAGTTCAACCATAGTATGGGCAGAAATTCCAATTTCTGGAATAAGGGCAAAATCGTAATTTCGATTACAAAATTGTTATTTCGGTTAAAAATCCGGAATTAATTCTCTAGATCTCGGATGACAAAACGGATTGTACCGTTGGAATCGTCTCATGAAATCTAGTTAGCACGTAAAATTTCGTAATATTCCGAGACAGTCGGAGTTGACACGTTTTTCGAGGCATCGCGTTTCGGGTGTCGTAAAACGATTTTCGATGCGACGAAAGTCACATATAACATGTACTCATGTGCCATAAGTGGTATGAGTAGAGAAATGATGAAAATGGATGGCGCAGAGATGGTCAGAATATCAAATCTGAAAGGGACATAAACGTCATTTAGAAAAGTTTTTAAGTCACTAAATGATAATAGCAAATAAGTTGTCTTCTTCAAATTGGAAATGAGCCAAAACGTGGGAACCATTTGGAAGTCAGTAGATCGAAGAATGAAGTTTTAGAGTGAGAGAGTCGTCTTACCTGCAGAATATCGAGCGGTCAAGCCCAGGTTAGCGATCTTCGAGACAAGAAGGAGAACTGCTCTACGCGGAGAGGGCTTCGCGTAGGTACCGAATTTATGGAGTTTCCTCAAACTCCAAGAGGTAGGGGTTTCTCCCTACTTGAGTTTTATTCCTATTTTAAGTGTTCTACGAATGTTTGAGTTGGATGAGGCCGTGAGGGGCCGTCTGATCGGTCCCAAAACTTGGGACCGAATTGATATAATTTTTGGAAGAAAAATGGAGCAGCCATGGCCGTTCCATGGCTGATTTGGGTTATTAATTGATGCATTTTGTGAGAAATTATGTGTTTATTGGATTGAGGCGAGAAATGGCGAGCAGGGTTCGCACAAGTGAGCTAGATGAATGAATGTGTGTTTGAGCTTGAGTAAGAGCCTAGGTTTCTTGTTCATAGGAATAGTGACACAAAAACATATTTTGTGTGAATGTAATTTGGCCGAGTGATTTAAATTAAATTTAGTGTTTGATCATTAGCCCAGTGAGCTAATTTTGATGTATGAGTTGTAAAATTTACATAACATGATTGTGTGATTTGAATTATGCAGTATATTCATGTTTATATATTTGCATGTGATTAGGCTGTATTGGGCGGCATACATGCATTCCATATGCCTTTGGAACACCCTAGGATTATAGGAGTGAGTGCATGAGATAAGTCTAGAAAGCAGTTCGGAGGGTTGTCACAAAAACATTAATTATCGAAGGGTAGTCACGATTTAAAATATGTGCGTGGAATGGCCCAATTGATATTCATCGGGTAGTCCACAAGCAAATAATATATCAATCGTCGGGCGCGATTGTTATATATATACATCGGAGGGTTGTCCTAATAAAACAATAATTCTCATCTGAGAAGCAGGCGAGTGTGAGAGAGTGGTGAGGACTCGGAGTTTGAGTTGGTCGTGTAGACATTCAAGTAGGATCATGCATTTGCTTGAATGTGTTTACTGGAACATTGCCCACGGCGCTTAGGTGGTGAGTAGCCAGCAGGGCGTCTGCGAGGCTTTTCGCTCACCAGGTCGTGGGATGCGCTTTTACGGGTCGCGGGGAGCGTGCGAGACGATTCGTCGCGAGGCATTTTAGAAGAAAGTAGGGATGTGACTTTGGTGTCATGTATACATGTATTAGAATGCTTTTCATTTTAATATATGTTGTATAAGTAGTTTATTAACTCTTGAAACTGTGGATATAGTTTGGATATATCGTGATGAGTATTGTATTAGGAATTTGAGGCGTTTTACTCATGTTGGGATTATATTGAATTTGTTTGGGACGGGATATGCCGGGTCTTGTATTTGGGTAGGCTCTCCATTGCAAGGAGACTCTACCCAATTTTCTGAAGTGGCGTCGGGTAACCCGACATCCACTTGTATTCCGCGGGTTGACGGGTAGTCAACGGACCCCCGGGTTTTGGGGTGTCACACATAGTTCAACCATTGATTTGACTATTGTATCGTGAACAAGTAACTTTTCTGATTAAGTGATCAGTTCGATTTTTAAAACATTAGTAAAAGTACAAATGAATCTTGAAACAGAAGAATGAGTTTGTTATTTAAATAACATAAGTTGGAGGGACATTCTATTTCAACGGGAAGTTCGTTAAATAAAGAACTGTATGTAAAGAACTACGGTTATCCAGACGGATAAAGGGGGAATCCGGCTTCATGGGTGACGGACAAAAGGTCCTCAAAGGTGATATGCATACAATTCATGTAAACTATATGAGGAGCCGGCCTCAAAAGCCATATGCCTAGAAAGGCTTGACGCTCTACAAAGGCCTGGGACCTTGGGTAGTCAAGTCACCATGCAATCTATAATTCATGAAAGAAAGAAGGCGAAAATTCATTAGCCAAAACATCCAGTAATAAGTAGTACATCAACCATAAGTCAAGTCGGATCATCGGCCTAAGAGCATCTCCAGCAGTCATCTAAAAATTAAAGCATCTAAAGCTATATTTTCTTGAGTCGGCTTTTGAGATTTAGCTAAAGTTTTAGCTAGGCATCTCGGCGGTGAGCATCTAAAGTTTTATCTATCCTAAATCTATTCCAATTTTACCTTTCTCTTCCTTAATAATTACATCATATACCCTTCATTCATTTATATCACTCCATACACTATAAATTTTGTTGTTGAGGGCAAAATAAAATTTTCCATCATTCAAACACTTATTGCTAGTGAATAGTTTCTAGCAATATTTAGGCAAATATTGCTAGTGAATAGTTTCTAGCAATATTTAGGCAAATATTGCTAGAAACTATTCACTAGCAATGCACACAACCATTCTTTCCAAATCTCTTCAAAAGTTGGTTTTGATTTAACATATGTTAGCTTTTTTGCTCCCACTTCTTCGGAGATGCTCTAATGTAACAAATCTTGAAACATGAAGTCAAACTCTCACTATGTTAATGTAACGGAAAATGTGATTGAACATGTTTTTAAATACGTTTTCCTTGTTGTGACAAATTTCGTTGCACAAAAACCCTTAATATGTTAATGTTTCAAGTGGATCTTATTTCTTATCATTACCTAGTAAAAGAAAATCAAATTTTAACTTCTTGAATAAAAATATAAAAATATGTAAATAATTTTTAAAGCTATTATGAAAAAATTTAAAAATAAATTACAAATATTAATAATATTAAAGCACTAAATAAAATAAAATATATGAAAAATAAGATCTAAATACTAAGTAATAATAACTAAAATGAAAAATATCAAAATAACTAAGTAAATGAAACATGACTTATCAATAGCTTACAAAAAATACACAACAATATAATTAATCTTATGTTAAAAGAAAAAAGAAAAAACCGCAACAAATTGAATCTAAATTCAATGCTATTTTTTTAGAGTTGGTAAACGGGTCAACCCAACCCATTTCGGGATGTAGGCCATGGTGGTTATTTGGCTTCATTATATTTAGACTAACTTTTGACTATCTCAACACAACTATGTGGTTAGGCTAAAGCCAGGATAAATGAGCCAAAACCTTAAAAAATGTTTTTAAAAAATTAATTTTACAATATTTATCATTCTTCAAATAAAAATAAAAATAATACAAAAACAATAAAGTAACAACTTAATAACATTTCTGAAAAAATAACTTCTAAGTATTAAATGAAATCTCATATGTCTGTAATCTTCATCCTCATTATATCCAAAAATAACATGTGACTCCACATTAGAAAGATGTATATCCTTGATACTGGTTGATTCATTGTCATCTATTGATTAAATTTTTAGAATGTTAAAAACATAGTCCATATGCCTACCTCAATTGTTAGAGTGTTCAAAGTTTCAAAAGACAAGTTATTTAGGGAGGGCAGTGGAGTTCGGAAAGTTTCTTGCATTGTATCAAAGTGCTTAATTGTAAAAAAAAAAAAAAAAATTTAAAATAAATTTTTTTTTTTATATTTAGAATAAAAATATTTTTTTTTCCCAAAAATATATCTCAACCATATAATAATGAAATATCCTATTTGTTTTAAAAATTAATCTTAGTAGAAAATATAATCATATTACAAATAAGTGTATGATTTTTTGTTAGTATTTTTAAAATAACAATATTTTGTTATTAACTTATAGTTAAATAATAAGAATTATTTAAATATCACGATAATTTTATTAAATTTTTAATTTAATTTATAAACTATCACAACTTCATTTTTATCGTATATATATATATATATATATATATATATATATATATATAAATGACTAAATAAAATTTAAAGGAAAAATACAAAAAAATGAGATTGTAAATATTTAAATATGATTAATGAGATAAATGAAAATATATTCAATATTAAAACTGTAATTATTTAATTCAAATTCATTAATTTTGCATACAATAATTTTAAATATTTAAATTATCATATAAATTATATTAAAAATATACATTTAAAAATTAAAAAGAAAATAGTTAAAACAATAAAGTTTAATATATTAATCATATATTATGATTATTATTATTTTCAAAATCCATATTCTATAAAAGCAGATATTTGATTCCATATTAAGAGCCAAAATATCGAATTTTATAGATAAATTCTTGAAAATCTCAATTATTAAGCAAATTATTTAAAAAAATTAAATAAAGATTTCAAGCTAACCAGGCTAACCCAAACCAAACTCATATGGGCCACATGCCAAAACGGGGTCGGGCCAATTGACCTGTGTGATGCCCCAAAACCCGGGGGTCCGTTGACTACCAGTCAACCTGCGGAAAATCTATACGTCTCGTATCCCACGAGGCATGCAGTAAAAATGGCCTCTTGGGCCCATGAAACTAATATACTTGAAATAAATATCGCAGCTATATTCCCGATAGTCGAGAGTTATACATTTCTCTTACTACAAATACATATTAAAATCTATATTTCTAATACATATTATCCAAAAACATCAAAGCCCTGACCGGCTTTCTTCAAAAATCGGTCTGGAAAATGAGTCTTCTCGAACACCCTGTGCACGAAAAAATGTTCCCTCGACGGGGTGAGATATTACCAGTGAGTGGAATACACCTAAATGGGTTACTCTCCACCTAAGTGCATATGCAATGCTCGATTTAAACACACTGCTCGAGTAATCGTGATCCTACTTGAATCTAGATGCCCATTCCATGTCTCGAGTCCTCAGGCTCACTCACACTTACTTTAAGCTATGTATGAGAAAATAATCATTTTCAAACAAAACTTGTTGTTCTTGAAAATATACTACGAAACGTGTCGGTAAAAATATGAGACTACCCTCCTAAGGGGTGAATTGGTCAGAGCTCCGAAACAGTCATGGTCTCCGTTTGAAATGATCCGGCCGCTCCATCTCCCAACCTACCCTCCTGAAAATCATCCCGTGAAATTCCTTTCGCAATCATGTTCAAGCCGTAAAATTCATGTCATCTCACTAACACTCCAATCTCTGTGTTACCCAAAGGCATAAGGAAAATGCATTATGTCATTTCCAAACCATTTTATACAATATATATACTAATATATTAATTATGCAACATTCTCAAATTTGCACCACACTACACATGTAATTCAACAATAGGATCAAACAACACCCTAAATTAGCCTACTCTGAGCAATTCACAATTCTTCATCTCCAATGGCTTTTCCATACTTACAATTATATTCCATATAATTGAGTAAATCACAATTTTATCTCCAATGGTTTCATACAATACAATTATATTCCATATAATCGAGCAATCACAATTTTATTCCAATGGCTTATACACTCCAAAACACAATTTATTTCTATAAATTATTAAACAACACTTAAACAGCCCCTACACAGCCACTGACCGTCCAAACGCCCAAAATTCTCCAAAAATTTCCACACTTCTGCTCCAAGATTTTAGACGATCAAACGGCCCCTCACGGCCTCAAACTAACACAAGCATTTATAAAACACTTAAACAAGGGGTAAACAAGTAGGGACAAAACGATACCTCACTGAGTTTATCAAAACTCCATCCTCAAAGGTCCACGCGTAGTCAAGGCACCACTTTGCTTTTTGGTCCGAAGAAATCCGACGATCGGATTAACCGAGATTCTGGAGAGAAGGTACTCTCTCTCTAAAAGAAAAATCACAAAATGTAAGCCACTGCATCTCCCATTTTTCTCCTGCACACGTTTTCTCCTTTTTCCATTTCCCCTCCTCTACGAATTGTTTTTGTTCCTTTATTTCCTTTTTGCTTTTCTTTCTTTTCCTTTTCTCATCTCATTTTCCCATCTTTTCTTCTTCTCATTTCTCTTCTTTTTCTCTTGCTTTTCTTTTCTCTCCTCCTTTGGTCATTCCCTCCCATTTTGGACTGTATGGTCAAGAGAGAAATTGAGAAGGAAATTTCTTCTCATTTCCCTCAATCCAACAAAGGGCCATCATTTTTCCATTTTATTCTTATTTCTTTATCTCCTTTATGACATCTGCTCATGTGGCCTATCAGGAGCTACTGGATTCATTTCCCACACATGGCTAATTGTGAGTCATTCCTTTAATGCCAAGTGTCACACTCTTGAGGTGTCATGTGGCATCCCCTAACCTTGCCATGTGTCATCCGACACCACACGCCTCGAAAAACGTGAAATCCCGACCACTTCGGAATCCAACGAAATTCGACGTGGTAGCTAAATTTTGCGAGACGATTCCAACGGAGAAGTCCGTTTCGTCATCCGAGATCTAGAAAAATTTTGAATTTTTATCGAAATTACAATTTTGCCCTTTTTGAGAAAATTGGAATTTTCTCGGATCTTATAACCTGGTTTTATTCGGACCTTAAATTTTACAACCCAACCCTTCAAAAAATCGAACTAAAATGGACTGGCCCATCGAGCTCAACTCATATTACCAACTCTATTTTTTTTTTGGGTATCACACCAACCAAACCTTCACTTGCTTTTTCTCCCTGTTTCTATTTTTGGTTGAGAGGGGGCATTTGAGATGGTTCTTAGGTTTTCAAGGGTTTTGACAAAAACTTCAGTTACCTTGTGGTGAAGGTCTGCTGATGGCGCTCCTCAGATTCAAATTCCATCATCTACAGGAAATTTCTCCAAATTGGTACTCATTCATCTCTCTTAAAATTTTCTTTAGCTTTCAGGAATCTAGTTTTTACTAATTATGGTTGAGTGCAGTGGTGGAAGATAAAAAATTCTAGGGTTTCAGCTTGAAGTACTTGGAGAATTCAAATTTAATTTGGACCGTCATATTGTTCTTTGTTGCTCAGGTTTCATTTATAGGGTTTTGATTTGTACGTTACATGGCCATGTCGTAAGATTGCTGTTTTCTTAAATGAAAGGATTAATACTGTTGTCTTTTGTCATAATTTGGAGTTCTGATTGGGTTGTTGTACATTGGCGCTATATGAAGATTGAGCCTTTTGAATTTATTGGAAATTAATTTTGGTAATGATGATTATTTTTTAATTGTTGTTTAGTCTAAGCTGAGGGATGGTGATTCTAAAAGTTTTATAAGGTCAGGCTCCTGGATCACAAAGCCCTGAATTCATCATCTCCAGCCTTTCAAAATTGAGTTCAGAAAAGAAAAAAAAAAAAAAAAAAGTACACAATGAAAACCTTCTATAGTTTCACAAAATCCAAGTGAGATTAAAAGTTTGTTAAAATTTTGATATTAGTTACACAATGAAAACTTTCAATATATATTTTCATAATTTTATAAAATTAAATTTATATAGACTATTTTCTTAAAAAAAAATACTTTCTATAATTTTCATGGCGGTGACGGTACCTAAGTAGAAAACTTTCAAGAGACATCTTTTAACATAAATTCAAATATTTAATGTATATAAGTGATTGAAATTTGTAGAAAAGTATCAGGAACCCTTCTAATGTAATGTTCAATTTTGTAAATTTGCAAGTAAAGCTCTCAGAATTTTTTTTTTCAAAGTGATAAAAAAAGTGACTTGTGGATTTATCAATGCTTTCTATAATTACCCTTTTTTTTTTTAAGGTTTTAATTTTAAATATCTAATTTTACTATATTGGCAACAAAGTGCTTAATTATAAAAAAAAATCTAAATATTTAATATCCTTATCATATTTATAAGGAAGTTAGCTTTAAGAACACTATATTGTTTAATTAAAAAAGTACTAGCAATATTGATTTAAATATTGTGTGATTAAATTTTTATAAAACGTTAGAAAAGTTTATTTTTAAGATTACAGTGATTCTATCTATGTGTCTAGTTCAATTGGTTAGAGAGTGTTTAAAGGCAGAAAATAAGGAGACGAGGGGTTTGAGTATCAATAGAGACAATTTTCTATGTTATAAAAGTGATTAAGCTTTAAAAAACTATGGTCCTTTTAAAAAACAAAGAAGATTAATGTGGTAAAAAGAAGAAGAAGTCACTTCCACTTCCTAAGTCAAATAATAATAATAAAAATAGTAGTAGTAGTAAGGAAAAGAAGAATAAGAAAAAATTCATTTATCCAACCAATGAATAATTAAATAAATAGATATATAATGTCACTCCACTTCCAAGTCAAACAATAACAATAATAATAATAATAGTTAGAAGAAGAAAAAAAAAATCCATTTATCCTACCAATGAATAATTAAACATATAAATATGTAATTATATCCAATAGTTTTCTTACACTTCCAAGTCAAATAATAATAATAGTATTAGTAAGAAGAACAATAAGAAAAAAAATTCATTTATCCAACCAATGAAGAATTAAATAAATTGTGACGCCCCAAACCCTGGGGTCCGTTGACTACCCGTCAACCCGCGGAAACACTCGTGAATGTCGGGTGACCCGACATTACGAAAATCGCGTAGCCCCTTTGTACGGTTCTACCCAAATACATAACCGCATAAACCCGCCCCAAATACCAATATAACAATTTATGATTTAACACGCTACTGCCCATAAACAATACTCAATATACATGCCAACTATGAATCCAACTATATACCCAATAGTTACAAGAGTTAATATGTTTTTACTCTTATATAATACATACATTAAACTTAAAAAGTTCTAATACATGTATACATCAAAGCCACAACCCGAATTTTCTTAATCCTCATTGGCCTCAGGATCACGCCCTCATTCCTCCCGCATCACAGTATCAATATCCTCGACAGTAATGAACACTGCTCAAGATTTAACGCCTCAGCGCTACTTCCACCTGCCAAGCAGCAATGTTCCAAATAAAACATACATTCAAGAAAATGCATGATCCTACTTGAATGTCTATACCTAACAACTCCAGATCCCGAGTCCTTCATCGATTTCTCACACTCGCCTAAGCCTCGTGATGAGAATTATTGCTTTGTTGTTGACAACCTCCTCATGTATATATATCAATCAGCCGCCTCCGACGATCGATATATTATTTGTCGGACTAATTCGATGAATATCAATTGGGCCGCCTCTGACATTGATATTTTTAGTTTGACTACTCCGATAATTACTTAGATAACCCGAACTGCTTAATTATCCTACGACTCACCAAAGCTCTGTGCTGTCGTTGCATATGGAATGCATGTGATGCCAATTCCACATGGGGCTTCAATTCATACGAAATATATAAAATACGATATATTTACAAACAATCAATTGCCACACCGCCATGTGAAATTCTCATTTCATACATCAAAATTAGCCTACTTGGCTATCGATCAACACGCAGCAATCGAACCTTTAAATCACTGACCAAACACATATTTCACAAAAATATATTTTGAGAACATCGTTTTAATATGGAAACCTCTACTAATATCTCAAAAATCGACAAATCACCTGGCTCATTTGAATGAACCCGGCTCCCACGCTACTTCATTCATTCCAATCAACGACACTCTTATTTCACAATTTTTCACAATTAATCACCATCACCAACAGCGTCGCTAGATGACTCGCCAATGGATTCTGGTAAAGTTTCCAATAATTCACCCCACGTCAGATCGATCAAAAGGCCCCTGGGACGCCTCTTTCGATCGCATTTGTAAAGTATCAAAACGGGAATAAAAACGCAAATAGTGGGAGAAACCCTACCTCTCATACCGTAAAACCCCAACTGTACTCCACGCCAAGCTCCTCCACGAGAGCGCCCCTCCTTGTCCCGAAGATCGCCTTTGACGCTTCCTGACGTCATTTCTAGAGAGAAGTCAGACCTTCTCTCTCTACAAAACCTCCATTTCGGCTACTGCATCAAAAAAATTCTGCTCCCCCACGTTTTTGCTTCTTTTGAATTTGAGAGATGAGTACTATAAAGATTTTTTTGGTTCCTTTTTTTTTTAAGTACTTAAATCACCTTTAATGCCAATTCTCATTCCTCTTTCCTGGGCTACATTCTATAATATCTCTGCTTCCATTTTCATTATTTACTCATACTAATTTGCGGCATGAAAGTACATGTTATGCATGCGACTTCTAGCCGATCGAAATTGCTTCGCTTTTAAGACTAAACGATGCCTCGTAAATGCAAATCTGTTCGGCCCCCAATTCCTCACTTAAATTTTACGTATAATAGATTTCACGACGATTCCAAATCTGAATCCGCTTTGGCCATCCGGAGATTCAGAGAATAAATTACGATTTTAACCGAAATTGGCCACTAGAATCGAAATTACGATTTCGTTTCCTTTTTCCAGAATCGACTTCTCGGCCCACATTCTCCTCCTCAAAGAAATTTCATTCCAAATTGGACACCACAATCTTAATTCACATGTATGCAATCGTATTTCTCTAACATAATAACAACATTTAAATCTAATTAATAAAACAACATTTCATCTTTAAAGATAGTGGCCCATGACACTGAACCTCACTTCTCCAATGACTTCCACCCATAGTGCTCCATAAGATTCTCACAAATTTCACCGGGCTCAAGGTCAAAACCTCGATCACACGACGTCATCACGCACACCGTCCTCCGAAGGTCCATCCGCAATAACCTTTAACTGGCCCCCAATCCACCATGAGCCGGATCCGGAGTATATTTCAGCATTTTCGAGACGCCAAACACCTCGCGACACTGATACGTCATGTAACGCTAACGGTGATGCACGCTGGCTTTCTACCCTCTCGAAAGATCTCGAAGCGTCCAATGGAACCTCGCGATAGCTTCCCCACGTCGCGAACCCGACCACTCCTCCCAGCATCACTCAACGCGATCCCCAACCCTAATCAAGGGCCGACGTCGCACATCCGCATAGGGCTCTCGCCGCCGTACCGAAGCCGAGAGAAGACACCGGTCGTATCGGCCTCACCTTCCTGAGTGCCGCTCTAATCATCAGACCGTTGATGAGCCCCATCCCACCTCCGGGCCCAACATAATAGTTGATCTACATGGCCTCCCATACAAATGCCTCATACGGCAATATCCGTATACCGCCCGTAACCAAGTGTTGCAGCGACCCACTACGGCAACGCCCTCCCACCGCCCTTACGATCCAGACGCATGCTCAGATGTCCTCCCATCACCCCAGGATAGTCCTCCCCAGACCACCATCCGGTCTGAGGGGTGGAACGTGACTCATCACAACAAGCAGATCTACACTTTGAAACCTTCCAAAAGTGTGCCGAACCCTGGTCCCTATCCGACACTACGATAATCGGCACCCATGTACCGACCATCTCTCGAATGTATAACCCGCAGAATCTCCCAAAGGCGGCGTCATCCGCATTCCGCCAGAAAATGTGCCGACTCGTGAGCCGCCCACTATCACCTATACCGCGGCCATGCTTTCGCGCGCCTGCGGCAAGTGGGCTCTGCAAGTCCATCGCGACGCGGTTCTACTTCCACTCCCAATTTCCAATGGCCGGCAGCTCACGCTTCGTGCCACTTAACTCGCCGATACGTGAGACATCGTCGAACAAAGTCCCCCGCGTGTCTCTTCATCCCACTCCAGTAATCGCAGACAAGATCTCGTACATCTGCCACTGATACTAAGCAAATCGAGAGCAAAGTGAAACTCCCTCGAGAATCTCTCTCACGGCCAATCGGGGAACTACTACTCCGGCCCCCTATATCAAGACTAACATCTACATGAAAGGTCCACCGCCACTGTGACCGACCGCATTCGGGTCCCCGATGGACACTCATCTCCGTCCGCCACTAGGACTCAATCACTGGCTTCAACGGAGACGGTGTAGCCACTAAACTCCCCAAGGTACTCGAAGCCACTCACATCAGAGCTCCAAATCGTCTGCTACCCCGAGCATCCGCCACTCCCTGAGAGTTTCTCATACTAGCCAACGCTCCTCGTGATTTCCGATCGAGTGGGTATCAGTTGACTACATTTGGCCTTTACTGTGATGGTAATGCAAAGTGAAGTCATAATCCTCAGAACCCATCCATCTCAAGGCTGTTTCATATTGAGGTCCCACTGCAGGAAATCATCGACTTACTGGCCTCGAAAGACACCTCGAACTCTCCTCGCCGTGATAAGCAAGTGGGTGCCAAATCTTCAAGGCGAAGACTAAGGTCGCTAACTCCATATCGTGTGTAAGACTTCATTTCATGATTCTTCAACCCGACGAGAACCATAAGCTACCACCTCCTTCCTGACACAAAACACATCCTAATCCGCCGAGGCATCAAGCAATACACTCAGGTACCTCTATCCGTCTCGGGATTGACGAGATGGAGCCGGAAGTAAGTCTCCTCTCTAACTCCCGGAATGCCTCTCGCACGGCCATCCTAATTTAAACTCACCTCCTTCCGGCCAACCTAGTCATAGGTGTTTTCTTCTTCCTTCCTTCTTCTTCTCTTCTTCTTCCTCCCTTTCTCCTTCTCCTCTTCCCTTCACCTTTCATCCCGAGAAACCTCAATGAATCTCCTGTAATACTCCTTGGCCAATCCAAGAAACTACGATCTCGAAGACCGACCCGGCCTCTCCTGCAACTCATCACCGCCGACCTTCCTGCCGATCGACACTCCCACGACACCACGTGTCCCGTGAATCTCACCCCGCAGTAGTTTAACTCGCACTCATCGAACTTTAGCGTACAGTTGATGGTCTCCTCAACAAATCAGAAACTATCCTCTCACGTGATACCATGCTCTACCGATCGAAAGCATCAAGACGCCATCCACGGCATCACAACAAACTGATCTAAATAGGGTCGAATATCCTAAGCATGAGATCCATGAATGTCGCCGGGCGCATTCGCCAATCCAAAGGGCATCACCGTGAACTCAAAGTGCCCACGCATCCAAACGCCTTAGATCCATCTACATCCCTGTCCTCAAATTGATGGTAACCCAAAGGCGATATTCATCTCGAGTAAACTCGCTCCTCCTAACCGATCAACAAATCGCAATCCTGCAGAATGGGTACCGATTTCGGGACGTGACTCCCGTTCACAACTCCGTCGACAGTCAATGCACAAATAAGGGCCTCGCCCTTGGCTCCTTTCTGAAATGTAACCTGGTGCTAGCTCTATAGAAGTGTTTGGTTTCATTGAATCTTGCCTAATAGTTTGCGTAATTTATTTCCGAAGTTCTCAGAATTTCAATCGTGCTATCTTGCGTGAGTTGCAGAGATAAAGTGGGTACTAGGTGTAATTTCGATACTGTTTCCATTACCTTCGAGGCGCCTGTAGCTATCTGAAATATCTACATACTTCGTGACATTACGAGGTAGATCGAATGAATTTCTTCTGCCTTTCTGTAAGGCTCACTAGCCAATTCGCTTAACCCGTCCCGACACCGGATCTCGTGATACCATATAGGCAAACATCATGCTTGCTCTTGAAATACCACACTAGCATGCCCAGCCTCAGCACCACCTCCCATGCTCACACTCCACTCACCCAAAGTCTCACCAATCATCCTCATGCACGATACACTCAATCCCTATTATGTTCACATCCCTCAAGTTCAACAATGATAGTCCCCTAGATTCACCCTCCCATGGTCCTCAATGAGATCATCTCCAAAACTGCCCATCCCAGATTTGTAACTGCCTTCAACAAAAGTGCCCTCCTGTGTCCTCAAATCCCCACTCCTCGTCAAGGCCCGGGCCACATCAGCCAAAAACAAATCCAAAGTTCACCTGGGAATTCAGCCACACCATCACACTGGTCCAGCTCCTCCCCGTCTGACTCAGAACATTCCAGCTCTTAGACGCCTCAGAGATTTGAAATACTCACCTAATGAATGTACCTCCTAGATCTCGCGCCCCCATGTCATTGCCCCAACCCTAGAGGTCTTAACCCGGGGTCCCACCACAATCGGGACTCACCCTCCAAATCCCCAACGCAGCCACCCCATCCCCGGGTCGCACTGTAAGGTAATCCCATGTTCCCAACACCTCCTCGATCCGCATGAACTCCATGGTCCCCTCCCCGTGAATGCCTGAGGATGATGCTACTCTAAATCTGAGGTTACTAGGATTCTCTGACTACTCGCTTATGTTTCACAGGGATGAGAAGAGATTTCACGCACACACGCATGTACTTCAAAGAAAGGCCTATCGATCAAACACGGCATCGGTCAAATGTCGGTGCCCTCGACTAAAGGCCCCTTGACGCCCTTCTACGTCTCGTCCCTACTCAGCCATCTATACGCTTCAATGGCAAGTTAATCCCACGATTCAAGGCATAAACACCGTCCAGATAATTAATCATACACATAACTCAAAGGTATACACATCGTCCTTGCATTTATTGTGTAATGGCAATCAATTTTTTGCATTTAAAATATGGTTTTCATCAAATTTTATTTCGAAAAATTTATTTTTGAAAATTTAATTTTTCAAAATCATTCTAATTTTATTCGATTTGATTTTTTATTTTTTATTTTTTTTATTTTTTATAAATATTTTTTTTTTAAAAATTTTGTGATGAATGAAGTATTCATGAAATCGTTCATTTAACAATGTCCAAAAATTTGACTATGAATGAAGATCGAGTCAACCGCTGTAATAAGCTGAGTGCACTAAGTGCATGTTCCCCACTGCCTAAAGAAAGACGCCTAGCTGCCACCCCTTGCTACAGAGCTACATGGCTGCATTTCAGGTTATACATAGCTATATTACTATATACTGTTATATTTCCTGCTGCTTCTTCTCGTTATATATTGCCAGATTTCCTAGACATTGTTTGTTGGCTGCTTTTACTCATGACATTTTCTGAGATACACAGGTTCAGACAATTGCTGCTTGGCTATTATATTCACATGACACACATATGAGCTCATATATTTCAGATTTTAATTTCTCTTCATGCCATTATTAGAGCTTGACATAAATATTGCTTGTTACATACAGTGATTTTTGTCTCCCCGCATTAATCCAGGTTGTATTGCGATACAACCTTGCCACCTACAAATTTCTTCCAAATGACACATGCTAAGTGCACAGAATACACTCGCTCCTCGTCGCTATCCCCTCTATTGCAATACAAAACTTTCGCAATACACCTGTACTCTCTTCTAAAATACAAACCTTGTCTCAGAATACTAAAAATTTTCTTTTCATAATATAATTGGGCAAAGAGGTCTAAAACGGTTTCTCAGACTAATTTTTTTCATTCCTTGTTCTGCATTTATCGAAAATTTTGAAAAAATATTTATACATTTTTCTCATTTCCATACTAAATTAATTTATAAAATTTATTTTCTCTGATTTTCTTCAACTTAGAAAATTATTTTCTATCACCTTAATAGGCCAAATAAATTTATAAAATTTATTCTTTCTCATTTCTTTGTTCCACTTTGTACACCGAAAATTTTCCAAAATCCTTCTACTCACTCTAGGTGCTATTTTTTTCCTAAGCACAATAACATTCATATACATGACATATATACTATCTATCAAATATTCATAATATTTTAGCCATCACATAAACACATGAAACATCGTATACATGTAGTCATTCTGTTTCAGTCTCCATGCGATTCCTGTAATCCTGTGTTCCACACTGACATCGAACCCACACCTAGTGGTGATGATACCCAACCCGAGCCCCCAGTATTCATATACCTGGCCTCCGATACTCGTTCGCGACGCCCCAAACCTCAACCGTTTGATCACCTCACAACTCGGAACACTCAAATAGAATGCCCGTGACCCGACATTTTTCATTTAAAAATCGCGTGAGTCTCCTTTGTACGGGAGCTCTACCTAAATACATAACTCAAGATAAACTTGTCCCCAAACACCCAATATAACATTTACGATTTGCACTGCCACTCAGCCCATAAACAATACTCACATATACGCCTAACTACGAATCCAACTATATACCCAATAATATAAGAGTTTAATACTGCTTTTACTCTTATACAATACATACATTAAACTTAAAAGTTCTAATACATATACACTGGAAGCTACAACTATTTTCTTTTCTAATCTTGTCTCTAGATTTAGCCGTCTCCCCCCAAGACATCCCCACACCGTAGAACAATATCCCCCACAAGTCGAGCTAATGCTCAAGAGCGGAATCGCCTAAGTGGGCCACTCCACCTAAGTATTGTTCCAGTAGCTGAAGATTCAAGCAAATGCAACGATCCTACTAATGTCTATACGACCAACTCCAGATCCCAAGCTCCTCATCGACTTCCTCTCACACTCGCCGTTTCGTGATGAGAATTCATTTGCTTTGTTGAATGACAACCCTCCATGTATATATCAATCGCCGCCTCCGACGACATTAATATATTATCTGCTTCAAGCGATCACCCTCCGGCGAATATCAATCAGCCGCCTCCGACGACGATATTTTACTACCATCTCCGATGGCACTACATTTCAGACAACCTCCGAACCGCTTTCAGATCATCTCACGACTCACTCCCAAAGTCCTGTGGTGTTCCGAAACAGACACAACGGCGTGACGCCAATTCCAATACAGCCTAATTCACACGTGAAATATATAAACATGCATATATTTACAAAACAATTAATTCACACACCAGCTACGAATTCTCATTTCATATATCAAAATTAGCTCACTTAAGACGATCAACACAAGAATTTAATTTAAATCACTGACCAAACAATATATTTCACAAAAAATATATTTCGGTAACACTCGTTTCGGAATAGTTGAAACCCGCTACTATTCTCGAAAATCGAAATCACCTGGGCTCACTTAGTGAACCCTGGTTTCACGGCCATTTCCGCCCTCATTCCAATCACCATTAAATTTATTTCACAATTTTTCATAATTAATCACCAACAAATGCGTCATGATGGACGACTAATGATTTCCTCAAAATTTCCAATAATTTTGGCCCTATGATCGATCAAACGCTCCAAACCCACCCTTTCGATCAAACATTTGTGTGCATTTAAACGGACAACGCGTGCGAGTGAGAACCCTACCTCCCGCAGCCTGAGAAACTCCCTAACCCGCAGACTCCACGGTCTCTCCTCCGCGTGGCTCCTCTTGTCCCGAAGATCACGACCTGGCCTGATCGCCAGATTTGTATATAGTTCACCTCTCTCCCAAACCCATTCCTGGCTACACCGCACCTGTCCCCACGTTTTGCTTTGAATTTCCTGTGAGACGAGATTGCAAGATTTCTTTGTCTCTTTCGACTTAAATCAATCTTTAACGCCACCTTGTCCCTCTTTCCGGGGTCACTGACATCTCTGCACTATCCTACTGGTCCATCTTCATTATTCCTCTACTCATACTCACTTTACGCATTACGCAAAGACATGTTATACGCGACTTCGTCGCATCGAAAATCGCTTTACTAAGACCCTAAACGCCGAATGCTAAAACGTGTAAATTACGATCGTCTTAATTCGACGAAATTTTACGCCTGCCAGATTTCATGAGACGATTTAATCTGGAATCTTGCTTTCATTATCTGAGATTTAGAGACAAGATGGATGAACCTAAACAACAACTCTCAGAATCAAAATCACTATCGGGCCTTCCTAAATCAATTTCTACCTACATAACAACATGAATTACATTCAAATATTTTTTACAAGTGCTTTTTATATTTTTATTTTATTTTTCTCTAGGAAAATTTCTATTAAATGAGGAAAAGGAAATGAGGTTTGATAGAGATCTTCAAAAATTTGACCTTGTTCAAATATTACGACATCCATGAATTTCTTTCTGGAAGTGGGCCTGATGAGCTCCAGTGTCTGAAAAGGATTTAAGGAGCCATCAAGTAATTCATGGGCTTTCAGCGCCTTACCGGAGCCTGACATTTGGTGGACCTCATCCTTTTCTTTCCTTTTGCTCTGGGTACTATAGATGAGCCATTGATTTCAAGAAGAAATATCCTGAAACTGGTCCTCAGTCCAATGGGCCGGAAAGGGCTTCAAGCCCAACTAGATGTTGCTTGATGTTGCTTTTAGCCTGCATAAATAAATATTGGATCAATGATGCAGGTCACTTCGAATTTATATATACCAAAAAAAATTCCTAACCTATTTTTATCAATGATTTATTCTTTAAAATATAATCGGAACTATGAAACAATTATAGTTTTTTTCTCTATCGATTAGAAAAATCATTTTAGAATAGCTTTTAAATCTATTTTTATGAGGCGATGTTTAAATTACGATATCTAATGCGGGCGCCATATACATGTGTTTTCAGTAAACATTTCATTGGAAATACTAATCATATGTAATACGTTGGACTACTTCTGTGACTAGATTCATTCTACAAATATCACGCCATACAGACGCACATTAAGTAAGCGTCCTTCAGAAGCGCTTAATGTTTTACGGGTCATTCTCCAAGTGATTAAAAAATGTAGCCAGATATATAAAAATATATGTATATATATATATATATATATATATAAAGTGTATATATATATATATATATATATATATATATATATATATATATATATATATACTTATTCATCTTAATAGAAATTCTATCAATTCGTTAGACTAACAGATAAACATTTTATAACATTTGAAAAGACATTTTGATATCAGATGAGACATTTTTTTATCATTAATTACGATATTTTTATAGAGAGTCCATCATACCTAGTTGTCTGAACAGTAGATCACTCACCGTTTCAAATAAACATAAGACATGTGACATGTTATGTGTCCTGGTTCGACTTCAATATAAACAATGATATCTTTAAACTAAAAGTGGAGTCAAAAAATTCATAATATCTTGATATAAAAATACAAAAAAATTGTACTAGGTTAGTTTAGTCCACTAATGTCAATCCGCCAATTAAGAAAGAAAATAAAGGATCCAATGATTTAATTCTTCAACAAGTTTAAAGTCTAAAATCCACATGACTAATTGCACAGAAAAAGAGGAAAAATTAATTAATGACCTTATGGTTCTTGTTTGCATTAAAATGAGTTTAACCAAATGGATAAAATTTAAAATAAAATTAAAATAAATTTTAAAATACCTACATTAGTGATACCAAGACAGAAACGTTCTAGTGAAATAAAAGTTTGTCTTTGTGATCTACACAAACATAATACTGTCCTTAGTTTCAAAAAGGGCTTCAATTAGTTTAATGTATGGGAAAATTTGACCTAGAATAATACACCTTCAGTATATATTAAAAGTTAAAGGTAAATCAAATATAATTAGAAAATAAAAAACAAAAATACTCTTAAGTTCAAAATAAGAAACATATCATACAAATATGCTATAGTCAAGTACTTTTGCATTTTATCAAAACTTGATGATTAAATCTATAATGTTTAATTTGCTTAGGTTATTTTATGATCTTGAACAAGCTATCATCAGTCACTACCATTGGTGTAGCAATAATTGTATCCATTTTGACATTTTTAATTACAAGTAAAAATAACCTCACATGCAAATTTTAGACAAAATGCAGAATCAATAGTTTGAATCAATGGCAGCAATGATGAAATACGGGAAACAAAGAAATAAATACCGATTTACGTGGAAATCGTTAATGAAAACCAAGGGTAGAGAAAGAGTCACTTAAACCGAGAAAATTACAAAATACAACGGAATAGAGAATAAACCCTAATGTGTTTATATGACAAAAATACGTAAGCAGAAAGGTCCTTACCGACCAACCCATATGCTATCACAACAGATCCCTATTTTTTCTCAACTTTTTCTTTTCACAAAATCATGACGCGAATTTTCGTTTGTTATGCCCTCAAACCAACAATCATTAAATTGACCTTTGGTCTACCAAGTCTCGAGATGAAAGACTCCCATTTATAGATGCGCAAAAAAGAATTTATAAAACATGGTGCAATTTACAAGAAACTTCATACTATTTGATGTGATTCACACAACTCTAATGTAAGCAAAGATCATCTTTAGTTCCAAGAGCTCTAACTCATTGATAGGGTGTGGTATCATCCCTACAAACCAAAGTTCAGGCTTAGTCCCAAAAAGAAAAAATGTCATTTCAATTATCTACTAATTCTTCCATAATATTTCTTCAAATTGTGAATATATCATTACTACTTCCAAAAAAATTTTAAAAGATATTTTTCTAACATTCTAGATAAGAAGAAAATGCCACAAACTATTTGTTTACCAACATTAAGGATGAGGATACATAATACCATACCTTATTGTGATATCTCGGGGCGATCATACTGCTGCAGGGATTATCAATTCCTAATCCTCGCCTGAAGTGTTCATGCTTCTCTCCAATTTCGAGAGTGTCCTAGCTTCAAAGATTCAAGATATTCCAAGAGAGATATTAGCTAAGACTTCTAATTAAGAATTAATGAGATAAAAATGATCAATCCATATCCAAATTTAATTTCCATTGAAGGTTGAATCTTTAGAAATAGGAAAAAAGATTTACAGATTACAAAAGAGAGAGAGAGAGAGAGAGAGAGAGAGAGAGAGAGAGAGAGAGAGAGAGAGAGAGTTACTTCAGAACGGAGCTTAGGGATTCATCATCTAAGCTTTGCATAAGTTTTCCTTCAATCTGTTCTAATACCTCTTCTCACAATAATATGCTATTCTCCTTCGTCTCTTAAAATCATGGGAGAAGGTGTATAACAAGGCTGAGGAGCCAGGTATGTCCTACTCTTGCTCTTGTTTTTCCAAATTCTCAAGATAATCTCTTAACATTTACTTTCATACTCTACTATGCCTCCCGCCTTTAAAAATGTAATAGATGGACACACTCCCGCTAAAAACCACCAAGTAGCGTGATGGGTACGGGTGACTACGTAAGTAAACGTTATAGGGGAATCTTTGATTAAAAAAAAAGTTCAGTGGACAAAGTGAGACATACGGTAAGCCTCAAGGCATTTATGCACCTTATCCTGTAATCATACACCGAATAAGCTACATGGCCTATTCAATTTAGAAAATATAATATTAATATTGAGAAGAAATATTTTACATACAAGTAATTAAACTTAAGAAACCTTTATCAAATACCATATGAAGTACCTCACTCAATTTGACTCGTAGTTGGAAATGAACATGTTTGTCTAATGTGCACCAGAAAAACAGATTGCTCTATTTTTAGTATTAGCATATCCCACTTCATACTACATACACTCAAGCATTCAAAAGCATAAATCATCATTAATCCAACCGAAGTTCTCCAATACAAAGATGATAATAAATAATATTCATCAACATAATGACATAACAACATGCACTGACTGGCATATTCCCCCGCTACCGGCAGCAAGATGTTCCAGTGTACCTAAAATGTTAGTCCACTTTTTAGTTCCATTCAAGAATGGTTGGTAATGCTTTCAGACAACCAAATACATTCCTAGAACTGTCAACCTCATAATCTCCAATTATCTCAATTAGAATGATAAATCGAATGAGAAGTATAAAACTTTATGCAATGTAAAGAACAATTAAGAAATAAACCTAATTCTAGACAATTCTCGCACACATGTAGTCAAATATATAGATATTAAAGAACTTTTATTACTAAAGATTTAACACCAAGTCGCAGACCTTCTTGGTAATGTCTCACTGCATGATCAATTAACACCGGGTCTCATCAGGATCTCCCATGAATCACAAAATTAACTCGATTCTCGCCCATGAAACTATTTGCCTCTAATAGATTAGTTTGATCTAGAACTTGGGATAATGGGTGTTTCAAAAAATATTCATAAGTTGTTACTAAAGTTGAAGTTAACAAATTCTAAGGAGCCGAATTAACTTGTGTGTAATCGTCCAATGAGATTACAGCGTAAAAAAAATCAATTATGACACTAATACAATTAGATTCACTCTTCATAGACAAACTTGGTATCATAAACTGTTGTACTTACCGCTTTTGAAGGCCAAAGCAAATCTCATGTTAGTCTACAACTTGCTTTTACAATCGGACATCAAAACCATTTTAAATTTTGTTTTATTTTGCTCTAGTTTAAGAAGTCTCTCTTCAAGTATCATGCAGAAAATAAAGGCAGATAAAACAAGAACGAAAAAGACGGAAAACCAAGATTTACGTGGAAAACCCAAATCGGGAAAAACCATGAGTAGAGGAGCTATTAATCCATTATTCCAAAGAATGGTACAAGAAGAAAAGAGGGGAGAAGAAAAGTGAGCTTACAATGATCTAATCATCTCACATACCGAAAAACTCATTAAACATGATATATATATATATATATATATATATATATATATATATATATAGCTCAGTATAAAAGACTCCAGCCTACAAACATAAGGTAAGTAAGATGTAAAGATATCGTTGTGGTTTTGCCGGGAGTAAGCTAGAAAGAGGGCAAGCTTCGAGTGCTTGGTCATTGGTTTCGTGCAAGTGAGTGCTGTCGCAACAAGTCAAAAGGTGAGCAGTTTTGTATGTTTACTAGTTTGAGCCGTGATGCTGCAGCGCTTGTCATGATACGTCTTTATTTGATCATTTTTCTTCTTCATTTTTCAAGGTTCAAGAATCTAACTACTCAACGCTTCACAATTACAATAGTTTGATGCTTCAACATCAGAAAATCGTATGTTATATTTTTGTGTTTAGTCTTACTATCCCATTTCTAATCTTGGCTACGTGAGGGTGATCCAAATCAACAAAATTTGTATCCTAAATTCCTCCTATCACATAGCAAAGCATCAAGTAGATAGCTGGCTTCTAGGTCATATGTATTGAGTTTTCTTCGCATGTAAAATGATTTTACAATGAGGTTCAAAAAATGGTGAATTTCAATTCTGATTTCAGATTTGGTAAAATAGATTTTGATTGGTGAGTGTATTGAAATAAAATGGAGAAAAATAAGAAAAATGTAAAATAGAACTCCTCATGTCTGCCAATGTTTAGGTTTTACATTGTACAAAATAAGTTAAAATAAAATAGAACTCCTTGAAGTGTTAGGTCACTGATTGATCTCCTAGGGCAAACCGAGGTTTCCAAGGTCCTCCTCATTGGGAGGACGACCTATAGTCATTTCCCCTAACCTGATTCCCCATTTTATTTACAAAATCGACCCTTAATAAATTCTCCGAAATGGCATTCATCGGGCCATAATGTTCCTAATCACCAAACGAGTCCTCGACTCACATTACAATGGTATTAATGATAACCAAATCTAACATCACGAGATCTAGCAATAAGCATCAGTGAGTCCAAAAGATTACCTGGCACCGACCATTCAACATGAATCGAAGGACCTAAGCCTAGAGTTAAATGGAGAACACGCACTTACGCTGAGTGCACCACAGTGAAAATGTGGGACCCCCATCCCAGCCTCGGGGATCCAACACCCAAGAGCCTTTGTCTCTCAAGGAGAAGGTTCTAGCCGCCATCCCTCCAAGTTGTCATCCCTGAGGGTGTTTGGCCAGTGAGAAAGTGAAGGAAAATGAAAGAAAATGAAGGAAGGGGAAGCAATGAAAACTCCCTACGCATCAGATCTCTTATTGTCAAAAGTCAAGTCTCCCAATGTTTGTCAAGCTTTGGGGCCATCGCCCAAAACAATAAAATTACCAAAATGAATAAAGTAGTTAACTATTATAGGGACAAAAATGGGAAGAAATAAAATTGAAACAAACAGTGGTACATCACAAAAGGTAGACAAGTGAATAGTGCTGAATTCGTGAATAGCGATGTAGGAAGAACAAAGGTCAAGCAAGAACCAAATTTCAGCAGGTGTCCCAATTTTCACTCCTTTTGTTCTTCTTCCTTTTTGGGATCCGACCGCAACGATGAGTTCAACCTTGCCCTTCGTGGTCTGACTGACTCGAGCACTTTGGCCTGACATCTTGCAAAAACTACAAAATTAGCTACAAATGCGATCGTGAGAATAACCGAGACCCAAATGTGCAATCGGGAAGACACAACATTAGTACACAAAAGTGCTCAAACCCTAAATAAATGTGGTTCAAAATAGCACTTTTTGAGCACTAATCACACCCCCCAACCTACACATTGCTAGTCCGTTAGCAATGAAAGAAAGAAAGAAAGAGAGAGCATGCAAAACAAGATAAAAATTATGTTCACAAAAATTATATTTTAAAAAGGTTGTGAATGAGTAATGCCTAACCCTAAGTAAGAACCGTCAAACCCTTGCCCAATAACTATCTTGAGAGAATGAATGCCATACAAAATTGAGTATCAAAAGAGCCTCCATCTCGATGGATCAAACTTAAACTTCCACTGTGTCTAAGTGTTGCCTGACCGCTTCAACAATAACCGGCCAAACTATGACTTCTCCCCCAACTGTAGTTATTGCCACAACCTAGCACGCTAACCAACCCAAATAGATCAGGACCTACTCTTATTCCAGAACTTTTTTTTTGTGTTGTAGGGGTGCAATGCTGAGGAATCGACCTCACCAAAGTCCATTTAACGGGGATCCACCGATGACTCCCAACCAATTAAGGCTTAGGGCACCAAGTCATAAGGGTCTTTCGACCACTAACTCTTTGTGTTTCACCCTGACTCCAAATGATTTCGAGACTCCAAAGACTCAACTTCGTTAAACTTCATCCATCCACCCGTGTAGTAAGCACTAAGTCGATGGATCCCAACCAGTGGGCTTAGGCACTGGCTTGGCTGACCATAAATCCCTGACCAGTGCTCTAGTTTCGTGTGAAGGCAATTTTTCTTCTTTTTCTTTTTCTTTCTTTTCTTTTCAATTTCTTTTTATTTTTGGAATACTACATTGGCCTTCTATTCATGGGGTCCTAACCCATTAAAGGTGGTCAACTAAACTAGGTAGGTTTTACAAATGTTTAGAGGTAGGCGCTTTTCAAATTTTCATTGTTGAAACCCGATGTGCACTGTGTGTGGTTAGCTAAAGGTGGAAGAAAAAGGGTCGAAAGCAACAAGTGTTCATCTGATCATCCACTCAACCAGGCATGGGACCAATCTAACATCAATAGAATTGGAAAAAGTTTTGATTTTCCAACTTGTAGGTTAGGCAAAACCACAAAAAAAATGGGTGCAAAAAATGGGTGCAATTTTTGAAAAAAATAAGTTGTATAGTATAACAGCTTCACAAAAAGGAAAACCAGCAAGCCACTGAACATCACAAAATGGGCTTGCTCAAAATAGTAACAAAAAGCATAAAATGCAAAGCCACTTCCCTTCGCTAACTCTCCCAACCAAATATCTCATTGTTCGTAATGGGGTTCCTATTGAAAGTTAGAGAATGAAGTACTACCTCCTTGATGTGATGTTCTCGCTATTGGATAAGAGACTTCTGCAAGCTTTCCATCGACACCTTTATTCACTCCGTCTGGGCCGACTCGTTCCTTTTGTCTCACATGGCCGCATGTGTCGCCAAGGTGCATCAAGGCTGAATTTAGACTGTGTTTTTTTCTGGGCCACCCACTGCATGAAAATTTTGTCAAAAACTGCAAAATAAACACAGAAAAAATTAAGAAAAATTGCAGAAAATTGAAAATTAAGCTAAAAACAAAGATTAACTAAAAATTAGAGAAAATCTAAGAAGAAAAATTAAAGAAATACAAATAAAATAAAATAAAACAAGAAAAATTAAAACAAAAAGTAGGGGAGACTGTGCTCCCCCCAAACCAGTTTTTTGAGCCTTTGGAGGTTGTTGGAACTGGTGGAGCTTAGAAATGCCGACAACTAAGTGCTCCAACCAACCAGCACTCCAAACCAACTCGTGCCATGCAAAGGTGAGTGGTCACAATGTGTTTGATGTAGTGGCAAAAGTTTGTACATTGGCCACTAATTTCTTGAAGCCTTAAGTAAAGATAAAGTGGGATGGGGTGGCCTGTGGTAGGTGTTTTAGGTGTGGATTTCAGCCGCATGTGTAGGCGTGGTATACACTCAATGTAAGAGGGTGTCAGCCGCAATGGGGTCATGGTGGCTTTGCATTGGGCTTTGGGCCTTCCATTTCTTCCTTCCACTACCCTCCTCACAAAGATTGTAGGTTTCTTCTTTCTTCTCCCATGTACAAACAACAGAAACAGTGTCTGAGGATTCAAAATTTTCTATCAGCCCTTCTTGTAGCTACATCATGAGAACGCTTCCTCTACCATGGTGTCTGAAATTCTCTCTAGACTCTCTTTCCTCTTTGATGAATGTGTTGATTGGTGAGTCTTGAAATGGAGTTCGCACGTCAAATTTCCGATCAATTTCACTTTGAAATCCATCAATTCTTGTCTAGAGCTTCTCCATTGTGTCAATTCTTTGATTGGCTCGATTATCTACGCTTTCCGCTCCTCTATAAAAAAGTATCCACCAATTTGCTCAAGTTCGCATTGCTTCCTCAACCCAAGAGATAACTGGTGGCCGGTGGGTGGTCGAGGAGTCAAGCATGATATGGAGGAGTAGGAGGTGTATACTGTGGAGGTCCTGATTCCCATGAGGAATTTGTGTGGTTCCCCCAATTAAGGTTGTAAGCATTTTCATATGGTGCACTTCTTGGGGGAACCATGTAAGAGGGTGCACTCATCCATGGAGGGCTTCCTGCAGTCCCCGCCGGACCTAGATAGGTTTGGATTTCTCCAACTGAACGCGATTCTACCATGGAAGGTGTCTCAGAATCCCTCATGGACATATGCACCATGGTTTCCTTCTCTCACTATATTGCTCTTCATGTGGGGGGCTCCATTTGCTCACAATTCAAACCCAGCAGCACGGATTCACAAAGAAAAACAGGCAACACAAAATAACTTCAAGTAAAGAAAATATATATATATATATATATATATATATATATATATATATATATATATATATATATATATATGTTATGGTATATATATATATATATATATATATATATAGTATATATATATATATATTTTTACAATGAAATGAAACTAAAAAAAACTGACAGTAAAATATAAAAGAAGTTCACCAGTACTTGTGATGAGGATCACAAGTGTTCCACAGCTCATCAAATGCACTTAGGCACCATCCTCGGCAACGACACCATTTGATTCGTGCCATAGTAGGGTGATCCGAAATCAACAAAATTTGTATCCTAAATTCATCACATAGCAAAGCTAATGAAAAGGAAGGGTTCTAGGGTCGAACACAGGATGTAGTTTTCTTCAGATAAATGATTTACAAAGGAGGTTCAAAATGGTGAATTTCAATTAGACTGTGATTTGGTAAAACAGGATTTTGATGGTGAGTAGATCGGAAATAAAATGGAGAAAAATAAGAAAATGTAAAATAACCCCTTGGAAGTGCTCGCCACCGATTTAGTGGTTTTAATAACAAAATAAAATAAGTTAAAAAATAAAATAGAACTCCTTGAAGTGTTAGGTCACTAGGGTTGGATTCCTAGGGCAATTGAGGGTTTCTAGGGTCCTCCCTCGTGTTGGGGAGGATGACCTATAGTCATTTCCCGAACCGAATCTTCATTTAGCTATAAAAATTGACCCTTATTAAATTTCTCTGAAAATGGCATTCACTCCGGGCTCTAAGCACGTTCTCGCCGCCCAAACGAGTCTCCTTGACTCACATTACAATGGGTAATAAATGATAACTAATGAACATCACGAGATCTAGCAATAAGCATCAAGTGAGGACTAAAAGATTACAAAGTAATCGACCATTCAACATGAATCGGTTGACCTAAGCCTAGAGTTAAAAGGAGTAACACGCATTTACGCTGAGTACCGCGTGAGGTACCGTGGGACTCCTCATCCTGCCTCAGGATCCAACACCTAGTAGCCTTCGTCTTCAAGGAGAAAGGGGTTCTAGCCGCTCATCCTCCGAGTTGTCATTCTCGGAGGGTGTTTGGCTAGTGAGAAAGTGGAAAGAAAATTAAAGAAAATGAAGGAAGGGAAGCAAATGGGAAAACTCCCACACTCAGACTCATCAATAAAAGTCAAGTCTCCATAATGTTTATTTGGCTTTAAATACCGCTCTACAAATACAAATTACCAAAATGAACAAAAGTAGTTGCACCATTATAGGACAAAATGGGAAGAAACAAAATCAAAACAAACAGGCACAACGCCAAAAGCAGGACATGAATAGTAGTTGAATCTGTGAATAGTGTCGCAAGATGAATAAAGGCCGCATGAACTAAATTCTCGCAGTGTGCTCCAATTCACTTTTGCTCTTCTTTCCTCGGGATCGACCGCAACGATGAGTTCAACTCGGTTCTTCGTGTTTGAATTGATTCGATAATTTCGCCCGACATTTGATAAAAACTACAAAATTAGCCAAGCAAAATGCGATCAAGAGAATAACCGACCTTAATGTGCAAATCGGGTTAATTATGCTAATTAGTACACAAAAAGTGCTCAAAACCTTAAATAAACAGGGTTCAAAATAGCACTTTTTGAGCACTAATCAATTTCACACCATGGCTTCTATTGCTAATGTTATAATAACATAGCATCAATGGAAAAATAAATTTTTTTATAAGCAAAAAATGAAAAATGTTTCTCGAGGCATTTTTCCTCGTATTCAACTCGAGGACTTGATATCTTTTTCATATATTTGATTCTATGAAAAGATAATTAAAAAATAAAAAGATAAAAATTAATATCAATCCATCACGAGAACGAAAATACTAAGCCTCACATATGATGTATGGTGCACATGTTTAAAAGGCTTTAAACAAAGCATAACATAAGAAACATAAGCCATTGACTATCAACAGACGTTTTAATACATGCCAAAGTTATTTATATGATGGCTAGTTCAATAAAACAAAGCTTTGCACTCAAACTTTCCTACCTAATAAACCTCGGGAAACCCGGAAAATTCAATTCTTCAAAAGGTAAACGTATCGGTCAAACTAAATTTTCTAGATCTCAGATGATGAAACAAACTTCACCGTTGAATCGATCGCTAACTACACACGTCGAATTTTGTCGACTCCGAGATTAAATTGGAATTTCACATTTTTCGAGGCACTGTGATCGGTGCCGAAACGGGTTTGAAAAGATACGGAGGATAAAGTCACCTAATTACATGTACTCATGTGACACATGTTGCATGATTAGAGAGATGATGGAAAGAATGGCCTGATTGTGCCAGTGTCAAATAGTGAAAGGAAGGGATAATGAGGGAATTATTTGAAATGTTAAATGGAAAAGACAAAACAAATAATGGTCATTTTAGACACTGCAAATCCGTAGCTGGAGTTGTGGGATTTAGAGAGAGAAGGAGCTCCTTCAGATTTCCAGGTCATTTGGACCGTCGTCACGGAGCAAGTAGCAAAGTCGATCTCCATGCGCACAGAGATCTACGTGTGGTCACTCCACTGGTGGAGTCTCGACAACTCCAAGAGGATCTTTTCCATTTGTGTCTCTTTACAAAGCTTCTATGTAAATGGTTGGGGATGTTCTGAGGCTTGATTAGCTGTGAGTTTGGCCCCAAAATGATTTGAACCTGAGTGGAGAAAATTCCCTATTGTTTCAGGGGCTACGAATTGTGCCACTAAACTCCGGCGCTGCATCGTCTGGGCGACAAATGACGTGATTTTTTTAAGGTGATTTATGATGTCGAAAGGATTCAAAATGAATTGCTTGCTCGCTAATTAGGCCCATGAGCTAATTTGCGCTATTGCTATGAATTTGCATAACATGATTTGTGTGAATTAATATGCTTAATATATACATGTTTTATATTAGTAATAATTTACTGATTGATATCATGCATTCCATATGCACTCGCCACCCTAGAATATTAGGAGTGAGTCCATGACATGAAATTGAAAGAAAAACGAAATGTTTGGTGAAAGGAAATTTCGACGGAAGATTTTTCAAGAATGCCTTGGAGAGTTGTCCAAACGATCACTTCTGGATGAGGACTACGATCGTTCTCGAGTGTTATCCAAAGAATTACTTCCTCGGAGGGTACCCAATATTTTTAATGAATTTTGCAAAGAAGTTTTTGAGAACAAAAAGCTTTTGTTTTGAAAACTGGATATTTTACTCGCATTCGGCTTAGGCATATGTGAGGGAGTCGGTGAGGACTCGGGACATGGGAATGGTCATGTAGACATTCGAAAGGCAGGGTTCATGTAATTGCTCGATTTGATTGTTACCTATGGCATTCGGTGACTAAAGCGGAGTAACCTACGAGAAATTATCTCATCGGGCATTGCTCACCCCGTCTGAGGGAATAACAATGACAGGTACAGTGGATCTGTCTGGGAAGACGACGCCACTAGAGGTCGCTATGAAGAAAGCCAAGTTGTGGCTTTCTGCAGAGACTTTTGTATAACATGTATTAGAAATTGTACATTTTAAAATATTTGAATTAAGAGTGATTTATTAACTCTTGAACTATGGTAATGTAGTTGATGTATTTTGTGAGTATTGATGTAGGGGCCTAAGTGGCCAATTATTTTACTCGCATGTGGACCCAAGTATGGTCACAAATTGTTCGGGGATGTGTTTCCATGTGATCGGATACCAGAGCTTGCAGAGCTCCCTGCAAAGGAAACTCTGCCCGATTTTCGTTAAATCCCGAGTCTTGGAAAAGGGGACTCAATGAGTGGTGTCGGGTTACCCGACATCCACGAATATTCCGCGGGTTGAATGGTTGTCAACGGACTCCCGGGATTTGGGGGCGTCTGATAGGCCGAAAAACGCGGTGTATAAAATGTATGCCTAAATGCGGCGCACGCGCGCTCAAGTAATATAAAGGTAATTAGTGTACGAGTATCGATCCACAGGAAAGATGAATTGACTACGATAGTTCGCCGACAATATCCGAATAAATGATTCTAAGATGCACTTAAGTAATTAACTCAGAATCTAAGCCATTGGTTTTGGTGAATCGATAATGGGAGCCAGGTTAAATCTCCCCGCTACATTCGCGGATTATTCTTCTAAAGATGTTGTTATTCTAATTGTTTATAACATATCAACGGCGAGGTGACTCTGCCTACGAGATATCCTCTCTCGAGGTATATTCCGCCTATTTCGTGAATAGAATTGAGTATATCTCATCTCAACCCTGCATTCGTAAATGCTTAATGTTCAACCCTAAATACCACCTTCGTGTTCACATTCTATTAATTCGAATCGCAAAGGCTACTCTACTCCGCATCCCCCGAATACCTCATCTCTCGACCGGATTCGTTGTAAGTATGTTAATATTGGCCGATATTATCATATAATTAACATGCATAGAGTAGATGCGATAAATTAAACAACAATTAATTAACATGAAAGGTTAAACTCTAACTATCGCTTGTGACAGGTTTGATGTAAACTCCTAGAAATAAGTTTAGAACATCATGAAGGAAAGAAATAAAATATCTAATATGAAGAACATCCTCATGTGATCCAAAAAATAATCAAAACAATAAGGAAAAACCAATACAAAAATCCAAGGAGATCCTTGGTCCTGTGGTTGCCGGCTCAAATTCCGTGGTCTCTCGTCAGACGCTCTTCCATCCCCAAAAATCCCGAGCCCTCGCATTTAATGATGATGCAGATTTTGAGCCGACGTCATGACGTGCACGCCGCGACGTGGTGACCGGCCGACTGCGATTTGTTGACCCCACGGGTCAGTGATTTATAGGACGTCGCGACGTGAGACGTCACGACGTGCGGGCAAAGGACTTCCTGCATGCTCCTCATATTTCTCCAAAATGGCTTGCTGTTCTTTCTTACCATCACGCTCAGATTCCAAAACAAAAACTAAATAAGGAATCTAACACTAAAATTATATAAATAATGCCAAATCAACATGAAAATGCAGATCGACAAGAGTATAACTGAAAGTGTTTTGGGCACTCATCACACCCCCCAAACTTAATTTCGCTTGCCCTCAAGCAAGAACCGACTCTAAACAGACACACACCCGACATTATAACTCACACTAAGCACAAAGAATGCCATGCTGAAAAAAATAGGATCAATTTGGACTCCATTCACATACCCAATCGCTTTTGCCCTGATGTTCAATGAAGGCCACAGATACTTGACTTCGTGATTTCGATTGAGGTGCTGTGAACTGATCAGTGCATCCACTCCCATGTTGTTCAACGGGCCGCTCCCAAAAAACCCTATGTGCCTATGGTGACCTGCATCATGCCCGAAGTTCCGATATTCAGTCCTAAGTTCAACCCATCTATTAGAAGAATCGATCCAGACAAGGATAGGAACGCACCCAATTATTCATGTCTACATATCTAGAATTTCCTATGTACCAAAACAAAATGGAAGAAGACCTAGTGCCAAGGAGTTTTAGCCAAGTGTTCCTGTAGCGGGGATCCATTGGTGACTCCCTCACCGCTGGTTAAGGGCACTGCATTAAGTTCCTTCAAACTTCACCCGAACACTCAACCAAACTCGATGGCCCTAGGTTGCGTGGAATGTATTCCATCTTTCCGGTCCCATGTAACGGTGAAGTCAATGACTCCGCCAGCTTGGCTCAGTGGCATTAGCTTTGATAGCCCTCATCGCACTTAGATTCCGACTGATGATCCCGCTTTATTCTTATGCATATGTCATTTATTTCTTTTTCTTTTTCTTTTCTCATGTTTTTGTATTTTTCTCTCTTTAGTTGGGGCTCGATGGCAATCCTTCAAGCAGTGTCCATCACTAAATGGTCTTGACCTCCAGCCGTCGACTTAAGTACTGGGTTCGGTACTTATGTATACCTCGATCGTCACTAGTGTGTGAGTGTGATAGAGTTTTTGAGAATTGGTTTTGACTACCGGGATTGGTTCACTACCTTTTTCCTTTCTACCTATTCAACTTAATTACCGAGCATCAAACAAATGTATGCATCTCGAACAAATCTATGAACTCAATCTAAAATCTCGATCCTCAATTTCAACATGGCACAACCGAATGTACTACTAAGCATTATGCATGAATATCCTAAAACAAACAAACAACTAACAACTGATCACCAACATAAGCAAAATATGCGATGCACAATAACTCAAACAAATACTAGTCACTACCTACAACTCGCATGCAATACTAAAAACAAAACACAACCCAAATGCGAACAACTAACAAGACGATAAATCCATTAAAACTAAAACAACGCAAATAAAGCAAAGGATAAACAAAACATAGTATCCGAATCATAATACCCCCCAACAAAAGATCCAGTGTCCCCACCGGTAAAATAGCACCACAGAGGTAAGGACTCCCTCAGAGATCACCGCATAAGGGCGTGGCGTGGCCGGTGGAAAGCCAGAGTCGTTCGGGCGAAATGGGCCTCGCATAGCCCGGCCGTCGTAGAATGATGGCCTGATTGGCTGAATCAGGCGATGTCGCACGCAGCCGCCTCCATGCCCAGTAACGAGGACTCTGTTCCCGGTCTCATCCTGCAACGCTACTAAACGTCGAGCGAGAGCACCTGCCCCAATATCAGGGAAGGACTAGAGGGATCGGCCGCCGAGGCCGCTGCGGAGGTGGCGGAGGTCGAGACGAGGATCGGCCACGTCCTCCCGGTGTCACCCAGAATCCATACGAGCCCGATAATCCGGGAAGCTCGTCCCGTGCCCGAGGGCCTACGCGTCCCGAGTCATAGACTCCCCGTGCCGCGGGGACACTGTGTGTCCCGCTGACCGATATGGCCTTGATGGGGCGGTGCCCAGCACCTCATTGTCGCCATAAGCACCCCATTTGCTCAGCATGTCGAAGATCGAAAAAGGGTGCTCCTGTGTTCATCTTTGCATCCCTAAGCATGGAGGATGGCATCCCCTCGATAACCCGCCCAACGCCAAATGGTATATCCCGTAAGATCAGAGGTCAGCAGGAGCGCCGCGGCCACTCATTCGCCGCTTCGTGATAAGACGCCAGCGACAAAGCCGATGCCACACCTAGGAATGTAAAGCAACGCTCGCTCAAATTTACTTCGCGGTTCGAGTTATCGATCCTCCACTCACCTTTACTCGGGTCAACACACCCGATGACCAGATAACGGGGTGCTCGCGAGCCGATCAAATGGGCCGTGATACGCCCAGCCATGGTAGCCACGATCGACTACGCCGCTGTCGACCATCACACCTCGCACCTCGACCTTGGAGGACGCTGACGCGAAGTTACGTGAAAACTCCGAACCACGCTACGTGTCACTACAGCTGGCACAAAGCACGCCACCCCCTCGGCCTCGATGAGGTTTTCCTAAAATCGGTCTGGGGCGATGAAACCCCTTCTCCGAAGGATCTACAGAACAGATAAACCGGGACTACGGCGACTCAAGGCTGCAAACGCGAGGCATCGAACGCGGGCCTGGCCTCGCCGGCCCGATTCGCGAGCAGCAACTTATGCCGCTGTCTCGACATCCTAACTTCTAGACAAAACTTCTAACACCTATGCACTTTACCAAATAAATCAACTAAGAACTACTTAAAGATCGAATCGAAGACCTAAAAAGAGGACTCAAGAACCCTAATGAATCTAGTTAACCCGAAATGACCTCCTAAAAAGACCTCTAGCTACACAAACACAAAAAGAAACCCTAACTAGCTATGCCTGTTAGACCTGCACACAAGTATGAGAAGCCACTGCGGTCCAAACCGCCACTGTGGGTGACTTAAGGTTGGCTCATGAGTGAGGAGATCTCCTATCTATCCAGCTGAACTCCCGTGCGCAGAGCTAGGGTTTCTGGGAGGAGATGGTGGTGTGAAAGGCCACAAAATGGCCTATTCTGGTTTAAACTGCATCACGCCGCTGACAGGCGAAGACACGCCGCGACGCGACAGAGCTTGATTTCGCGACACGCCGCTGGCGCGTGGCAACGCCGCTGACGCGGGCGAGCATGTCAAAATGACGCCGCTGACGCGGAGATTCACGCCGCTGACGCGATGGCGAGGTGAACAAATGACGCCGCGACAAGTAGAAAAATGATCGCCGCGACGCGGATATCCACGCCGCGACGCATAAGTGACGTCACGACGCGGAAGTCCACGCCGCGACGCGAGAACCCATCGCCGACGCGACGCAGAAGTGCGCCAAATGACGTCGCGACGTGGGCGCCAAAAACTTGATAGGCCGAAAAACGCGATGTATAAAATGTATGCCTAAATGCGCAAGTGCACGCGTCGCTCAAGTAATATAAACAGACTAGCGCACGAGTATCGATCCACAGAAAGATGAATTAACTATATGTTCTCGCTGCATACAATATCCGGTCAAATGATTCTAAGATGGAATTTAAGTACTGTAATCAGAATTCGTTATTGGTTTTGTGAATTGATACGGGAGCCTAGGTTAAATTTCCCCACATTCGATGGATTATTCTTCTAAAGATGTTGTTATTCTAATTGTTTATAACATATCAACGGCGAGGTGATTCGCTTACTAGATATTCTCTCTCGAGGTATATTCGCCTATTTCGTGAATAGAATTGAGTATATCTCATCTCAACTCCTAGATTCGTAAATGCTTAATGTTCAACCCTAAATACCACCTTCGTGTTCGTATTTATCTCTCACAATCTGGTTCCGGCTTGGTACATACTTCACTCAGATCCTCGAATACCCTCATCTCGAATCTCGATCTTCGTGCCAGAAGTATGTTAATATCGCGTATATTATCATATAATTAATACATGCGGTGCATAGAGTAGATGCGATAAATTAACAACAATTAATTAACATGAAAGGTTAAACTCTCTAACTATCATTTGCACAGGTTTGATGTGCAACCTTTAAATAAGTTTAGAACATCAAGGAAGGAAAGAAATAAAATATGTAATATGAAGAACATCCTCATGTGATCCAAAAAATAATCAAACACAAGGAAAAGCCAATACAAAAAACCATGGAGATCCTTGAAGTCTCGTGGCCGGCGGCTCAAATTCCCTGCGGTCTCGTCGCACGTTCTTCCATCCCAAAATCCCAGCCCCCCGCATTTAATGACGATGCAGATTTTCGAGTCGACGTCATGATGCGGTGACGCCGCTGACGGTGACGCCGCTGACGCGGGTGACGCCGCGACGCGGTGACATCGCCGACGCGGGTGACCGTTGACTTCTCGTATCATTAATCCCACGTCGCGGATTGAGGACGTCAAGCGACGCGGGAGACGCCGCGACGTGGCGTTGACTTCCTCGCATGCCCTCATTTCCAAAAATGGCTTCAGGTTGTTCTTTCGCCTCATCATGCCTCGTATTCCAAACAAAAAACTAAAATAAGGAATCTAACACTAAAATTATATAAATAATGCCAAATCAACATGAAAATGCAAGATCGACACAGTATAACTGAGTGTTTTAAGCACTCATCACACAAATTCGCATCGCAGCTTTCAGGTAAACGATTACCCTGGGAGCTCCTGGGTGTGTTTATATGTATGGTTCCTGCCACCACCACACCTGACATCGAGCTTGTACACACCCAGGCTTAAGGACCTCGCCAGTGCCATGGTCACGAGGTGTAAGAGCATCACACCGGGTATAGCTCACGTTGATACTGTGAGTATAGCTTAGCATCTGTGAAGTTAGGCATACTGCTTACCTATGACGGATGGGAAATGGTTAGATCATGCATCCTTTGTGCATTTGATGAATTAAAGGTGATGTGTGATCGATTGAATAAGTATGTGATGTTGTGTGATTTATGCTCGTGAGTAGCAGAGAAAACGTTGAACACTAGGGGCCGAGAAAGTATAACCTAGTGTTCGAGAATTTTCGGGGCAAATGGTCCTCGAAAATTCGACAAGAGTCTAATTTTGAGCATGAGCAGATCGGGTTTTGTGAAATTTTGAAAATAATTCAAGCCAGACAAGAAAAAAGGGCTAAATTTAACTCTTAAAATTTTTGAGTCGTATAAATTGCAAGTATTCAGCCGCATTTTAGGAGTAGCAAGGGAGGGTACTGGAGGAATCAAAGAGAAAAATGTAGAGGAAAATTTTTTTATGAGGTTTTACAATGTGTAAAACAGGAAAAAAAATATTTAAAATAAATATTTTGCCCATCAAGACATAAAAAATAAATAAATAAAATATTTTTTCAGGTTCTGCAGTGATTTAAACAATGAAAAAAAGGGGGAAGAAAAGGTGCGTTGAGTCGGAATGGGCTATCGCCCATTTTTTTTCTAAGTCTGTCACAATACACTGCCAGGACATTGTGGCCCGACAGCATGGTCAGGAGATAGGCTTCGCGCGCCAAGAAGAAAACAGGGCGCGCCGCGTGGGCGTGCAATGGCACACCACTACACCCGCTTGGTAAGGCGACACCGCCACGACACTACTTTCATAGCATTGCCACGACACACCGCCTAAAGCGTGAAGCAGCGCGCATGGCCTGATCACTGGGTGTATCGCGAGAGGTCGCGAGATAATACAGGACACTACAAGCAGAGGTGCGCTGATACTACTGGAGGAAGGCCATGATACGACCGGGGGGGAGGCCTGCGACACGGCGCCCAACGCACGCTTGCATTGCTTAGCGCAGCACAGACAGGCGCGGCGAGGCGCAATGTGCGAAAGGTGTCATTGTGCGCACTATACACCCGACTAGCTTTGACTCGCAGACCGTTTCGAGTCAAGTACTGGGATAATCGTTCATGAGCACTATTCACGAGGTTTTCAAAAAAAAAAAAAGAAAATAAAAGAAAATAAATAAAATAAAATAAATTTTGTTAAAATAAAATAAAATAAAATAAAAGTTTTTTTGTTGCATATGATTTAATATAAAGAATTATTGTCTCAGATTACTTGGCGAATGCACGGACATTGTGTATGAAATGTTTTAGTATGTAAATAGTGTCTCGAGGTCGGCTTACACTTTGTAGATATCACGATTGAATATTAACTTGCCATTTGACATGTGTAGATGGCTAGTCGAGGGCGAGGACGTAGAGGGTGTCCACGAGGTAATCGGGTCGCACCATCGGCTAATCAAAGAAGCCTCACGCTGGCCGTAGGATCGGCGGCCGCCGCTTCGCACAAAGCAGCGCAGCAGGTGTCAAAGGTGTCAAACGACTCTCCAATGCCAAGAGTACAATTGTCCAATGTTAGTACGAGATGACTAGGCACGACGCTACACTGGCAGAGTGAAAGAGGCAGACGTTATGCGAGGCATCCGTGATATGGGTGTTTGCAATTAAGAGGAAGGAAGATCCATCTTTCTTCCAACTTCAAAGCAAGAGGACTGCTGCACCGGATTCAAGGACAAGGCTAAGGTTAATGTGACCAAGGCCGTGACGGGGCCGATAGTCGCAGGCAGATGACGTGTTATTTATGCCGATACCGAACATCTTCACTCGGATCGCCCACCCGAGGCGTGAATCAAGGTTATAGGGCTGATTAATTTCTTAAATCAATCGTTACTGGGACTAGTTAGTGGCTGCCGCCTGCAGGCGCATGGGCGTACACTACTGCCACAGCTCTGATACATGATGAGGGATTGCTCTAAGAGGCTGGGATCCCGAGGTTTGGGGACTCCGCGGCACCCCAACAATGAGGGACAAGAGCAAATACACTTGAGCCCATACCCTAGTATGGGTCAAAGGGACCAATATAAGTCCCAAGGTGCCGCACAAGCACCTAGTACTTCACGAACGAGCCACATAAGCCAAGACTAGAGCTTAGCCTCTGGTTGAGGATGTGGACTTCAGGTGTCGGATCTGACAAGCAAGATGACGTGTTACCATTATCGCCAAAATTCGGGCATATGAGACGGAGATTCATCTGCAGAGGCAGAGGTCTCAGTGGCATCGAGGTCGAGCACACAGAGCAAATGATGTGCGGTGGTACGCTTTCACTCAAGATCTGTCGACCAGAGTACGGTTGTTCAATCGATGCATCATATTCATTCATTAATGCATCTGTGACAAATTGGGGCTTAGATTGAGGCCTTTGTGAGAAGCCATGTGGATGTTCTCCTTAGTGATGGTGAGAGTTGACCTGATAGGTCAAGATTGTGAGTTAGAGATCTTCAAATTCTGCTCATAATGGACCCCCAAAATTGGGGTGTCACAACATCGCATTATTGCGTTCAGGTGCATGGTGACATTGCGTCGAGTCAGGTGTGGGTTCACGGTATGGTCATTCACCACTCTTGGTGAGTGTGGGTTGAGTTTGTCTTTGGGACTACGTCCAATGAAGAATCATAGTTCAAATCAGGAAGTGAAGAGTAATTAATGTGTGTCATAAAGCAAGAAGGGGTCGTTAATCCCCCTCAAAGCGAAAAGCCCGATAGTGGTAAAGGAGACCCGCGATAGTATCCGAAAGGTCCTATGTGGGTGTGAGAGACCCGGAGAGATATCCCGAATTTCTTTGCGGGTGTAAGAGACCCAAAGAGACATCCCAAATTTCTGTGCGGGTGTAAGAGACCCGTGGAGATATCCAAAATTTTTGTGTGGGTGTAAGAGACCCGGGGAGATATCCTGAATTTATGTGTGGGTGTAAGAGACCCGGGGAGCTATCTAGAATTTCTGTGTGGGTGTAAGAGACCCGTGGAGAAATATGAAATTTCTGTGTGGGTGTAAGAGACCCGTGGAGTTATCCGAAATTTCAGCGGTGTAAGAGACCGGGGAGCATCTAGAATTTCTCCGTGGGTGTAAGAGACCGTTGAGAAATATGAAATTTCAGGGTGGTGAGACCCGTGGGAGTTATCCGAATTTCTCAGGGTGTAAGAGACTCGTGGAGAACCAAATTTCTCAGGTGGGTGTAAGAGACCCGTGGAGATATCCGAAATTTTGTGTGGGTAAGAGACCCGAGATATCCCCAATTTCAAGGTGTAGCAGCACTGCGAGTATCCCCGACTTTTTGTGGGTGTGAGAGACCCGAGGATGGAGGAACCTGAATTCTATGTGGGTGTAAGAGACCCGGGAGGTATCCCAAAGTTCCGCGGTGGGTGTAAGAGACCCGGAGGTATGCCGACTTCGCAGGGTGTAAGAGACCCGGAGGTATCCCACTTCTCAGGTGGAGCGTAAGAGACCCAGGAGATGCATCCCAAATTTCTATGTGGGTGTAAGAGACCCGAGATTTATTCCGACTCTGCGGTGGGTGTAAGAGACCCAGGAGATATCCCAAATTTCAGGGCAGAGAACTGCGGAGATGTCCCACTTCTATATGGTGCAAGAGGACTACGAAGATGTTCGAAAGTCTCCGTTGTCTCGAGAGAGAAAAACATGGTCATGTTATCACGGTAAGACGTAGAGTATGATAGGAGCTCTGGAGTGACTCAAGAGAGAAAACACACGGCCAAGGCATCAGCCAAGACTTAGAGTTGAGTGATAGAGTTGGGGAGGACTCCTCGAGATGAAAAATCACACATGGTTATCACGTAGACTTATCGGTTTTGATAGGAGTCGGGAGTGACTCGAGATTCGATACCCATTGAAATCAGACGGGTGTTGGTGGGAGTCGACGAGGGCCTCAGATATGGATGTCAATTCATGAAACGGATTAGAGGATGGCCCAACGGTTGTCATGATTGTGACTCTTGGGAAGGTCACTGCCGCACACCAAGCAAGGTGGGTCATAGAGGGTTATACGTGGGTACGTGGTTTAGCCGCTTAATACTTAAATGACTAATTTACATGGCATAGTGCACGCTGTGATATGCATGTGATTTTCGTGGATCGTACTGCACTCGTGATCCTAAATTCTTTTTAGAGGTGGGAGAATGTAAACCCCGAAAATTCGAATTTTCTCAAAAATGGTAAACGGTAATTACTAGCCAAAACCAAATTAGATCTCCTGATGACGAAATGCACTTCACCATCGCACTGCCTCGCGAAATTCGCTACCGCCGACCCCTCATGAATTCGAGACAAATAATTTCACATTTTTCGAGGTGCCTGGTGTTTCGTGTCAGAAAAACGGTTCGAAGACATGTGGATGTGACAAAAGTCACCCACTACATATACTCATGTGACATGTGTTGGCATGATTACTATGACGATGGAAACGACCGCCCGACGCTAAGTGTCAAATAAAGGAAAGGAAGGACATGATGGAATTATTTGAAATGCTAAACTAGTTAATAAAAGTTGGAAATATGTCATCTTCTCCATTTTTGAAGACCAAAATCGCCAGTAGTCGAGTTGTGATTTTGCAGAGAGAACGAGTCGGCCCTCTCTAGATTGGCTATCTTCGACCGTCACTGACTTTATGTGTTAAGGCAGTAAAGTTGATCTACGCGGCGAGGGCTACGCGTGGATACCGATTGGCTGAGCTCGGCAACCTGCAAGAGAGTGATCTTCCATTAGGTTATTCTTCGCTAAGAGCCATGAAATGGTCGATGTTCGAGGCTTGATTAGCCGTGTTTTCTGCCTCAAAACATTTGAACCTGAGCGGAGAAAATCCTCATTGTTAGGCTATGAACAAGCATAACTCGAGGGTTTCACCGCTCACGTGAATAGTGACATGATTTTTGTGTGATTTTTATGATGTCGGTTTTATCTAAAATGAATTGCTTGTGTTTGTTAATTAGCTCATGTGAGCTAATTTTGGTGCTATTGGTTGTGAATTTGCATAACATGATTTGTGTGAATTAATTATGTTAATATATACATGTTTTATATATTAGCATGGATTTGTTGGGATTGGCATCATACATTCTATATACACTGGGGCACCCTAGAATATTGTGATGAAAGGACATGAAATTGAAAGAAACGAAAATGTTTGTGAAAGGAATTTCGACAAAGATTTTTCCAAGAATTGTTCTCGAGAGTCGGGCCCAACAGATCACTTCAGATGAGGACTATGACTCGTTTTAGCGTTATCCACAATCCGCCTTTAGTCTAATAATTTTACCAAACTTCTAGAGCAAGTTTTCGAAAACAAGATTTTGCTTGAAAATCGATATTTTACTCGCATCTCGCCCAGCATATGTAGGGAGTAGGGAGAGGACTCCTGAAGGATCCCACCCCGATTAACCTCATGAACCCGAGGGACCTCCAAGACTCAATGGATATAGAAACTTTTCCTCAAAAACAATCAAATAAAATCCGTGGAGCGAACCCCTTTACAGTCCTTAACATATCTTTAGAAAATAATGAAGCGTAAGGGTAAAAATTTTTTTTTCTTTCTTTTCTTTTCAAACACTCTGGATTTTTCGTAAAAATCGCCGAGTTTCCTCTCGTTTTTCTGACTTTCCCAATTTACAACACTGCATAAGCATTTAAAACACTTCTAATCTTCAATTTTCAACTTCCGTCAGAGGACTCTCGCCCACAACTCAATCAACACAATATATATACCTATATACATTTATTCATTTCCAATCATCAAAACATTCAAACTTCTTCAATTCCATGCACAAGCTTATAAAAGTTGGCTTGAGCTCATTAAGGCCTAATTCCAGCCAAGTAGTTCCTTTTCAAAATACATCCATATATGCATATATACATGACAAATTATTTAACATATAAAATATGCAACTATTTATACAACGCACTTCATTACGGCCGCTCCTCAATGGCTCGACCACCAAGACAAAGAGGATATCACGCGCACTGCTCCTGTCCCGAAAAATTTGAAACATACGGAAAAGAATGCTGAGCTAAAGGAGCCAAGAGTGTACATTTTCATTAAAATAACATTTTTCAAGATATATCAAAGTAATACATACTTATACATTTAAAAATCCATTTATGCCTTAAACTTCTTTCTTTCATATCAAAGTAATACATACTTATACACGAAAACCATTTATGCCTTAAACTTTCTTTCTTTCTTTCTTTCTTTCTTTCTTTTCCATGGAACCTGTGGGATAAACACACCGAACGCTTTCCTGCAATCGACGGTGAGGGACAACACATTCCAAAATATAACCACTACGTCAAGTGAGAAACTCACTGCCACTAGGGTTCCAGCCTACAAAGACCTTATCACGTGTAAGGATATTACCTCAGACACCTAATTCCCTCCCCGCTAGTAACCTAACTTTACCCTCTAGTCCTTACACGCTTAAGGTACTTTCTACGATATCATCATAACAATCATATGGGGTTAGGGTAACCATCAGTAAAACATTTATCAAAATACATTTATAAATTCATTTAAATCCTTCACTTTATCATGAAAACTCATATATATATATGCAATTATACATATGCATTCTTTACACATTTTTAAACTTTCATAATACCTTAACATATGCATACATATATAATTTAGTATAGATATATATATATTGATGCAAGATAAACATGTACATTAAATTTTTCATTTACATTAAAATCCTTTTCATTTAGGCAATATAAACATTTATATTAAACTTTTCATTTTAACATCAAAATCGTTTCATCAAAACCCACTAAGAAAACATCATTTTTACACTCACCGTTCACCGCTCGATCCCGCTTTTCCGCTTCCTGTCCGATAATCCTTTTCACCTTTTTAAAGAAAACCACAACCATACATTAACTTCCATTGAATCCACCATACACATTCATTTAAATCCAAATGAACAAATTACCCTTACACTAAAAACTCCATTCATTGTGGCCAACCTTTTTCCAACAATACTCTATAGACTTTATGACTCAAAAATTATTCAAACGGTCTTCAAAATTTATGAAACTCTCCAGATCAGTCCTTTATATATCCAATGACATCTCTTTAAATTTTCAATTTAAAATTCCTTCTAAAGCCTCAACCACATAACACAATCTGGGTAATAAATAGATGACTCAGTTTGGCAGAACAGAATCTGCACATAGCTCTACTTTGAAACATTTTCTGGGCACTTTGGGATTACAGTTTGCTTGAACTTCCTTCAGATAACTTTTTTCCCTATAAGTCTATTTTAACCAGCAACTTGAATCACTCAAATCGGATCAGAAATGAGCAAGTTATGGTCAAAATACGACAATGGTCGAAACAGAAAACAGAGCATTTCCCGTACTGAGAACCAGATAGTGGCTTACACATGGCCCTACTTTGAGTAAATTTTTAGGCACTTTAGGGTTACAATTTGCACGCACTTATCAGATAACTTTTCCCCTAAGTCTATTTTAACTAATTTGAATCACTCAAATCAGATCTCAAATTTGTTACGTATGACAAAATACGAAACTGGTCGAAATAGAAAACAGAGTATTTCCTGTACTGAGCGCCTTGAATTATTTTCCAGATTTGCTTTTTTTTTGCCACTTTGCTACCAATCTACTCTATATAACATCTATAATTCATAACACTCAAGAAACATCATGGAATGCAGATCTAAACCAACTCCACAACACTTAAATGGTGCTATGGAACCTCAAACCTCAAACCCTTGGGTGAAAATCCAAGAACTCAACCTAGGTCACCAATTCTTTTAAACCACATGCTTTGATGATTCCATGCTCCTTTACACCAATTGGGGAAACTCTCATAATCCCAACAAACATCTGTGGTTTAGGTGATCTCTTCCAAAAACCCTATGACCAAGTGAGCATCAACTCTCCCATAGAAATTCACCCCAAAAGCCCTATATCCAAAGACATTTATTCAAAGACAAACATACCTTAATCTTTGAACTTTTCCTCCTCCTTCTTCTTCCTTCTTCCTCTGCCTCTCCTTCTCCTCCAAAACCGTGGTGAAGTTTAGCTCCTTTGGAGACCAAATCAAGTTTGGCTCTTATTTTCCCATTTTTAATATTTTAACATTTCTCAATTACCAATAGCCCTCAACTCTTATTGAAATTTCTAACTTTGAAATCTTATTTCTGGGCCTCCACTCTCTAATTTGATTTTTCAAAATTTTCATATCCTTTTTGCTTAATAACCATTATACCCTTATGCTCATACCACCCCTCTCCTAGCTTTCCATAAATTATCATTTCCTATTTTAGTTCCAAATACTACTATATGACATTTAGTGCCTTATACCCCTTACGTTGTCATGTACCAGACATTCTTCCTGGATGGGTGTCACAAAATCCTCCCTTCCTTATAACATTTCACTTCTAAACGAATAAACTAACCCAAAAGAAAAGAAAGGAACATACCTAAACCGAAACAAGCGAGTGGTACTGATGGCATCCGGGGTCTCTCTGCCCTGCAAGAGTTTCTCATCAGATGACTCCTCCACAATACCTCTTCACTAATGAACAGTCTTGTTGCGCAGAACTTGCTCGACGGTCGAGATCTCGCACCGTTCCTCTTCGCATGTCAAGTTCTCAGATTTCCACCGGTCGCTCTGGCCAATACATGTGAAGGGTCCGTATATACTGGCGGAGCATAGAAACAATGGAAAACATCATGCGATCGAGGTCGATGAACCCCAATCGATATGCCACCTCCCCAACTTTCAACAATCCACACATGGTCCAACATACGCTGACTCAAATTCTTCCACGTCTCCCAAATCTTAGTACGCCCTTCCACGGGAAACTCAAAATACCATATCCCCTACTCAACACTAGGTCCCTACTACGATTATTAGCATAACTTTTCCGTCTACCTTGTGAAATTTTCTGGGCCTATCCCTTCTAACCTTGACCTTATCACAAGTCACTCGACAATTTCCTGACCTACATAATTTCCTTTTCACCTACCTCGTCTAACATACCTGAGTTCGACATTCGTCCATGAGCCTCATAAGAGCCTATACCAATATCGGGCTCGATAACCCAAGTATTGCATGCAAACCCATCGTGTTCCTTTAGGGTATGATACACTTTGTACTTCCCTGATGCATAGCATAAGCGAGGAAACGGGCTTCTCCAGCAATCTCTCCTCACATCACCTACATCCAGCATACACATAACCTCGCCCATGACCACTGCATTCATCCTCTCTTCAATGACAAACCCCTCGCGCTCCGCACTCTACTTCACCTCTCAACTTTACTATCCGTGATCCCGAATCGAAGCCTCTAATCTCGTCTATCACAGGACGGCATGAAACGGGCTACCAGCTGTTCGAATCACAGCCTAGCCCACCCCAAGGACCTCAATTCTATGAGTCGAGGAAGATGCACGGCCCTCGCGCGAGTAGGAACCTACGTGGTCTCCTACTAAGAGCATCCGCTACCAGCGCTTATTTTCTAGATGATATTCAATGGTACATTCATAATCCTGACCGGGTCAATCACCCTCCGGCCTCATGTTCGGGCCTTCGCTGTGAAATGTATACTACAAGCTCTTATGATCCGTGAAAATCCTGGCTGTGGCACTCCACAAGTAATGCCTCCATATCCTAAGGCAATACTACTACTGCTAGCTCAAGGTCGTGTGTAAGATACCCCGTTCATGCTCTTCCAATCAGACAGGCGTATATGCAATCACCTTGTCATTCAAAGATTAATACACAACCTGCACTTCGCCAGAGGTATCACAATATACCGCAGCTTCATCCCGCTCGATGGGCGGCACTGAACTGAGGTCAATCTCCCTTTTCGCCATCGAACTCACCGACAAGCCTCACCATAAAACGTTCCTCTTTCTTGTCGCCTAGTCAAAGGTGCGCTATCTTAACATCCCCAAAGAATCACGTAATACCCTACCACAAACCATAAAACCCTTTATCTCTCAGAACACTCGTAGGAGGTTTCCAATTCAAGATAGCTTCGACCTTCTGTGGATCCACTGAGATCCCCTCTGCAGAAACTATGTGTCCTAAAAAGGCACACCGCGCAGCCAAACTACATCCTCACCAGCTTGAAGTATATAACCGGTGTTCCCAATGTTTGTAGAATTATCCCCTGGCGCTCACAGATGTTCTTCTCCATCGTCTCGAATAGGACGTATATCGTCAATAAACACGATAACAAATCGATCTAAGTAAGGTCGAAATCTTGTTCATGAGATCCATAAAAGCTACCACATCTGTGAAGTCCAAATGGCAAGATTAGAACTCAAATGCTCGATTCGTGTTCCGACGCCGGTCTCGGGAACATCCTCATCATGAAGTCTCAACTTATCCAATTTACTTCCAATTAAATCAAGGTCATGACAACATCTTTGGTGCAGGCCTTACATCAAGCCATTAGCATCCAAGTGAAAACCATAATGCCATTCACCTAGCAAAAATTACATTTATATCTTTAATCGACATTCTTCTTCTTAAAATATTAATTTAAACACATTCCATTAGGCATGTAATCACTCTCCCACCTCGATTAAAATCAATAGAAACCTCCAACTTTTCCATACTTCTCCCTAAGGTGGTCAAATCCACCATGTCACACATTCATAATTATTTCTTCAATTTCTTCCATTTTCTTTCAACAAATTATATTTGATAATTCATCCAATGTCATTGATTTACTTAAACTAAATGACGTCGTTTCAATTAAACCCACTTTTCTTATTTAACCACTCTCGTCTCATTTTCTATTCAACTTTTAATTCCATTAATTCCATTAATTCCTTGAGCATTTCAAGTAATGTCATTAAAATCAATTAAAACCAATCAAACAACATCACTTAGTAACATCGAGGTTAACTTTAAATTGACAATCTTATAATCTCATTCTTTCTTTTCAATTTCTTAGCAAATCCAACCTAGAATCATATCAAATTTAATAGCTAAAACCTTAATATAACTCAATTGAAGGTTTAGATAAATAATCCATAAAACCCTAATTGCTTCTGCTGGAACCTCTCCACGAACCCACGTTGACGCTCCGTTTACGTCGCCCGAGCGTGCGTAGCCTGGGATTTCAAACCCCATGCTCCTCTCATCCTAAACTGCGACCTCTACTACTACGGCGTCTTGTGTGTGGTATCGGCCTTCTTGTGGTCCAATCCTGCGGACTAAAACCTACGACAGACCTCTTGACCATATTATGATTTTGGTTTCCGACATCTTTTATTATTGGATTCAACTTTTCAAGCAATGATACATGACTAACTTCTCTTGATACATGACTTGTGGCATTTCTTGGAATAAGGACCTCATATCCTACAATTGATTGTGCAAGATTATGTATAAGATCATGCATTTTATATGTTAATCTATCATTAGAATCGTCTTCTTCAACTTTTTTTTTCAACAATCATCTTGACACGGATTCCTCCCGAAATATCGATCTCATGTCTCTAATTGCTCATCTGATTTGAACAGTAAGGGCATTATCATTTATGTTGAAGTAGTAACGATTTTCATTCCGGCTGAATAGACTCCCATTTGGGCGAGTGGGTTACATTACATTAATATTCTCTAAGGTGTTGATGATGAGTGGGACTCTTCTACACATGCCTACAATTTCTTTTTCCAACTTTTACGAAGTCTTTTCACTCACTATTCTCTATCCTCCAAAAGTAATCTTTGGAAATTCGTCCGAACTCTTTTTGCCTAGACCTTCCAACTCGAAAGATGCAGTAATATTTCCTATAAATGAAACCTCATTATTTCGGGTTGGTGGTACTAATGCCTCGGGAGCTCTCTGTTGTGGTCGGCCTCGCTTGGCGCACTACGTAATTAAAATTTAATATGTCATGTAATGCATATATGATTTTAAATCATAAATAATTTATGAAATTTTAAAGTAAAACATTAAAACAATCATATGAACATAAAATTTTTAAAATCTTTGTAACACATTTTTCATGATGGCTCGATACGTTGGAAGGATCCGACCGGATTAACCTCATGAACCCGAGGGGACCTCCCGGCACTCCAATGGATATAGAAACTTTTCCTCAAAACAATCAAATAAAATCCATGGAGCGAACCCCTTTACAATCCTTTACATATCTTTAGAAAATAATGCGAGCGAAGTGGTAAAAAAATTTTTTTTTTTCTTTCTTTTCTTTCAACACTTGGATTTTGAGGAAAAATTCGGCGAGTTTCCTCTGTTTTTCGGACTTTCCCAATTTACAAATACACACTTAAGCATTTAAAACACTTCTAATCTTCAAATTTTCAAGCTTAGTTGTAAAGGATATATGATCACCCAACTCCAATCAACACAATATATATACCATACATTTATTCATTTCAATCATCAAAACATTTCAAAACTTCTTAATTCCATACAGTTTTATAAAAGCTTGGGCTTGAGCGGACATAAGTCGTACGCCTAAGTAGTTCCTTTCAAATACATCCATATACATGCATATATACACTGACAAATTATTTAACATATAAAATATGCAAACTATTTATACAATGCGAGTTCACATGCGTCGTCCTCAATGGCTCGACTCAGCACGGGGAGGATACTGTGGCGCTGTCACCAGTCTGAAAATGTTTTTACGAAACATACGGGAAAAGAATGAGCTAAAGGAGCCCGGTGGTGTACATTTTCATTAAAATAACACCTTTTCGGTATATATCAAAGTAATACATACTTATACATTTAAAAATCCATTTATGCGCCAAAACTTTCTTTCATATCAAAGTAATACATACTTATACATTTAAAAATCCATTTGCCTTGGCTTTCTCTTTTCTTTCTTTCTTTCTTTCTTTTTTGATGGAACCCGAGGGGGATAAACACAAGTAGGTTTAGTCTTGTGATTGAGAACTGATCACATTCAGTCATAACCACTACGCTGCGGAGAAACTCACGCTTGCATAGGAGTTCAGTCATAGCACCTTATCATGTGTAAGGATATTACTCTAGACACCTAATTCCCTCCCTCAGTTAGTAACCTATAACTTTACCCTCTAAATCCTTATACGCTTAAGGTACCTCGGCCGATATCAGTCATAACAATCATATGGGGTTAGGGTAACCATCAGTAAAACATTTATCAAAATACATTTATAAATTCATTTAAATCCTTCACTTTATCATGAAAACTCATATATATATATACCATTCTTACATATACATTCTTTACACATTTTAAACTTATAATACATAACATATCATACATATATAATTTAGTATAAATATATATATTGATTGCAAAGATAAACATGTACATTAAATTTTCATTTACATTCAAAACTTTTCATTTAAACCCAATATAAACATTTACATTGAAGCTTTTCATTTTAACATCAAAGTAGTTTCACTTTTTAAAACTCAATTTGCAAACATCATTTTTACACTCACCGTTCACCGCTAAGTCCGCACTTCCGCTGCTTCCGATAATCCTTTTCACCTTTTTCAAGAAAACCACAACCATACATTAACTTCCATTGAATCCACCATACACATTCATTTAAATCCAAATGAACAAATTACCCTTAAGCACTAAAAACCCATTCATTTTGGCCAACCTTTTTCCAACAATACTCTATAGACTTTATGACTCAAAAATTATTCAAACGGTCTTCAAAATTTATGAAACTCTCCAGATCAGTCCTTTATATATCCAATGACATCTCTTTAAATTTTCAATTTAAAATTCCTTCTCTAAACCCTCAACCACATAACGTCTAATGATGACTGGTTGGCAGAACAGAATCTACACATAGCTCTACTTTAAACTATTTTAATTTTGGGATTACAATTTGCTTGAACTTCCTTCAGATAAATTTTTCCCTAGAAGTCTATTTTAACCAGCAACTTGAATCCCACTCAAATCATGGATCAGAAATGAAGCAATTGCTGGTCAAAATCGACAAATGGTCGAAACAGGAAAACAGAGCATTTCCTGTACCAAAGAACGACAATTGTAAACACATGGCCTACTTTGAGTAAATTTTAGGCACTTTAAGGTTACAATTTGCAAGCACTTACTTCAGATAACTTTTTCCCTAGAAGTCTATTTTGCCAAATTTTTGAATCGCTCAATCGAGATCTGAAGTAGCGCGTTATGATCAAAATCTGGCCCCGGGCCGAACGGGAAAGCAGTATTTCTGTCTGAAGCGATCAACATTATTTCCAGATTTGTGCACTTTTGCTACCAATTCACTTCATATAACATCTATAATTCATAACACCTCAAGAAACATCATGGAATGCATCTAAAACCAACTCCCAACACTTAGAGGTGGTGCTATGGAACCTCAAAACCTCAAAACCCTTGGTGAAAAATCGAAACGACCTAGGTCACCAATTCTTTTTTTTTTTTTTTTAAAACCACATGCTTTTGATGATTCCATGCTTCCTTTACACCAATTGGGGAAAACTCTCATAATCCGCAAACATCTAGGGTTTAGGTGATCTCTTCCAAAACCTACTAGACCAAGGCTATCAACTCTCCATGAAATTCACCACAAAGCCACTAGACATCCAAAGACATTTGATTCAAAGACAAACATACCTTAATCTTTGAGCTTTCTCCTTCTTCTTCCTTCTCTTCCTCTTGGCTCTCTCCTCCTTCTCCTCCAAAACGTAAAGCCCTAGCCCTTTGGAGACCAAATCAAGTTTAGCTCTTATTTTCCCATTTTAATATTTTAACATTTCCTTTAATTACCCGATAGCCCTCGACTCTTTAATATTGAAATTTAACTTTGTTTTGAAATTCTATTTTGGCCCATCTCTAATTTGATTTTTCAAAATTTTCATATCCTTTTGCTTAATAACCATTATACCCTTATGCTCATACAACCCTCTCCGGTTTCCATAAATTATCATTTCCTATTTTAGTCTCCAAAATACTATTATATGACATTTAGTGCTCTTGCCCCCTAGGTGTCATGTCTTGTACATTCTCGGGATGGGGTGTCACACTTTCGGGACATGGGATTAGTCGTATGAGCGTTGAGTAGGTTCATGTAATTGCTTGGATGTGATTGTTTGCCATGGCATGTACACTTAGGTGGGGAGTAACCCATGTAGGAAATTATCTCTACTGGGCATTGCTCACCCTGTCGAGGGAATACCTTTTCAGGTACAAGGACGGTTCGGGAAGACGACGCTCACTAGAGGCCGCGTTTAGAAGAAAGTCGGGTTGTGGCTTTGGTAGAGACTTTTGTATAACATGTATTATAAATTGTACATTTTAATATATGTGAATTAAGAGTGATTATTAACTCTTGAACTATGGTAATGTAGTTGATGTATTTTGTGAGTATTGATGCAGGGGCCTAAGTGGCCAATTATTTTACTCGCATGTGGACCCGGTGTGGTCATTGTAAACTGTTTGGGATAGGTTGTCATGTGATTGGGACATTTTGTATTTTGGGTAGAGCTCCGTACAAGGAGACTACGCGCAGATTTTGAATTAAATCCAGAGTCTTGGAAAAGGGGACCGATGAAGTGGTGTCGGGTTGCAGGCATCCACGAATATTCCGTGGGTTGACGAGGGTTATCCAGCGGACTCCTGGGATTTGGGGCGTCACAAAACCCGTTAATCTCGATCATAAATGAACTCTGCCGATCCTTGAGATGTTTGCTTTCAAATTGAAGTTCCTGGCACCTGAAAATGAAATGATATTCATGAAAAAAAAAAAAAAGGTCCGCTGACACTGCTGAGTTACTTTCTTGATTAATATAAATACTTAGTATGCTTTCTATAATTAAACCTCGATTATTCTTAAGATAATTAAACCAAGTTGACTGATCTTCAATAAGGCAAAACTATAAGAAATAAAGATGAAAAAAGAAGTCATAATTATTGTTTCTGACTATGATTCTCGAAGTCATAACATCATTGAAACATTCTAGGCTTCCTTAGTAGTTTAATACGGCTTCAATCAAACAAAATATAATATTTATATTTGAAAAATCTTATTTTATCAACATATATTATGGAAGGTAAGTTAATTAATAAAAAAACATTTAAGCAATTATAGAAAGTGACTACTGAGGTAATACACTTTGGAAAAAAAAAAAACCAAAAAGAGAATTTAACAAGTCTTACCATTTAACTTTGGAAACTCCTTCATAATCTATTCATACTTATTGTTGTTGTCATGTATAATCGGTCTTTTATCTTGTTCAAGAACTTGAAATAGGCATATCTCCATGAACGATGAAGTAGTAAAGTGCCACAGCTCCCAAAAATCTAATGATGAATCAGGGAACAATATTTCCATAAAACCATATATCGTTTGCATCATCTCGAATGCCATCTTTTTTACCATTAGGACCAATGAAGGAGACTTCTCCAGATTCATCTTTATCTTCTGGACACCTTTTCAAAAGAGGAGGCCCACAAAGTCTTGGATTTCCCTCATATGTGGAGGCATTAAAGCTTTGTAATTTGAGTCTTGAAGAATTTTACTGATAAGGTGTTATTTGATTGATGCAGAACACTTAGGCGAGCTATTTGTGAAAGACTATCAGGAATTCCAGCAAGCCTATTTTTGTGATAGATCGAGAAAAATCCAACAATTTCAATTGACCAATTGTAGTAGGTATTGGTCGATCAAATTATTTCTTGATAAGTTCAATGACACCAATTCAAATCAGTTCTTGCATCAGAATTTCTCAACCAATTTGTTGCCAGAAAAATCGATGCACTTGATGAGCCGCCATTATTTTGTACTCTAATTCCTTTCCCTTCCATTGAACCAATGTATTATCAACATAGAAGATGTTGTATTGCTTGAATTGGAAACAAATTCGTCATATCACGATATAGAACCTCCTTCTAAATGTAAGCGACTAAATTTTGAGACATTTTGGTATCATTCACGATATATTGTTGCTAGAGAGGTCCAACATTTGAATCTTTCTTAGTCGAAAAAGATTTAAAGGTATGCTACCATTGAATTCATTAGATCTTAGATTGAGAACAACCAAATTTGACAGGCTTCCACCTATCCATGCGGCTATTCTTCCTGACAATTTGTTTTTTCCCAAATCTACAAAATGCAAATCTCTGCAGTTCTTTAAGGATGAAGGCAGTGCTCCATTTAAACTATTGTTACGTAAATGCAATGTTTGCATCTTATTTAACAAGCCAATCAATTTTAATTTTCCTGAAAAATAATTATTTTCCAAATTAAAACGAATTAATTCTTTCCCTTTATTTAACATTAGGGTAGTTCTCCTGATGATCTATTACTTGAGAGATAAGATGGTACAAACTCAAACTATATTGATCACTAATCCTACATGATAAATAAATAGAGCACAGAAAACATGTTTGCTGGAGATCAATAGTGAGCATTGAAAGCAAGTTGTAGTATGGAACCATTCCAAAGTTTGAACTCATATCCATTCCCAAATTAGACGGGTATGTAGTTAAATTGGGCAGTGCTGAAATGTGATTGTTGGAAATATTTAGCAAACTAAATGCGTTGATCCAAAACCAATTAGAATGGCTTTGAAATTCAAACGAGATATCAAGTAGCTCCGAATGTTTTTTGAGTGTGAAGCCAATGAGGAAAGCGTGGGCTAATTTACGAAGGCGACTTTATATAATGGCTTGAAATAAAGGGGAACTTGGTCAAGGCTTATGTTGAATGTAAAGGAGTTGAGATAAGTCCAAGTAATACAAATAGGAGAACCCAGGTGATTTTCTGACACCATACCTTGCTGAATTTGACGAATGTCCAACACTTCCAATTGGCGTAGTTGTCGATACTATCAGTAAAGTTCCATTTAGTTTGAGTTGAATCAGTTGCTCACTCAGCGTGAAAATCAAAATTAGGAAATGATGTCCTTTGAACAGATTATGAGATAAATCTAAAAGCCTCTAATGTGTTATTAGAGCATCTTTGAAAATCTTTCTATTAGTCAGGTGAATTGTTATAAGACAATATTAATCTCGTAAAATTATAAATCTCTCAAAGTTTCAGCATCTCACCTTCCAAGTTGATTTTCAGAGAGTTCAAGAGATTCAAGAGGAAACCATGTTTGCAAAGCGTCGAATTTGAACCATGTATTTGGTTTGAGAAAGTCCGACTCGAGGCGGAGTTGATATTAAAGAACTTAGAATCTCACCTTCAAGTTGATTGGAAGATGAATCCAAGATATGTCGGAGTAGTCATGTTTCAAAAGCATGGGAATTGAACCATTTAAGTGGTATAAGATTAGATGAACAGAATCAGTGTGATAGTTGAACAACCATGGGTATATTGAAGAAGAAGAATTGAGACCATTTTAGAGAGGAATCAGATATCACAAGAGTAGTCATGTTTCCAAAGCATTCGAGGTGAACCATTTAGATTATTAGAAGAAGTCCAAGATAAACAAGACTCACTGAGTACTAGACCAGTTGAACAACCATGGGTATATTGAAGAAGAAGTGAGACCATTCCTAGAGAGATCAAGGACAACAAGCGATTTAGAAGAATTATTGTGGGAAATAGATATTGTGGGAAGCTGAGTATAGCTCAAGTGTAACTCAGTTAGGAAAGGCATTTTATTAATTGCTTGTGGCCAATGGATTGCTTTACTAAGATTAACCCAACTCAAGTCAAGCTGCCTTAACAAAGGAAGACGGAAAGCGGAGTCAAAGGTTCTCATAGGCGAGAGAAAAAGCTATTCTTGCCCAGAGATCAAGGGATTGCAAGTTGGAAAGATTTAGGGTTGAGAGGAAGAATTCACATAAAATTGGGAAATATTTGAAGAGAGAATTATATTCTACTCACCTGAGCTGATGAAATTTCACAAGGTATATACGTACGCAATTAATTACCTTCAAATTGATTCCAGCTAAGGTCAAAATGCTTCAAATCTTTTTGCTCTCGATAGAAGGACCTATCCTACCTCCCAAATAGTAGCGAGAAAGAACAAGGATGATCACGTGACCCGTGTGGTTGTCACACTCCACCCCTCTCCAATTAATGCAACAATCCCTTTTGTCTTCTCCATTCCCCCATGAAGAAAGCACTCTAATTCCCAAAACATCAACAACACCTTGTTTGAAGTGAAGGAGAGCTTCCCTCTCTATGCAACTTGACATGATCGCCCCACTTAGTCAGGCGGTATGAAGCGGTCAGCGAAAAGGCAATCAAATGTTGAGGCCTTCCATATCTTCCAACACAAACCGTCAAGTTTCTTGTGGAATTAATTGCAGGTTCGGTCTTTTATTTATGAGCAGCACACGAGCGTCTTATATATCATTCCACCCAGCCAGTCGACATGGATGATGGACCACGAAAAACCCCCAACCTTTGAATCTTTACTAATGTACATATCATTATTTCAAGTTTATTAAAATACCGTTTTTATTTTAGAAAACGTAATGTTTAAAATCCTTTTTAAAAATAATTAATGAATAGCCATTTTTATATTATAAGTTTGCTCCTTTTTTTATTTTCTTTATTTATTTTGCAAGTTAGGATTCATCTTTGTACATCGTCCTCTTCTTTGTAATTTTGACCTTTTATAGAAATTATTTTAAAAATGAATAATAAGTTTTCTAATGATATAATAATAAAATTTGTTAGCAATGAGTTAATAAGAAATAGATAAATTATATATTTTATTAAAAAAAATGATAAAAGTTATAAATTATAGATATTAATACTTTACCCCTAAATCCATAAATTTTATAAATAAAACTAAAATTAGAAATTTTTTTCAAAATCTAATTTGTTGTTAAAGTTTTATAACATTATTATTTATTTTTAACAAAAAAAAACTTAATAACCATTTAAATTTTAAATTAGAGAAAATATTATTAAGCCTAATTTTATAATCTTACCTAAAATTTGGGCTACACACACACAGTTATCTTTTATTTGAAATTCCATGAAAGCAGGCCTGTCTCTTTTATTCTTATCACTTTATTGGTCACTCACTTTTCTTTTAACATAATATAAAAAAAGCATTTCACCTAATTTTAAACTAATAAGGGTTAAGTATATTTAGATCAATGAGTAAAATTTATCCAATTTGTATCTAACATAAAAAAGAAAAGAAAAAAAATAAAATAACAAAAAATAAGTAAAAAGGGCAATTTTGGAATAAAGAATGAGTCAATTTAAGAATACATGGGGTTACTTTTTAAACACAACATGTAATGGTAGGTGACAAATAGGGGTTCTGATTATCAATATAATTAGAGGAGAAAAATAAAAGATCTCAAAGTAAAATTTTTTACTTGTTACTATTATTATAACAACTTAATTTTTTTTTAGAGTTAAACATTTTAGTTATTGATGATGCCTTTTCGACCAGAACTGGGATTGAGCGTGTTGGATTTGCTAAGGCGGTCAAAACACTCACGGGCGTTGGACTCCTCTGAAAAGAAAGCGAGAGAAGGATCGGAGGGTTTCGCGGGTGCCTCTCGATGCTAAGTCCGGTTCTTTCCGGTGGAAGAGAAGACTAACTACTTAGAGAATGAAGTTTTGTGCATAAGTCTGCATACCTTTCACTGATGGGGTGGCCTGGTTTTTATAATGGATGATCATGACAACTTTCTTAATTGGATGATGAAACTGAATAGTATGTTTCCTAGTTAGATTGTGACGCCCCAAATCCGAAGTGTGACTACCGTCGGCAGTGGAAACACTCGTGAATGTCGGGTGACTCAACATCTCTCACGAAAATCGGCCAGAGTCTCCTTTGTACGGGGAGCTCTACCCAAGAACAAACCTGTCCCAATCATCAATATCAGAAGATATATATGAAAAGAAACGGCCTAAGGGCCCATACTACAATGCTCATCATCATACATCAACTATATATCATGGTTTCAAGAGTTAAAGTTTTACTCTTATACAACATATATTAAAATCTAAAATTCTAATACATGTATTCATCATAAAAACCCTCAAAGCCACACCGGCTTTCTTCAAAATCGGCCTCTAAGATGAAGATCTCCTGCATACGGCCTCCACATTGCACGAAAATAATATCCTCAGCGGGGTGAGCTAATGCTCAGTAGTGGAATCACCACTAAATGAAATTCTGCTACCATGCAAGTGCATGTCGTCTTCTGAAAACATACATTCAAGTAAATGCGTGATCCTACTTGAATGTCTACATGATCAACTCATACCCCGAGTCCTCACCGACTCTCTCACACCTGCCTAAGCCACGTATGAGAAACATTGTTTTCAAACAAAGATATTTGTTTTTAATTGTGGACAACCCTCCGATCTAAGTAGTGGACCGACTCTGATGTTCTATTTAGTGGACAACCCTCTGATGTATATCAATTGGGCCGACTCCGATGATTGATATTTTATATGGACTACCCTCAGTAATTATTATTATTTTATTCAACCCTCGAAACCACTCTCTCCAATAAACCACCTTATGCACTCACTCTATAGCCCAAAATTGTTCCAGTGCATATGGAATGCATGATGCAGTCCAATACGATTTATATAACACATGAAAATATATATATATATATATATATATATATATATATATATATATATATATATATATATATATATATATATATATATATATATATATATATATATATATATATAACATGATATACATTTTACATAATTTAATCACCTGAAACATGTTGTAAAAAATTTTCGCGATGTACGCAAAATTAGCTCGCGGGCTAATTATCAAACACGAGCAATTCAACTTGAATTACTCGACCAAACACACTTTCACACAAATTTATTTTCGTGTCACTATTCACATGAACAGTGAAACCCTCGGGTCACTGTTCACATCCAAATACCCAATATCGGTTTCACCTTGTGGCTTAAAGTTATATATACATTTCCGACCTCACACATCCACAACCGCAAATTGATTCACAATTTATACAATTTACAACCCAAACAGCCCGTGCACAGTCATGCACGACACAAATGGGTTTCAAAATTTCCTAACAATTCGGTTCCAAGCTTTGGGACTGATCAAACAGCCACTCACGGCCTCAATCAACTCAAACATCGTAAATACACTTAAACAAAGTGTAAAACTCAGAAGTAGGATGAAACCCTACCTCACGGAGTTGTCGGAAACTCCTTAAAGCGAGAGCCCCTTTCGTACAGGCCTCACCGCGTAAGCTGACTTTCATGCTTGATCAGGCCAATTAGACGATCGGATTACCTAGAATCCTAGAGAGAAGGTACACCTTCTCACTCTAAAAAATGAAATCTCCAGCTACTGGACCAATTTCTGGTTCTCCTCACGTTTTTGGTTCCTTTTACAATTTGAGAAGACGACACTATTTGAAGTTTTGTCTTTTTCCTCATTTAGAATTTCCAAATGACATCTATGTCCCTTCTTTCCCCAGTTTGACACTTGGCACTATCTCGGCCGTTCGTTTCCATCATTTCTCTACTCATGCAACTGATGGCACATGAGTTCATGTTATATGTGACTTTTTTCACATCAAAAGTCGTTTTACGACACTTTCGATACTGTGATATAAAACGTGCAAATCCGTTGTCTCGAAATTTGACGAAATTCGACGTGTTAGCTAGATTTCGCGAGACGATTCCAATGGTGAAATCCGTTTCATCATCTGAGATCTATAGAATAAATTTCAGATTTTTGACCGAAATTACGATTTTACCTTTTTTCCATAAATTGGAATTTTCTCGGGTCTTACATAGATGATGACACAGAATAGTATGTTTCCTTGTTGGATGATGACACAGAATAGTATGTTTCCTTGTTGGATGATGACACTGAATAGTATATTTCCTTGTTGGAGGATGATACAATATTTCTCCACTAGGTAAGAGATTTTCTTTCCTTATTGTAAACCGATTAATAGGGGATAATTAGTGAAATAATTGAAATATCTTACTTTCCTGATTGGTGGAGATTGGGTGTTTTCCCCTAATATGGATTCCTTGGGTTGCCAGCCTTTTAAAGGGGTGAATTGGGCCCTTGTTTTGAGCCTATATTTGGGGGATGTCATCAAGGGCCTATTTCTAGTACTAGGCCCGTTTTTAATCCCGTTTTGGGCTTGCGTCTTGGGCCTGCGCACCTATTATTTCAAACCCCATCAGTTGCCCCCCCAGCCTTTGACTAAGAGAGCGTAGACAAGGGTTGTATCGCTTTTCGGATCAGACGTGATATCCACGCGGCTACTTAGGAAGGGTTTGATTAGTTTTATCACTCTTTTTATTTGTCTTGCCAATTTGAGTTGCTTGGTTTAAGAACAGTGCCTTACGGGGCCCAGGCTACTTGGCTCTGGGCTATTCTACCTTTTGGGCCTTAGGAGCTCTGGCCAGGCTGCTTGTCTCTGGACTGTTGTGCTTTTGGCCCAGCTACTTGGCTCCTGGGCTTTTCTGCCTCCCGAGATGTTTATGCTCTTTTGAGCCCGAAATTTATTCTCCCTTGAAGCGGTACGCAAGGCTCTTTTGAAGGCTCTCTTCACATGGCTCCTGAGATACATGGCTCCTTGGCTACTTTACCTTATGAAACTGAGCTACATGGCTCCTTGGAACTGAGCTGCAAGGCTCTCCTGAAACTGAGCTGCAAGGCTCTCTTGAACCTAAGATACATGGCACCTTGAAAATGAGCTACATGGCTCTGTGGCTACTTGGCCTTCCTTGAGCAGTTATGCTTTGTAATCTGAGCTATTGGGCTCCTGAGCTACATAGCTCCAAGACCCTTTGCTTAGTACATTTATGTTACGAAAAGCTAAGTTGTTAGACGGGGCTCACAAAACCACTACGGCGATTATCTTTCTAAAAATTGAAGCTCTTAGGCTCCCCAGGCGAGCCTTCTGAGGCTGTTAAGCACGCAAGCGAGCTCTTGGGCTCTGGCCCAGGCCTTCCTAAGCGGGTTAAGCTGCACAGTGACCAGTTGGGCTCCTGGAGTGCAGGCCCTTCACATTTGTTAAGCTCTGTAAAGCGAACTCTTGGGCTCTTAGGCGAAGCCTTCTGAAGTTGTTAAGCTCACCTGTTGGCATTTGCTAAACCCAGGCTCTGACTACCACCCCAGCTCACGTCTTCCTCTTTGTTTAATTTGACGCTCTGTAGTGAAGCTACTTAGCTGTGGCTCCACTTAGCCTTTTGAATGGTTCACGCTGTGAGCGAAACTCACCCAGGCTCTGAGCTACCCAGCTCCATAGCTCTTAGCCTTACAGCGGATTCACAGCTCTGACCCAGCTAGGCTCCTTTGCTACTTGGCTCCATGGCTACTTGGCCTTTTTGAGCTGTTGAGGTCTTGAAAACTAAGCTGCTATTGCTCCGTGGGCTAATCTTTGGTGAGGCGCTCTGTGACTATATGGACTTTTCCATGGTTGGGCTCCTTGAAGGGTGGTCGTTGAGCTCAGTGGGCTAATGTGCTGAGGCGAGAGGCGCTCCGCGTGGCTATATGGCCTTTTGTTGAGCAGTTGAGCTCTCGAAAGCTGAGCTGTTGTGGCTCCGTGGGCTCATCTGCCTGAGCTGAACTAGCTACGTGGCTATATGGCCTTTTCTGAGCAGTTGAGCTCTTGAAAACTAAGTTGTTGTTGCTCCGAGTGGGCTAATGCACTGGTGACTGGATATACTGGCTATATGGCCTTTTAAACCAGGTTGAGCTTCTTAGTTGGCTGAGTAGTAGATTCAGTGGGCTAATGTGCTGGTGAACTAGCTCCGTGGCTATATGGCCTTTTGTTGAGTAGTTGAGCTCTCGAAAGCTGTGAAACCCCGAGAAAATCTAATTTTCTGAAAAAGGGTAAAAAGGTAATTTCGGTCAAAATCCGAAATTTTTCTAGATCTCGGATGACAAAACGGACTTCACTGTTGGAATCGTCTCGCGAAATCTAGCTACCACGTCGAATTTCTTCAAATTCCGAGACAGTCGAAATTTCACGTTTTTCAAGGCACCGAGAGTAGTGCGGGACTCTTGGCTCATTTGAGTGGCTCGAGATGAGACACTTGTCAAGCTGTGAGAAAGTCAAACAATGAGCTCAAGTATGGGCTATAGGTGACATGTGTCATCATGTCATTGGAGGGAAATCCATGGTAGATGGATAAAAGGATAAGGAAAATCCTAAGAGCCAATGAGAAATTGGACATGTGGCAAGTGAAAGGATAGCTCTTGGCCATCTTGGACAAGCGGTGGGATGGGGAAAGAAAGGAACGAGAAGAAGAGGAATAAAAGAGAGTTTTAGAGATGCCACCTTATCTCTAAATTTCCCGACAATCGGATATTATTAGGTTTCGGGCGGAGCGAGAGGGAGAGTTGACCTCGCGACGAGGGCGCCGCATAGAGGCCGGAGTTGGGGAGTTTCGAAAAACTCCGAGAGGTAAGGGTTTTCTCCTACTTGGTTTAATCCTTGTTTAAGGGCCATTCAAATGGAATGGGTTGTGTGAGGCCATGAGTGGTGCAGTGTGACTGTTCAAGACTTTGGGATTTGTGTCTTTGAAAGGTCGGAATTCACGGACAGTCAGGGGGCGATTTTGGGACTAAGTAATTGTCCTTGTGTGCCATTTATGTGTTAGAGCTAAAATGAATAATGGTGTTGGTTGTCTTGCTCTAAGGGGAATGTTTGGTTGTGTTTTGAACCATGGGAAGCTGCCATATTGTGGTAGTACACATTAACGGACTTCAGAACTGGTTTTTGGGTAGGAAATAAAGAGAATTTGGTAGTGAGTCATTCGGGTAAATTGTAGCCACATTAGTGAACTTGATGTTAGGCTTTTAGTTATTTCAGTCGGACCTCTGTAGCCCCGAGTTATGGTCAGTTTACTGCAGACAGTCTAAGTGGGAGTCGGCCGGTTAAGGGGCTAGCCGGGTAGAAATTTGGCCGAGTACAGGGCCTAGCCGGAGTAGGAGCTGGCGAATTTGAAGCTAGCCGGTGGGGCTGGCCAGTAGGGTTAACCGAGGTGGGGCTGGCCGGCTCGGGTAGACTATTCATGCAGGACCTTCAACTTCGGAAGGTCATAACTTCTTCGTCCGAACTCCGATTTGGGTGTTCTTAGACTCTATGGAAAGCCCATTGAGTCGAGATTGCAGCCATGTTCCTGTAAAGAACATTGGGCAATCGTTCTGGTTAGAGTCGGCCGGTTAGTGCTGGTCGGGTAGGCTAGCCGGGTAGGGCTGCCTAGTCATGTGTGACCTCCAACTTCGGAAGGTCATAACTTCTTCGTCCAAATTCCGATTCGAGTGTTCTTGGACTCTATGGAAATTCCATTGAGTCAAGATTGCAGCCATGTTCATGTGGAGAACATTGGGTGATCAGGCCGGTTAGAGCCGGCCGGTTGGATCCCAGTCAGGTAGGATCTTGGGTAGGGCTGCCCTAGTCATGTGTGACCTCCAACGGAGAGGTGCCGCTTCTTCTCAATTCGATTCGGGTGTTCTTGGACTCTATGGAAAGACCATTGAGTCGAGATTGTATCCATGTTCCTGTGGAGAACATTGGGCAATCAGGCGGTTAAATAGGCCGAGTTAGTACTAGTCCAGTGGAAGCTAAATGGTAGGGCTGCCTGATCATATGTGACCTCAACCAGGAAGGTCATAACTTCTTTGTCAGAATGTCAATTCAGGTGTTCTTGGACTCTATGGAAATCCCATTGAGTCAAGATTCCAGATAGGTGCCTGTGGAGGGTATTGGGTGATCATAACCTTGCTTTAGCGATGTTTTGAGTGTGCGGGTTGTAGTTGAGTCAAAGCGAATAAATGGGTTTAACATGACCATTGCATGGCATGTGGTAGGTGTTAATAAGAGTTGTTGTATGGGACAGTTTGAATTGGAAACTGAAAGTTTCTAGGTTTGATGGTTTTTGATGTTGTATGGATGATTGGAACAAGGCTTGGTTCATGATTGTGAAGAGTGTGAGGGTACCTGACTGGATAGGTCGAAGATTGTGACCTTGGTATTGTGTTATTTCTTGTATAAGATAACATGCGGTGTAAGTATGACATGTTATGTATGTTGTATGATGTATTAACATGGGTTGTGCATGGAGGAGAATTATATGTATCAATTATAATTATTCATGGTATGTTGAATCATTGCATGTGCACTTAGGTAGGGAGTAACCCATGTAGGATATTTCCACTCACGGGCGTGCTCTCTGTCGGATCATTATTTCAGTGCGAAGTGTTTGGGAAGACGACGCTCACTAGAGGCCGCTTTTAAGAAGAAAGCCGGATTGTGGCTTTGGTAGATTTTTTTTTTTTTTGTAAAACATTTGTTAGAACCCTTAATTTTGATATATGTTTTGATTAAGAGTAATGTAATAACTCTTGAAACTATTGCAATATAGTGGGATGTATTTTGATGAGTATGATGTGTAGGCCAGTGTGGCCATTTTTACTCATGTATGGGTCTCTTGATATGAGACAATGGTATTCCGCGGGTTGGCCCGGTTTATGTAAGGACACCGGGATTTGGGGCATCTGCTTTGAAATTTGTTGTGGCTCGGAGTGGGCTAATACTGGCGGGGCGCTACGTGGCTATATGTCCTTTACGGCAGTTGAGCTCAGAAAGCAGCTACTAAGGCTGGAGTGGGCCTAATGTGCTTGGTACAGGCCAGCTCGTGGTTATATGACCTTTACGAGCTATTAAGCTCTGAGAGTAAACTCTTTTTGGGCTCCTGAGTTGAGGCCTTCTGTTTGTTAATCTAAGCGAAGCTCTTTGGCTCTTGGGCGTAAGGCCTTCGAGTGATTAAGCTCTGCAGTGACTCTTTGGGCTTCTAGGCGTTGAGGCCTTCTATTTGTTAGCTCACAAAGCCCAGCTGCTGGGCTCTTGGGCGCTTAGGGCTTCCTGAGTTGTTAAGCTTTGCAAGGCGAGATTTGCTGGGCTCTTGGCGTTGAGGCCTTCACGAGGCGGTAAGCTACGCAAGTGAGCTACTAGGCTCCCGGTCTTGAGGCCTTCCCGAGCTGTTAAGCTACGCAAAGCTAGTGGCTGGGCTCTTGGCGTAGGCTACGAGTTGTTAAGCTCTGTGGCCTGGCTGGTGGGCTCTGGGCGGCGGGGCCTTCTGAGCTATTAGGCTCTGACTACTAGGCTCCTGGCGAGGCCTTCCTAAGGCGTGGCTCTCTGGCGACCTCTTTTGGGCTCTTGGCGTGAGGCCTTCTGAGCTGTTTAGCTGCAGCAAAGGCCCGAGCTGTTGGGCTCCTTAGGGTACAAGGCCTTCCAGGCTGATGGCTCTATGGCCCAGTTCTTGGGCTCTTAGGCGCTAAGGCCTTCTGGCCCCCATTAAGCTACCGCCAGTTGCTAGGCTCTTGGGCACTCGCATTCTGGCTGTTAGCTCACATAGCTGGATTCTTCAGGCTCTTGGGCGCTAAGGCCTTCCCGAGTTGTTAGCTCACCTGGCGAGGCTCTTCAGGCTCTTGGGCGCTAAGGCCTTCTTGAGGCTGATGGCCTGGCGGTTGTTGGGCTTGGGGGTGCTAAGGCCTTTACCGGCGGTAAGCTTTACAAGCGAAATTTGTTGGGCTCTGAGGCGCTAAGTGTAAAGCCCAGAGAGAAAAGTCAATTTTAGAAAAGGGCAAATACGTATTTGGTCAAAATTCAGAATTTTTCTAGATCTCGAATGACAAAACGAACTTCATCGTTGGAATCGTCTCGCGAAATCTAGCTTCCACGTTGAATTTTGTCAGGTGAGGAGCGTTCGAATTTGCACATTTTTCGAAGTGAAGCGAGCGTGTCTGGGACACTTGACACAGATTTGTGTAACACGGTGTGCCACGTGTCGAGCAGATTAATTTGACTTGAGCTCAAGTGTGGGGCCCATGTGGACACATGGCATGATGCCATTGGAGGGAAATCTCAAAGTAGATGGATAAGGGATAGGGTGTAATCCCATGAGCCACTTAGAATTGGACATGTGGCATGAGAGGACAAGTCTCTTGTCTCAATCTTAACCAAATGGGTTTGGGAGGAGAGAGACGAGGAGAAAGAGCAAGCGGAGTGGGAGAGAGAAAAGAATTGGGATTTTTAGAAGCTCTGCACCTTCTCTCTAGAATTTCCGGTGTCCCGGATAGTCGGTTTAGGCGAAGAGCAATAAGCAAAGTTGCTTCCCACAGCAAGGGCTACGCATGGGTACCGGATTTAGGAGTTTTCGACAACTCCAAGATGTAGGGGTTTTCTCCTACTTGGTTTATTTTCGGTTTAAGTGTTTTGTTAATGGTTTGGTTGGTTTGAGGCCTTGAACAGCCGTTTGATCGGTCCCAAAACTTGGGACAGAATTATGGGAATTTTTGGAGCCCGTTTTGGACAGTCCACGGACTGTTTGGGCGGCTTATGGTGTAACTTATTTAATAATTGTGTTTTTGTGTGTCTGAGGCCTGAAATGGCCATGGATTTTGGTTCCGCCGGCTTGGTAGTGGGCTGCCTGAGACAGCCTTTGCTTGACAGGAACTATTAAAAGCCGATCGGTTGGCATTGATTGGACCAAAACATCCATGTGTTAATTGCATGGAATATTGCTAGGATGAATGGCTTGAATTGTGTGGAATTTAATATGTTAATGCATGGAATTTGATGTGTTAACATGATGTGGTGATTTAATTTATGTTAAATATATTAGCATGAGTGGTTTGGAAATGGCATAATGCATTCCATATGCACCGGGGCACCCTAGAGAATTAGGTGTGAGTGCATGACATGAAAATGAAAGAAAGACGAACATGGTTGTGAAAGGAATTTCAAAGGAAGATTTTTCGGAGAATTGGGTTGGGAGATTGTCCAACAATTTCACGTTGGAGGAAGCCCATGAATTGTTTAGGAAAGTTCTCCAACAAATTCGCCTCGGAGTAGTCGATATTTTCACCCCAGAGGCTTCGGTAGTGTGTTTTCTAGAACAAAAAGCTTTTGTCATGAAAACGATGTATTTTCTCATACATGGCTTAGGCAAGTGTGAGGGAGTCGGTGAGGACTCGAGACATGGGATTGGGCATGTAGACATTCAAGTAGGATCACGTATTTTCTTGAGTGTGTGTTTACATTGAATCATTGCATGTGCACTTAGGTGGGGAGTAACCCATTTAAGGTAACTCCACTGCAGGCAATTGCCTCTTTGCGAGGAATATTTAGTGCGAGGGGACGTTCGGAAGGCTGACACTCACTAGAGGCCGATTAAAAAGCGGGTTGTGGCTTGGTTATTTTTGTATAACATGTATTAATTCTAGAAATCTTAATATATGTTTTAACCAGAGTGATGTATCAACTCTTGAACTATAGTATATAGTTGAATGTAATTTGATGAGTATAATGTGTGACGATCTTGGCCATTTTTACTCATGTGGGTCTATGACATGAGGCGAAGGTATTCGCGAGGTTAACGGTTATCAGCGGTTTACCGGTTTTTGGGGCGTCTGCTGAGGGTAACTGCATGCGTGCCTTTCCCGATAAAGTGGATGATGGGTGATTCTGTGAGCGATGAGACGGAGAACTGACCCGGAAGTCGCATTTGACGAAGCCAATGGGCCGCACTGATTATGATAGCGAAGGCTCGCAATAGGTCCTAATACCCATGTAGTTTCATTTGATTTTTGTATGTACTGAGGTGGTCCATGGGTCTTTTGTCGTCGAGCGTCTCGTCTAGCGGCGTGCGAACTTTGCGAAGGAAATTCGCAGCACCCGGCGATGGAATGGGGACGATTTGTTGTACGGCGTCCGTAAGATTAGAGTTCGACCTTTTCATAGCTACCTTCATGTGGCGATTTCTTCTTGGATGTCGCTGAACGTGCTTTGCTACGACCTCTCTCTCGTTGCGATCCTCGGGGTTGGTGGGATCTTGCTCCCTAGTGGCTCAGTTTCCTTCTATCCGCTTCTCGGCGGTCGAGTGTTGTTCTCCCCTCACGATATGAGGTTTTGGAAGCATTGGAGCTGTCGTGTGTCTCTGAAGTCGTATTTGCAGGTGAGTTGTTTAAACTCTTTTAAGCGGTGGTTGGTGGCCATGAGAGGCGCCTCCACCTGTCGTCGTGGCCCTTGAGTCTCTGCAGAGCCCTCACCGGAGGTGAAATTCATCCACGTCGCCGGGCTAGTGCATCCTTGGAGAGTGGCGTTTACTCACCTTGTGTTCGGGTTTGATACCATCGATCGGCCCGAGAGGTCGACTTTGCACCGTAAAGGCTGTCTTCGAATAGCCAAGCCGAAGATGCTTTTTGGCCGGAATTTGGGCTTAAAGCGTCTTTGGATTTGCTAGGCGGTCAAGCTTACTGCGGAAATTGGACTCCTCTGCAGAAGAAAGCGAAGGATCAGTGGTCCGATGATAGGTCGACACACGGAAGACTCGTGGATGTCGGTGACCATATACCCACACTATGTGTCCCATTTGCAGGGATCCACAAACAACAACTAAATAGCCACTTGGGGGCCTATGGCCACTGGGGGCCTTTACTCATTTTTTACTTAAAACATGCAAGATTATAATTAAAAACAGCTCATAAGGGTTTAATTACAGCTCTCTTGCATAATAAAACACATGGCAAAACTAGCTTGCACATAAAGTTTACAAAATTAAATTTATATAGACTATTTTCTTAAAAAAATTACTTTCTATAATTTTCACGGGCAAGGACATTGCCTAAGTAGAAAACTTTTTAAGAGACATCTTTTTAACATAAATTCAAATATTTAGTGTGTATAAGTGGATTGAAATTTGTAGAAAAAATAAGTATCGTGAAACTCTCTAATGTAATGTTCAATTTGTAAAATTGCAAAGCTGAGTGTAGAGATTTTTTTTTTTTCAAAGTGATAAAAAAGTGACTAAGTAGATGACAATAATGTTTCATACCATTCTTGAAATTTTTAATTCTAAATATCTAATTTACTATATTCATAACAAAGTGCTTAATTATAAAAAAAATCTAAATATTTAATATTGTTATCATATTTATAAGGAAGTTAGCTTTAAGAACACTATATTGTTTAATTAAAAAAGTATTTGCAATATTGTGTGATTAAATTTTCATAAAATATTAGAAAAGTTTATTTTTAAGATTACAATGATCCTATCTATATGTCTAGTTCAATTGGTTAGAACGCTTTTAAAGGCAAGAAACGAGGAGATGAGGGATTTGAGTATCAATAGAGACAATATTATATTGTAAAAGTGATTAAGCTTTAAAAAAAAAACTGTGATCCTTTCAAAAAACAAAGAAGATCAATGTGGTAAAAAGTTCCAAGTCAAAAATAATAATAAAAATAGTAGTAGTAATAAGAAAAAGAAGAATAAGAAAAAATTCATTTATCCAACCAATGAATAATTAAATAAATAAATATATAATCTCACTTCCACTTCCAAGTCAAATAATAATAATAATAATAATAATAGTAAGAAGAAGAAGAAAAAAAATTCATTTATCCTACCAATGAATAATTAAATGATATAAATATGTAATTATATCCAATAGTTTTCTTACACCTCCAAGTCAAATAATAATAATAATAATAATAATAATAATAATAATAATAATAATAATAATAATAATAACAATAATAATAATAGTATTAGTGAGAAGAAGAATAAGAAAACCAATCAGATCCAAATCAATGAAGAAATTAAATAAATAAATATGTAATTATATTCAATAGTTTTCTTACAAGTGCTTTTTTATATTTATATTTTATTTTTCTCTAGGAAAATTTCTATTAAATAAGGAAAAGGAAATGAAAGTAGATAGAGATCTTCAAAATTTTGACCTTGTCCAAATATTAAGATTTCCATGAATTTCTTTCTGGAAGTGGGCCTTATTAGGGCCCAGTGTCTGTACATTTAAGGAGCTATTAAGTGGACCATGGGCTACAAGGTACTCCTCATTTGAGTCATCCCACATTCCAGGACCTCATCTTTTTTCTTTCTTTTTGGTTTGGGTACTATGGACTACCATTAGATTTCGTTGTTAAGTCATCCTTGAATTGGTCCTCAGCCCAATGGGCTGGAAAGGGTTTCAAGCCCAACTAGAGTTAAGTCATTCACCTTATTGAACCTGTAAGACCTGAGAAATTCCAATTTCTGGAAAAAAAAAAGGGTAAAATTGTAATTTCGGTAAAAAATTCCGAAATTTATTCTCTAGATCTTGGATGTCGAAACGTATTTCACCGTTCGAATCGTCTTGCAAAATCTAGCCACCACGGTCGACTTCGCCGACTCCAGACAATAATTTACACGCTGAGGCATCGAAGCCAGTGCCGTAAAACTACTTAAGATGAAAAATCACATATAACATGTACACATGTTATACAAGTTACATGAGTATCGATGGAAAGGACGACCGAGATATGCCAAATGTCGAAAATCCAAGCTTAGGTAATATAATGGTCATTATTTAAATTTAAATGACACTAAAGACAAAAACAGCTATACAGTCAGCTTCCTACCCTTAAAATGAGAACCCAAATGTGTTGGAAGACAAATTGATGCAAAGAGTCATTTTTAGTTTTCTTTAGAGAGAGAGCAACTTTTCTAAATTTTCAGAATCCCACCATCGTAATTCTTCGGGACAAGAAGGAAAGTTGTTCTAATGGGCGAAGAGGCCTACGCGTGCTCCTAGTTTAGGAGTTTCAGTCAAACTCCTGAGAGGTAGGGATTTATCCTACTTGGGTTTTATACTTCATTTATGTTTTATAATGTTTCGTTGATTGAGGCCTTGAATACTGACGGTCCCCAAAACCCTAGTGACCTAATTGTTGAATAAATTTTGAAGCCCAATTAGGTGCCCGTGGATCGAGCACGCCGGTTTGGGCTGTTGGATTGTGCTTTGTCAACAAATCATGTGTTGGTTTGTAAGGAGGCCGGAAATGACTGTGAAATTCGGGGTTCACGGCGAACCGATGATCGGGTGATTCTTGTGCCGGGAACAAGAACCCGAGGGTTACACCGTTCGTTGTAAATTGTGTTCAAAAAATATTTTTGTGAAATAATGTGTTTTGTCAGTAATTCAAATCGGTAATTCAAACCCGTGGTTGCGGTACCAGCCCCACGTGGATGCCACTTTTGGTATAATGGAATGTGAAATTGCATAACATGTTTGTGTGATTTAAATTATGTGAATATTCATGTGATTTTATATTTACATGTGTTATATATAATTGTATCGAATTGGCATCACGCATTCCATATGCACTAGTAAGCACCCTGTAACAATGTGAGCTGAAAAGTACGAGGTGATTCTTGGAAAGAATGGTTTCTGAGGGCTGAATTTCAAAAAAAATTATAATACGAGGTGAATCCATATAAAAATATCAATCGTCGGAGTCGGCCCACCCGTGGATATACACATCGGAGGGCAGTCCACTAAATATAACATCGGAGTCGGTCCACTACTTATATCGGAGGGTAGTCCACAAATAAAAACAAATATCTTAGTTGAAAATAAGGTTTCTCATACGTGGTTTAGGCAAGTGTGAGGGAGTCGGTGAGGACTCGGGGTATGAGTTGAGTTTGTAGACATTCAAGTAGGATCATGCATTTCATTTGAATGTGTGTTTTCTTTGGAGCACGTCATATGCGCTAGGTGGAGAGTAGCCCATGTAGATTCCACTACTGAGCATTAGCTCACCCTCGCCGAGTGGATATCATTTTTCAAAGTGTGTGGAGCGCATTTAGAGACGTGCTCACCCCAGAGGCCGAGTTTGAGAAGAAAGCCGGGTTGTGGCTTTGTTTTATATGTATACATGTATTAGAATGTTTTTCATTTTAATATATGTTTTTGTATAAGAGTACTCTAACTTTGAAACTATTGTATATAAAGGAAATTATTAGGATGAGTATTGGTTTGTGGGCCCAAGTGGCCGTTTTACTCATGGATTGTTATATTGGATTATTGGGACAAAAGCTACAGCATGTGTTATGTATATGGGTAGAGCCTCCCTGCGACAGCGAGACTCACCCAATTTTCGTGAGAGAGGTCGGGTCACCCAACATCCACGAGTGTTTCCGCGGGTTGACGGGTAGTCAACGGACACCTCGGTTTTGGGGCGTCACAGAACCATCTTTAGATGTTGCTTTTAGCCCGCATATACAAATATTGGGTAAATGATGCAAGTTACTTTGAATTTATATATACCAAAAAAAATTCCTAACCTATTTTTATCAATGATTTATTCTTTAAAATATAATTTGAACTTTGAAACAATCTATGTTTTTTTCTTTTCATTGACTAGAAATCTATTTTAGGATAGCTTAAATCTATTTTAGGAGGTGGACAGTGAAATTAAGGCATATCTACCGTGAAGGCAATAAGGCTACAGGTTTTTTAGTAAACATTCCCATGGAAAATACTAATCGTGATGTAATGTGTTGGACCACCCCCGAGGGGACTGAGATTTGTCCTGCAACACGATGTCATATGAGATCTATGGCCGAGGAAGGTCCTTTGTAAGGGCTAATGTTCTATTGGGTTGCCCCCTTCCAAGTGATTAAAATGTAGTGTATATATATATATATATATATATAGCAGTATATATGTTATATATATATATATATATATATATATATATATATATACTATTCATCTTAATAGAAATTTATCATTGCTTACTAAGTGTATAAACATTTTTATAACATTTAAAAGTTGCAATAATTCCTTTTATAACGTATTATTAACATTTTTTAATCATTAATTATGATATTTTGTTATAGCCCATCATATCTAGTTCAAGTGGTAGATCACTCACCATTTCAAACAAGCATAAGGCATAGGGCATAAGAAGGGGGTCTCAAGATTGAATTTCAATAGAAATAGTTTATTATCTTAAAATTAAAAGTGTAGTCAAAAAAATTACAATATCTTGATATAAAAAATGACAAAAAAAAAATGTACTATGTTAGTTTAGCCTTAATTAACAAGTCAATCCGCCAATTAAGAGAAAAATAAAGGATCCACCAATGATTTTAATTTTTCAACAAGTTTAAAGTCTAAAATTCACATGACTAATTGCACAAAAAAAGAGGAAAAATTAATTAATGACCTTATGTGAGACTTCCAAACCGGGTGCACCCTGCTGACCACCTACAACCACTAAATCTGCACATGCCCTCGGTCATGAGACCATAGGTATAAATGGCCACGTCATCCATACATCCATACTCTCACAAAAATGTAGTATTTATATAAAAGAATTTTGTTTACAATTTGTTTTGATTACAATTTATCCAAAATGTGGTCTTTGCCCGCATTTTTACAAAATACATAATAAGGCCACATATGGCCATTTCTTCTGCCTCCTACGGTCTCAAATGCATCCCATCCTCAGTGCACTCGCACCGAAATAAATAATATATTCCCTCGACAGGGTGAGCAATGCCCTGTATTGGAATTTTCCTACTTGGGTTACTCCCCACCTAAGTGCTCATGCAATGGCACACAAGACAATCATCACATGCTAATATATCACTCACGCATATATTAACAAAATTCATACACTATCCACATGTCATTATTCATAGCAATAACATAAGATTAGCTCACATGGGCTAACATACAATCCGACAGTTCATCTTGGAATCCACTAATAAAATCATTAATCAACATGTTATTCACTCATGGAAATAACGAAACATCACATAAGCCACACAAACAGTCCGTGGACTGTCCAAAACCACTCTAGGGATTTCTTCACTCGGTCCAAATCTTTTGGAACAGAAACCAAGGCCATCCAGGCCTCAACAAATCCCCATCCATTACATGGCCCTTAACCAAAGAGTAAAACAAGTAGGAGAAAAACCCCTACCATTCCGGAGTTTGTCGAAACTCCCCAAAACTGGTACTCACGCGTAGTCCTTGCCGTGGGGAGCAACTTTGCTTCTTGCCTCACCAAAAACCGACGGTCCAATCGCTGGGAATCCTAAAGAGAAGGTAGATCTTCTCTATCTAAAATCCCTCTCTTTTCTCTGTCTTTCTCGTTTGGTCTCTCCCTCCCCTCCTTTCCCTCCCAAACCAGATTGGTCTAGATGGAGGTCAAGAGAAAAGTCCTCTCAATGCCACATGTCAAATTTCTATTGGTTGAGAGGATTACACCTTATCCTCTTATCCAACCACTTGAGATTTTCCTCTAATGGCATGATGCCATGTGTCTCATGTGAGCCCCACTTGAGCTCAATGTTTGACTTTCTCACTGATTGCCACGTGGTGCCTCTTAAGCCACTCACAAGGTGCCAAGTGTCCCGCACTTCTCTACGTGCCTCGAACAACATGAAATTCTGACTGTCTCGGAATTCGACGAAATTCGACATGGTAGCTAGATTTTGTGAGACGATTCCAACGGTGAAGTCCGTTTCGTCATCCGAGATCTAGAAAATTGATTTTGACCCGAAATTACTATTTTCATTTTTTTAAAATTAGATTTTCTCGGGGTTTCACATTATGGTTCTTTTTTACAATAAAATGAGTTTAACCAAATGGATAAAATTTTAAATAAAATTAAAATAAATTCTAAAATACCTACATTAGTGATACCAAGACAGTAAGCTGCCTAGTAAAATAAAAGTTTGTTATGAGACTATTTTATACAAAACCATTCCTTAGTTTCAAAAAGGGCCTTCAATTAGCTACATCTGCGCCTTGTTTTGACCCTTAGAATAACAATAATTCCTTTTCTAGTATATTAAAAGTTATAAATCAAATATAATTAGAAAATAAAAAAACAAAAATACCTTAAGTTCGAAAAAAATAAGACAAAAAACATTTATACAAATATGCTTTCATAGTTAAGTACTTTCGTAATTTATCAAACTGAATGATGAATTCAAGAGCATTGCTTAATTGCTTTAGGTTATTTACATCTTGAACAAGTTATCATCATTACTACCATTGGTGTAGCAATAATTGTATCCATTTTGACATTTTACCGTAAGTAAAAAATTGTAAGACCTGAGAAATTCCAATTTCTAGAAAAAGGACAAAATCGTAATTTTGATTACAAAATTGTAATTTCGGTTAAAAATCCAAAATTTATTCTCTAGATCTCGGATGATGAAACAGATTTCACCGTTGGAATCGTCTCGCGAAATCTAGCTAACACGTAAAATTCGCTTCACCGGCACACGAAATTTCACACGCTTTTGAGGCATTGCGCTGTGGGTGCCGTAAAACCATTTTCGATGCTAATAAAGTCGCATATAACATCGTATTCATGTGCTATAAGAGGTATGAGTAGAGAAATGATGAAATGGAAATCAAACATGGTGCCGAATGTCAAAACTGGGAAAAGAAGGGACATAATGGTCATTTTGGAGTTTGATTTAAATGATAATAAGACAAAACACTAAATAGCGTTTGTCTTCTCCAACTAGAATAAGCAAAAAATGTGAATTGAAGCAAGAGAGGTTCAGTAGCCGAAAATGGAGGTTTTTGGAGAGAGAGCATCTGACTTATTCCCAGAGTGCAGCTTCCAAGGATCCGACCGTCGATAGTCTTCGGACAAAGCAGCAGTGCTGCTCGCCTTGCAGCGGGCTACGCGTGATGACCGGATTTGAGGAGTTTTGACAAACCCCGTGAGGTAGGGGTTTCTCCCTACTTCTGGGTTTACACTTATTTTTAAGTGTTTTTCAATGTTTCGGCTTGTTTGAGGCCGTGAGGGGTTTATTGATCGGTCCTCCAAAACATGGACCGACCGGAAATTTTTTAGATACATTCTTGGTCACCAGGTCATTTGGGGACTGATTTGGGTGTTGATATGATAATTTAAGTGTAATGTAAATTATGCTTGCTCAGATAAGGCCGAAAATGGCTTGAAACCGTTCACTAAGTGAACCAATGATTTGTGATTTTCCGTAATATAATCCAGGGTTTCTACTATTCTTTATAAATAGTGTTTACAAAAAATAAAAATTTGTGAATTAATGTGTTCGTCGAGTAATTCCAAGTAGAATTGCTCGTGTTTGATCATTAAATTCAAGTAAGCTAATCTTGATGTGTATACAGAATAAGAATTTACATGACATTATCGTGCATTTGAGCCCAGCCTGCAAAGATAGGCCTTTGCCAATGTCACACAGAACTCTCCTTCAATTTCAGACCGTATTGAATTGACATACATGCATTCCATATGCAATCGAACACTCCCAGACTGGCAGAAAGGCGCGCAGATGAGTCTAGAGAAAAATGGTTCTGGAGGGTTGTCTAAAATGTTAATTACCTGAGGGTAGTCCCACAACCAGTACATAACAACGTCGGAGACGCTCCAATTGATATACATCGGAGGGTAGTTCACAAATAATATCAACCGTCTGAGATAGCCCAATTGATATACTTATCGGCTGGTTGTCCACAAACAAACAAAATAATAATTTCCTGGGCTACTGAGGCCAGGCGCAGTGAGGAGTCGGTGAGACCGCACAGATGATGAGGTGCACATTCAAGTAGGATCATGCATTTGCTCGGGCGGTGTTTATTTCGGGAGCACTGCACCACACTTAGGCAGCAGGGTAGCCCACTTGGGTGATTCCACTCACTCTGAAGCATTAGTCACCCCCTGTCGAGGGATACTATTTTACAGGTACAGGGAGCGTGCGAGGGGACGGCTCGTCCTAGAGACTGAGGTTTAGAAGAAAGCTAGATTGTGGCTTTGGTTTATGACATGTATTAGAATTCTCTAATTTTAATATATGTGTTGTATAAGAGTAAACTTTGAACTCTTGAACTATGGTTGGATAGTTGGAAATATATATACATTGGTTGGTTAGTATTAGTTTGTTTCCAAGTGGCCAAGCTTAACTCATAGGACTATTATATCAGACTGCTTCGTACTGTGTTTACAAAGTTTCAGACGGTAGAGCTCCCCGTACAGCGGAGACTCGCCTGATTGGGTGTGGAAATGTCGGGTCGCCTCGAAGACCCACGAGTATTCCACGGGTTGACGGGTAGTCAATGGACTTCCGGGTTTGGGGCGTCACAGCTTGGTATCAGAGCATAGGTATACGACTACCTAGGGCTTGAGGGGATTTGGGCTTAGGCCATAGTCTTTGATGTGTAAAAACATCACCACTAGGTGTGGTTCGATGTTGAGTTTAGGTATGAGATTACCTAGGAAATCACGGGACAAAACTAGAATACTCATGCATGTGTTTGATGTGTTTTGTGTGATTTGATAAATTTGTTGGTGGTGAAAAAATATTCATAACATGAATGATGCGAACATGCGAACGCTTGATGCAATGGCGCCAGATACTACGTCAGATGTGTTATGATTGTTTGCGTGTTTAGTACTTAGCACATAGGAAAACAAGTGATGTGTTAGAAATTTTAGAAGCTTTTTACGTTGTAAACCGGAACAAAGAGGAGAAAATAAAATAAGTTTGAATAAATTTATTTTAGCTTGCTTGATAATAAAATCGAATTTTTAATAAATTTGAGATTTGAACACTCAGGGTTAGTTATAGAAGGAGGCTTTGAGGAAATTTCTCGACCATTTTCCGTAATTAAACAATTTTCAAGAGTACAAAGAGCAAATCATTTTTCTATGCTCTTATAGTGTGAAAACTAAAGAATGAGAGAAAATAAATTTTTATAAATTTATTCGAAAGTGTTCAAGAAAATGAAAAAAAAAAATTTAATTTTTAAGTGATTTTTTCCAGCTGCGGGAAATAATTGGAAAAAAAATATATATTATAATGAAAAAAAAACGAAAAAAAAAAAAAATGCAGAAAACTGATTTGGGCTACTGCCCAAATTGTATTGCAAGAGAGAACATTGTATTGTGATATAAAGAAAAGCTGGATTGTAAATATAAAGACGGGTAGGTCAGACTTATTGCAATACAATTATTGTATCAAGAGGCAAGAGAAGGCTGGCCGAAAATTTTGCGGTGGTATTGCAATGCCACCATTGTATTGTAACATGAGCGCAATTTATTGCAATACAGGCTTGGTCGTAAAGATTGTTTCTCGCAAAAAAATTGTATCGCGGATAGCAGTGGGCAAAGGCGCTGGTTGACCGTATCGCGACACGCGGGCCGCGACACGGCCGGCCACGACACGGCGAGGCGCACAGCAGAGGCGCGTAGGCGCTGGGCTGGGCGCAGGCAGGCGCGGGCACGCGGGAGCTAGGGCGCTGGGCGGCACGGGCATAAGAGCATGGGGCGCTGGGCGCCGCGTGCATCAAACAGCGCTGGGCGAAGCGAGGCAGCGCAGGCGTGATCGTGCGCACTGTATATGGGCGCTGCGGAAGGCACGCGGGCACGGGCCGACTAGGCGGCTCGGGCGCAGCTCGTGGAGCTCAAGCAACGGGCCGTACTTGGTGCACTCAAATTGCTTTTTGGCCCTTCGCTTTGACTCAAGACTATTCCTAAGTCAATTTTTGACATTGTCTGCGGAACTGCCATGAACACTGCTCATCACAAAAATTTCTAAATTTTTTTTTTTGATAATAAAAACAAAAATCAAATCAAATCAAATTAGACAAAAATTTTAAAATAAAATTTTCAAAATGAAATAAAATAAAATTTCTGCTGAAACAATATTTTTTAGGTAAATGCAATTGATTGCCTCAGACACCGAAAAATGCAAGGACAATGCGTATACACCGATTTATGTGTATGATTAGTGTCTCGGGCCGCGAGGTTTTAGAGAGATATTGTATTGAGATTTAACCGCCAAGCGAATCAGGATAGATGGCTAGTCAAGGACGAGGACGAGAACGCCCATGGGTACCGGGGCTCGCACCACCCCACATTTGACTCAGCCGCAGACATTTGGATCGCCAAGTCTCACGAGGCCGGTGGGTAGCAAATGCCGGCTATCGCACGCTAGCATGTAGTCGGTGAGGTCTTAGTAACCTCCCGGTTTAGCGCATCATCCTCCGACATTCACAGAGGAGTGAGATCCGATGGTGGCAGCATCACGAAACAGCAGACGAAGGTGTTAGAGGCCATGGAGATTACCTCTGACGCGACCAAGATTAGACTAGCTGCGTTCTAGCTAAAGAGTAAGGCCCAAGTACGGTGGAAATGGGCAAGTGCATCCCCTTGAGACCTTAGAGGAGCTCAGGCGTGAGTTCTCCCTAGGAGATAGGGCGAGAATAGGTATGATATGTTCATGATTGCTAGTTAATAGAGATCTGACTCTACTCACGTTAGACCGGTGAACATGGACATGTGCTAGAGTTCGATGTCATCCCTGGGATGCATCGACCGATACCATGCGGTCAAAGTGCATCAACAGGAGCGCAGGAGGGCCACCGTCTACAGCGTGATCTGGCATCGTGTGGTATCAGGACAAACATGACATTTCATGGCTCCCTAGACAAAGATAACACGAAAGTGCAGTGTCGTGACGCTTAGCTGCCACTACGAGCCTTACCTCTAGAGACAAGGAGAGATCTGGACTTAGATCTACCTCGAGCAAGGTGCGATTATGGATGTTTTCCGTATGAGGGCTACTCTAGGACTACCTCCACGGTGAGAGTAGGGAGGGTAGACCCTCGCATCGAGTTACACCCCGGGCATTTCACCCATTTCTATGACTCAAGATAGATGGCACCGCTTGAGTCAAGCAGAACCCCGTAGTCCGCCATGTGGAGCTGGTCGGACAAGGGGTTTATCGTGACCGAGCACTTTACCTTCACGGGCGCCCGGTTCTCGCTTTTGCGAAGAAGAAGGACAAGATCCTTCGAATGTGTATTGATTACCGACAGTTGAACAGGGTTACGATCAAGAATCGGTACCCATTACCAAGGATTGACGATTCGCTTAATCGTGGGCTGAGAGAGGAGCGTGGTGAGTCTACTCTTAAGATAGACCTTCTCGCGACCGGGTTACCACGCCTGAGGGTTAGGGAGACGTATGTCCTCGGCACGTCGCTTAGGACGCCAAGTATGGGCACTGTTAGCTTTACGGTGATGCTCCCCTGATTGACGCACGCACCAGCCAGAAAGATTCATGGATCTCGCCATGTATAGGTATTCCAACCTCTATCTAGATCGCTTTTTGTTCCTTTTAGTTCCTCGCGGATGACATTTTGATCTACTCCCGCCAGTGGGAGCATGGTATCACTTGTAAGGATCGTTTTACAGTTGTTGAGAGACCATCAGCTGTACGCCAAGTTCAGTAAGTGCGAGTTCTAGCTTACTGAGGTGAGATTTTTAGGACACGTGGTAAAATGCCAGATTCAGAGGCTCGCCGACCTGCAGGCGTCGAGGTTGTAATGAGTCGAGAGACCGAATGTCAATCTTCAGATACGTAGTTTCTGGGATTGGCTGGGCATATTACAGAGATTCGAGAATGGGCCAGTTCGTCCATTCGCGTGATCGTAGGACTTCACCTACGGGACAGAACTCCATGGTCGGGACGACCCCCGACCATAGAGAGAGAGATCGAGATGCCTCTGAACACTCTGGATACGGGTGTCATAAAGCAGTTATAGGAGGATCAACCTTCTTTAGTTTCGGGAAGAGGCAAGACTTCGTCACACGGTTTCGTGACTGTGCAATGGATTGGGCATGTGAGAGATGGGATTGCCCTAGGAGAATGTGATCTCAGGCTTTGGGACAAATAAGTAGCTCCCAATTAGTTGTGTAACAAAGAGAGAAACATATGGTTTATCCCTCTACACCCTAGTACTGCCGAGAGGAAATCAGCCAGCTTCGGGTGCTATACAAGCACTCCCAAAGAGTTACGTATAGGCCGTAGGGGCTAGGAGGTGGTCAAAGTTAGGGATGATCGTAGTTGCGCAGTCGAAAAGCTGCAGGTGGGCCTAGGTGGTATGGTAATCTATCAAGGTTGATGTTAGGCTTGACATGGATGAGTCGATCGTAACATCTGCAGTTAGTAATCGGGACCTTAGCCGAGTCATTACACCGACACCCACCTTGGATTTGGGGTTAGGAGGTTAAGGCCTTTAGAGAAGCCACATAGATGTTCTTCCCTAGGATGTGGTGAGAGTTGATCCTGGCTAGGGTCAAGATTATGAGCGCAGATCCCAGATTCTCGCTTCATGGTGGACCCCGGGATTGGGTGTCACAGTAAGGCATTATTGCGTTCGTGTGCACGGTAATATCGCTTCGAGTCGGGTGTGGGTGCACGGTATGGTCATTCACCACTCTTGGTGAGTGTGGGTTGAGTTTGTCTTTAGGATTACGTCTTATGAAGACTCATAGTTCGATTCAGGAAATGAAGAGTAAATAAAGCGTGTTGGGCAAAGCAAAAAAGGGGGCCGTTTAATCCCTAAGGTGAAACAGAACTTATTAGAGTGTAAGCAAACCTCGTGAAGATATCCTGAATTTCGTGGTGAATGCAAGAGGCCTCAAGTGTGAGTCGGCGAGTTATTAATTCCAGATGAAAACACACACGGACATGGTTATCACGTAGACTTAGAAGCCGCATAGGAGTCGAAAGTGACTCAAGATTGATAACTTTCGGGAAATTGCACATTGGGGTGTTTGAACCGCAAGGGCTCGATATATGGATGTCATTCATGACATGGACTAGGTTGACGGTCCATTGGATTAGTTAGTGATAGTGACCTGGGAAGGTCGACGCTACACACAAAGTAAGGGTCGTGCAGGTTACACGCTTGCGCGTACTATGCTACTGTGTTAGAGGACAAGCCGCGGCATACGGTCCCGAAGCCCTAAGGGGTAGAGGGACTTCGTTTGCCAGGCGGTGGGATTCGCCTACAACAACAGTTATCATGCGAGTATACAGATGGCACCATATGAGGCACACTGCATGGAAGGCCACAGATTACCGCGTTATGTCAGACCGAGGCTGCAGGCCAGAGAGCTCCATCATGGGTCCTGATTAGATTAGAGACACCTCTGAGAAGGTGAGCTTAATAAGACAGCGTCTTCTCACGGCTTAGAGCCGGTAGAAGAGCTATGCTGATATACGACGTCGACCCTTAGAGTTCGAGGTTGGGGATCCCGTTTTCTTGAAGGTCATGCCTAAGAGACGAGTGGTCAAATTCGGCAAGCGTGGGAAGCTATTGCCAAGGTTTATTGGGCCTTTCGAGATACTCGAGGATAGGCTTACATTATGCACCGATTAGCTTTACCACTGAAGATGTCAGGTGTCCACTTAGGTATTTGCCATGTCTCCATGCTCCGTATATACCCAACCAAATACCATATGGTGGATCGGGGGATGCATTGAGGTTGACACTGATGGGACCTTTGAGGAGGGACCAGTATGTATCTTGGATAGCCGTGATCAGGTTTTGCGACGCAAGACCGTGAGGCTAGTGAGAGTGCTATGGCGGCACTATGGAGTGGAGGAGTCAACGTGGGAGCGCGAGGATACGATGCGGGCCACCTATCCCTTCTTGTTTAGGGATGAAGGTACGTGGTTTAGTCGTTTAGCAATTAAATGACTAGTTTACATGCATGATAGAGTGCACGTTGCATATGCATGTGAGTGATTGTGATTGTCCAGAATTTCGAGACGAAATTCCTTTTAAGGAGGGAGAATCGTAAGACAAGCAGGTACCCAATTTCGAAAATGGCAAAATCGTACTCGACAGCAAAATTGTAATTCGTTAAAAATCCGTAAATTTATTCTTCTAGATCTCGGATGATAAAACGGATTTCACCGCGGAATCGCTCTCGGAAATCTAGCTGGGGCACGCAAAATTCGTCGACCCGGTGATAGTTTAACCATACGCTGAGGCACGCGTTTCGGTGCCGTAAAACGATTTTCGATATGAAAAAGTCACATATAACACGCATCATGTACCATAAGAGGTAATGAGTAGAGAATGATAAAATGGACGGCCGGAAATAGTCGAATGTCAAAACGGGGAAAAGAAGGGACATAATGGTCATTTTGGAGTTTGATTTAAATGATAATAAGACAAAACACTAAATAGTGTTTGTCTTCTCCAACTAGAATAAGCAAAAAACGTGAATTGAAGCAAGAGAGGTTCAGTAGCTGAAAATGGAGGTTTTTGGAGAGAGAGCATCTGACTTCTCTCTAGAATATCGGCATCCGACCACTCCAGCCTCCCTGACAAGAAGGAAAGCTACTCTACGCGGCCTTGGCCACGCCGTGACACTGGATTTGAGGAGTTTTGACAAACTCCGTGAGGTAGGGGTTTCTCCCTACTTGGGTTTTACACTTTATTTAAGTGTTTTTCAATGTTTCGGTTGGTTTGAGGCCGTGAGGGGTCGTTTGATCGGTCCCAAAACATGGGACCGAATTGTGGAAATTTTTTTAGACATTCTTGGTCAGTCTCGCGGGCTGTTAAAGGACTGATTTGGGGTGTTGATATGATAATTTATGGAATAAATTATGCTTTGGTGTGTATAAGGCCGGAAATGGCCGTGAAACCCGGGTTCACTAAGTGAACCAATGATTTGTGATTTTCCGGGGAATAGTAACCGAGGGTTTCACTATTCCCGAGAATAGTGTTTACAAAATAAAATTTGTGAATTAATGTGTTTGGTCGAGTAATTCAAGTAGAATTGCTCGTGTTTGATCATTAGCCCAAGTAAGCTAATCTTGATGTATGAAATGAGAATTTAACATGATTTCAGCGAATTGAATGTTTTAAATATATGCACGCTATATATTTACACGCTAATTCAGACTGTATCGAATCGACATACATGCATTCCATTACGCACCTGAACACCCTGTGACTATAAAGCGAGCGCTTGCATTTAGCCCGTAAAATTCCGCTCTATGGTTGTCTAAAATGTTAATTATCGGAGGGTAGTCCAAACTAAAAATATCAATCGTCGGAGACGGTCCAATTGATATACATCGGAGGGTAGTCCACAAATAATAAATCGTCGGAGATAGCCCAATTGATATATACGCATCGAAGGGTCATTCACAACAAACAAAATAATAATTCTCATACGAGGCTTAGGCGAGTGTGAGGGAGTCGTGAGGACTCGGGTACGAGATGATGAGTTAGACATTCAAGTAGGATCATGCATTTGCTTGGATGTGTGTTTATTTTGGAGCATTGCACTGCACTTAGGTGGAGAGTAGCCCACTTAGGGTGATTCCACTACTGAGCATTAGCTCACCTTGTCGAGGGATACTATTTACAGGTACATGGAGCGTGCGAGGGGACGACTCGTCCTAGAGACTGAGGTTTAGAAGAAAGCTGGATTGTGGCTTTGGTTTATGACATGTATTAGAATTCTCTAATTTTAATATATGTGTTGTATAAGAGTAAACTTTGAACTCTTGAACTATGGTTTGATAGTTGAAAATATATATACATTGTTATTAGTATTGGTTTATGAGCCTAAGTGGCCGTTTTAATCATAGACTGTTATATTGGACTGTTTGGGATAGGTTTTATGCAGGTTTTGTATTTGGGCAGAGCTCCCGTACAAAGGAGACTCTGCCCGATTCAGGAAAAATGCCTGCCCCACGCCTAATATTCACACTATTCCTCGCGCGAAGTTGACGTGGTAGTCAATCTTGACCTGCCTGGGGCGCCACAAAATAATCTCCCATGCAAATTTTAGGGACAAAAAAATGCAGAATCATTGATGAAATCAATGGCATAATGATGAAATATGAAACAAAGAAATAAACACCCCGTATTTACGTGGAAATCCCACGGAAACCATGCGTAGAAAAGCTTCATTATGAAACCGAGAGAAATTACAAAATACAACCCGACTAGAAAATAAACTCTATCAGGTCGATACGACAAAAATACCTGGGCGTAAAGGTCCATACTCCAGCCCATATGCTATCACAGCTTCTCTCACATTAACCCCCTATTTTTTCTCAACTTTTTCTTTTCACAAAAATCATATCATGAGCCTTCAAGTCGAGCATAAGCCCAAAACCAACAATCATTAAATTGACCTTTGGTCTATCAAGTCTTGAGGATAAATAGACCCCATTTATAGATGGAAAAAAAGAATTTACAAAACATGGTGCAATTCTACAAGAAACTTCACATCATTTGATGTGATTCATACAACTCTAATGTAAGCAGCATCATCTTCAATTCCAAGAGCTTCCAACTCATTGGATAGGGTGTATATATCCCTACAAACCAAAGTTCATAGGTTAGGCCCCAAAAAGAAAAAAACAGGTTGCTTCAATTATCTATGAATTCTTCCATAGAATATTTCTTCAGTTGTAAATATATCATTACCACTTCCAAGATTTTTTAAAAATATTTTTCTAACATTCTAGGGACAAGAAGAAAATGATACAACTATTTGTTTACTAGCATTAAGGATGAGATACATAATACCATACCTTATCGTGATATCTTGGCAACCATAACCCACGAGGGATTATCACCCTAACCCTCGCCTGAAGTGTTCATATGCTTTTCCTCCAAATTTCGAGAGTGTCCTATCTTTCCAGTATTCAAAAGATATACCAAGAGAGATATTAGCTAAGACTTCTAATCAAGCATTAATAAGATAAAAATGATCAATCCATATCCAAATTTAATTTCCATTGAAGGTCGACCTTTAGAAATAGGGAAAAGATTTGCGTATTACAAGAGAGAGAGAGAGAGAGAGAGAGAGAGAGAGAGAGAGTTACTTCAGAATGGAGCTTAGATATTCATCATCTAAGATTTGCATAAGTTTTCCTTCAATCTGCTGTTCTAATACCTCTTCTCACAATAATCTACTATTCTCCTTCTTGCCCCTAAAAATCATGGGATAAGGTGTATAAATGCGCCCGAAGCTGTGTGAGCAAAATCCTATTTCTTACCTGGTTTTTTCAGCCAAGATACCCTTAACGTTTACTTTCATAGCTCAATCATGCCTCCTGCCTTTAAAAAATGTAATAGATGGACACATGCCCGTTAAAATCACCTAACTTGATGGCATGGTTGGATCACGAAGTAAACGTTAGGGGAATCTCGGGACCGAAAAAAAGTTCAAGGGCAAAGTGAGACATAAGTGCAAACCTCAAGGCATTTATGCACCTGATCCCTAAAAATCATAAAGCTGAATAAGCTTACCTCAAAAAGGAAACACATGGCTCATTCACCTTAGAAAATATATTAATATGGAGAAGAAATATTTTACATACAAGTAATTAAACTCAAGAAACCTTAATCAAATACCATATGAAGTACCTCAAGCAATTTGACTCGTAGTTGGAAATGAACATGTCTGTCTAATGGGCACTAGAAAAACAAATTGCTCTTTTTTTAGTATTAGCATATCCCACTTCATACTACATACACCTGTTTCTCAAAAGCATAAATCGCCTATTAATCCAAATTCCGGAAGTTCTCCTGGGTCACAAAGATGTAATACGAAATAATATTCACCGAACGTAATGACATAACAAAGACAAAATCAGTCTGGGGGATTAAAAAATTGACTGGCATGTAGATTCCCCGCTTCTTTATCAAAGAAGATGTGTGTCCGGGGAGTAGCTAAACAAAGAAGGGCCACTCTTCATTCCATTTAAGAATGGTTAGTAATGCTTTAAGACAACCAGTCACATTCCTAGAACTGGTCAAACCTCAATCTCCAATTATCTCAATTAGAATGATAAATTGAATGAGAAGTATAAAACTTCTTATGCAAAATAGAAAGAACAATTAAGAAATAAAACCCACCCTAGACAATTCCTGCACACACATGTAGTCAAGTATATATAATAAAGAATCCCTTATTACCAGCATTTAACACCAAGTTGCACCTTCTTGGTAATGTTCCACTTGCATGATTGTTTGAACACTGGTCTTGATTGTGGATCTCCATGCATCACAAAAATTAACTCAATTCTCGCCCATGAACTATTTGTCTCAATAGATTAGTTTGATCTACAACTTGGGATAATGCATGTAAGCTGAAAAAATATTCATAAGTTGGTTACTAAAGTTGAAGTTACCAAATTCTAAGGAGCCAGCATTAACTTAGGTGTAATTTTGCTCCACGAGATTACACAAAAATTTTAAATCAATTATGGACACTAATACAATTAGATCTACTCTTCATAGACAAACTTGGGATTTGCAATCCCAGGTAACATCATCTCAGGATAAAATCTATATTGTACTTTACTCTTGCCTGGAAGCCGTGTGAGCAACTTTACAACAATCTACAGCTTGCTTCACAATTGGACATCAAAACCATGTTAAATTTTGTTCTATTTGCCTAGCTTTTTATAAGCTCCTTTATTACTGCGAAATAAAGGCAAGATAAAATAAGAACGAAAAGACAGCAGTGTTCCAAGATTTACGTGGAAACCCAAATTGGGAAAAACCATGAATAGAGGAGCTATTAATCCACTATATCAAAGAATGGTACAAGGAGAAAACAAAGGGAGAAGAAAAGTGAGCTTACAATGATCTCATCATCTCACATACTGAAAACCCATAAACACCATATATTGAAAACCCATAAACACCATATATATATATAGTTTGTGTATAAAAGCCCTAGCCCACAAACATAAGGCAACAAGAGATGCCATAAAGATAACTATGCTGGTTTCATAGTTAGAAAGAGGGCAAGCTTGAGGAAGCGGTTTCTTGTCGCAACAAGCGAGTGCTTGTCACAAACAAGTCAGAAGGTGAGCTTCTTGTATGTTTACTAGCTTGTCGCCACACGTCTCTTGTTTTTGGATTGCCTTTTACTTTCTTCATCTTTTTGGCTCAAGAATTCAGGTAACCAACACTAATAATTACGTAGTTTTCGATGCTTCAAAGACTAGAAAAAATCAGAAAGTGTTCGTTCAGGCTTAGTCTTACCATCCAATTTCACACCATGGCTTATGTTTCTAATGTTATTAGAATAACATAGCATCAATGGAAAAATAAATTTTGTTTATAAGCAAAAGAAAATAAGTTTCTCGTGAGGCATTTTCTGGTATTCAACCTCAGAGGACTTGATATCTTTTCTATATATTTGATTCTATGAAAAGAGAATTAAAAAAATAAAAAAGATAAAAAATTACTGAATCCATTAGCGAGAACCAAAATACTAAGAAACATAAGCCATTGACTATCAAATAGACAAGCTTAATACATGCCAAAGTTATTTATATGATGGCTAGTTCAATAAACACAAAAGCTCTTACACTCAAGCTTTCCCATACGGAATAAACCCATTACTCTCAATCATAAATAGCCTACCGATCCTTGAGATGCTACTCAATTGAAGTTCTGCAGCACAAAAATGAAATGATATTCATCAAAAAAGTGTCCTTCAACACTATAGAGTTATTTTCTGATTAATATAAAATACTGGGGTATGCTTTCTACATTAAACCTCGCTTATTCTTAAAGATAATTAAACCAAGTTGACCGATTTCAATAAAGGCAAAAATCTAAAAGCAAAAGAAAGAAAAAAATAATCATGTAATTATTGTTTCAACCTGGTGATTCTCGCCATACCATCATTGAAACATTCTAGTTTCCTTTAGTAGTTTAATGCAAGTGCTTCCAATCCAAAACAACACATGATTCTTCTCTATTTGAAAAATCTTATTTTATCAACATATTGTGTGAAGGTGTTAATTAATAAAAAAACATTTACACACAGAAAGTGACTATTGCTGCACACACTTTGAAAAAAAAAAAAACCAAAAGAGAGAATTTCCAACAAGTCTTACCATTTAAATTTGGAAAAACTCCTTCTCAGAGTCTATTCATGTACTCCTTATTGTTGGGAGCTGTCACGTATAATCGGTCTTTTATCTTGTTCAAGAACTTGAAATAGGCATATCTCCATGTACGATGAAGTAGTAAAGTGCCACAAACTCCCCAAAATCCAATGATGAATCCAAGAACAATATTTCCATAAAACCATATATCATTTGCATCATCTCGAATGCCATCTTTTTTGCTACTTACACCAATGAAGGAGAATTCCCCAGATTTATCTTCATTTTTTGGACACCTTTTTGAAAGAGGTGGTCCACAAAGTCCAGGATTTCTCTCATATGTGGAAGCATTAAAGCTTTGTAACTGAGTGCCAAATGGAATTTTACCTGATAAGGCATTATTTGATAAGCTCCAAAAACACTCGAGACTCGTTTATTTGAGAAAAGACTACTTTGGAATCTTTCAACACTAAGTTGGTTTTGAGACAAATCAAGAAAATCCAACGCTTTCAATTGACCAATTGTCGTAGGTATTGGTCCAATTAAATTTGTTCTTGATAAGTTCAATGACACCCTACCAAATCGATTACTTCTATAGGAATTTCTCCAATTAATTTGTTGCTTGAAAAATCAATGCTCTTGATGAACCTTAGAGTTTTTCTGTACTCTAATTTCTTTCCTTTCCATTGAACCAGCGTATTATCAACATAGGAAAGTTCTATATACGAATTGTAAGCTATTTCGTCATAGGCAATGATCAGACTTCCCTTTTGAGCAATGGCAGTTAAATTTTTAAGACATTTTGGTATCGTTCCAGATAGATTATTGCTAGAGAGGTCCAACATTTGGATCTTTCTTAGTCGACAAAGATTTAACGGTATGCTTCCATTGAATTCATTAGATCCAGATCGAGAACAATCAAATATGACAAGCTTCCTCCTATCCATGAGGCTAGTATTCTTGACAATCTGTTTTTTCCCAAATCTACAAGACGCAAATCTCTGCAATTCTTTAAGGATGAAGGCAATGCTCCAGTTAAATTATTGTTACGTAAATGCAATAAAAGAAGTATTATGATGTAACAAACCGATTGATTTTTATTTTCCTTAAATTTTATTATTCACAAATTGAGAATACTAAATTCCTTTCCATTGTTCCCAACATTGAGGTAGTTCTCCCTGGAGACCGACATTTGACAGATCAAGATGGAACAAGGGAAAAAAACCCAAACTATATTGATTAGTAATCTTGCACGATAAAGAAATTAAGCGTAAAAACATGTTCTTGGAGAAATCCAACCATTGAGCATTGAAAATAGACTGTGGTATTGAACCATCTAAGCAATTTGAACTCATATCCATTCCCAAATAAGGTGGATATGAAGTTAAATTAGGCAACGTACCTGAGATGTGATTGTTGGAAATGTTTAACCAAGTTAAATTTGGAATGAAATTCCAAAGCCAATTGGGAATAACATCCTGCACCCCGGCAGAGATATCAAGTCCCATCAAACTTTTGACTATGAAGCCAATGAGGAAAACGTGGGCCTAATTTGCAAGAGGCTAACTTTATCTGTAGGGCTTGAAATTGGGGAACTTGGTCAAGGCTTATGTTGAATGTAATGGAGTTGAAAGATAAGTCCAAGTAATACAAATAGGAGAGACCAAAAAGGTGATTTGCCGACACCAGACCTTGCAATGAATTTGAATGAATGTCCAACACTTCTAATTGATGAAGTTGTCTAATACTCTCAGGTAAAGTTCCATTTAGTTGATTGAATCCAAGATATAATTCTCTCAACCTTGAAAATCCAGAAAGATTGGGAAATGATGTCCCCCTGAACCGATTATGGGATAAATCTAAACCCTCTAATGTGTTATTAGAGCATGCTAGAAAATCTTTTTCTAGTAATCCGGTGAGATTGTTAGTAGACAATGCTAATCTCCGTAAATCACATAAATCTCTCAAGGATTTTGGCATCTCACCTTCAAGTTGATTTCGAGAGAGGTCAAGAGATTCAAGAGAAACCATGTTTGCAAAAGCACTTGGAATTGAACCATGTAGCTAGTTTTGAGATAGATCTAAATCAACAAAGCTGATATTGAAGGTCTTGGGAATCTCACCTTCAAGTTCATTCCAAGAGAGATCAAGATATGCAAGAGTAGTCATGTTTCCAAAAGCATCCGGAATTGAACCATTTAGATTATTAGAAGAGAGGTCAAGATGAATAAGTTGAACAACCATGGGTATATTGAAGAAGAAGTGAGACCATTCCAAGAGAGATCAAGCACAACAAGAGATTTAGAAGAATTATTGTGGGAAATGGATATTGTGGGAAGATGAGTATAGCTCAAGTGTAACTCGGTTAGGAAAGACATTGTATTAATAGCTTGTGGCTAATGGATTGCTTTACTAAGATTAACCCAACTCAAGTCAAGCTGCCTTAACAAAGGAAGGTTAGAAAGCCAGTCAAGGTTCTCACAGGTGATCATATGCCCGTAATTATAGCCGAGATTAAGGGATTGCAAGTCGAAAGATTTCGAAGCCGAGAGGAAGAATACCTATAAATCGGGAAATATTTGAAGAGAGAATTATATTCTACTCACACAAACTGATGAAATTTCACAAGGTATATACATAATTAATTACCTTCAAACTGATTCCAACTGAGGTTAAAATGCTTCAAATGCTACAACTCTCCCAAAGAAGTACTTATCTTACCTCCCAAATAGTAGTGAGAGTCTCCTTTGTACGGGGAGCTCTACCCAAATACAAAACCTGTATATAACCTGTCCCAATATACACAATGACCACAAGGGGTCTCATATACAACTATACCAAGTAAAATGACCTCGGGCCCTCGCATTTTACTCACAACATATATCCAATATATCCAATATAATCCATCACATGAGTAAAACAACTACTGGGCCCCATAAAATACTCATAAAACATACCAACTATATATCATCATATAGTTACAAGATAATGATCTACTTCTATACAAATACATATATTAAAATTCTAAAAATTAATACATGTAAAACCACCAAAAAGCCACATTCCGCTTTCTCAAACCCACCCTCAGACCAGCCGTCTTCTCGCGCACGCTCCCGTGCACTGTAAAATACCATCCCTCGACTGTGGTGAGCTAATGCTCGCAGTGGAATCGCCCAAGTGGGCTACTCTCCACCTAAGTGCAATGCAATGTCTAAATAAACACATTCAAGCAAATGCATGATCCTACTTCAACGCCTAACTGACATCTCATACCCGAAGTCCTCACTAACTCCCTCACACACTCGCTTTAAGCCTCGTATGAGAATTATTATGTTTATTCAGGACAACCCTCCATGCATATATATATATATATATCACTGGGTCAGTTCTCGACGCATTGATATTATTTATGGACTACCCGATGTATATCAATCAGTCGCTCGACGATTGATATCTTTAGTGTGGACAACCCTCCAATAATTATCATTTTTAGACAACCCTCCGAAACCATTTTCTCTAGACTCATCTCATGCACTCACTCCTACCGTCCTAGGGTGTCCCAGTGCATATGGAATGCATGATGCCAATTCCACATAAATTTATAACACATGCAAATATATAAACATGCACATATTCACATAAAAATTAAATCACACAATCATGTTATGTAATTTCGCATTTCATCACATCAAAATTAGCTCACATGGGCTAATGATCAAACACGAGCAATTCTACTTGAATTACTCGACCAAACACATTAATTCACAAAATTTATATTCTCAGGAATAGTGAAACCCTCGTTTACTATTCCCGAAAAATCACCAATCGTCGGTTCACTTTGTAAGCCCGAATTTCACGGCCATTACCGGCCCTATACATACCAAAGCACCATTTATTACATAATTTCCAACATACCCATCACAAATAGTCCGTGAACTGCACGGGCTGTCCATTTGAAGTTTCAAAAATTATAACAATTTGGTCCCAAGATTTTGGGATCGATCGTTCATTTCTCACTACTCATTCAACTCAAACATTAACAAGGTACTTAATTAAAGAATAAAACCCAAGTAGGGAGAAACCCCTACCTCACGGAGTTTGTCAAAACTCCTCAAATCCAGTGCCCACTCGTAGGTCTCTCCGCGTAGAACAACCTTCCTTCTTGCCCCGAAGAATTTTGACGGTCGGATTTGCCGGAAAACTAGAGAGAAGTTGCTCTCTCTCTCAAAGAAAACAAAAAAATGGCTACTGGATCTTTTTCTGCAGCTTTTCACGTTTTCTCCCCTTTTGAATTTGAGAAGATGAGTACTGTTCAAAATGGTCAATATAGCCACAATACAGCCGAGCCTACTGTGTGCCTCTCAGCCTTCTATATGCCACAATATAGCCAAGCCTACCGGTGCCCGCTCAGCCTTCTATATGCCACAATACAATCCTCTCCTCGCACACTTCCAAATTTCTATCTCGTTCCGCGATCACCCGTCAAACCGCAGAATACTCGTGAACGTCGGGTGACCCGACATTTTTCATTAAAATCGGGCGTAGCCCCTTTGTACGGAGCCTCTAACGCAAATACAAAACCCGTATATACATGTCCAATATACACAACACCAAGGGTCTCATATACAACTATACCGAGTAAAATGACCTGGGACCCCGCATTTTACTCACAACATATATCCAATATATCCAATATAATCCATCACATGAGTAAAACAGCCACTTGGCCCCATAAACAATACTCATAAAACATACCAACTATATATCATAGTTACAAGAGTTAATGATCTACTCTTATACAACACATATATTAAAATTCTAAAAAATTTAATACATGTAAACCACCAAAGCCACATCTCGACTTTCTTCTAAAACTCAAATTCTAGACCAGCCGTCTCTCGCACGTCCTCGTACCAGAAATAATAGTATCCTGACAGTGGTGAGCTAATGCTCCGCAGGAATCGCCCTAAGTGGCCTACTCTCCACCTAAGCCGCACGCACGCCCAAAATAAACACACATTCAAGCAAATGCATGATCCTACTTGAATGTCTAACTGATCATCTCATACCTCGAGTCCTCACCGACTCCCTCACACTCGCCTAAGCCTCGTATGAGAATTATTATGTTTATTTGTGGACAACCCTCCGATGTATATATATATATATATATATATATATATATATCAATTTGGTCTGCCTCCGACGATTGATATCTTTAAGGTGGATTACCCGATAATTATCATTTTACAACCCTCCGAAACCATTTTCTGTGACTGCCTCATACCACCACCGTCCTAAGGTGTCCTAAGGCATATGGAACACGATGCCAATTCCATTATACAACTATAACACATGCAAATATATAAACATGCATATATTCACATAAAATTAAATCACAATCATGTTATGTACTGCAGATTTCATCACATCAAAATTAAATTTCACGCTTAATGATCAAACACGAGCAATTCTACTTTGAATTACCGACCAAACACATTAATTCACAAATGTATATTCCGAATAGTGAAACCCCTGACACTATTCCCTAAAAATCACTAATCGGGCCGGGTTCACTTTGTAAACTAATTTCACACACATCCCTATACATACTAAAGCACCATTTATTACATAATTTAACATACCTATCACAAATGGGCCCGCGAATCGTGACGGGCTGTCCATTTGAAGTTTCCCCAAAATTATAACACCCGTCCCAAGATTCGATCGACCAAACTGGCCCCTCACGGCCTCATTCAACCTAAACATTAACAAAGAAAGACTTAATGTTATTTAAACCTAAGTAGAGAACCCCTACCTCACGGAGTTTGTCAAACTCCTCAACAACCCGGTGCCCACGCCAGTCTCCGCGTGTAACAACCTTCCTTCGCCTCGGCTAATTCCGACGGCCGGATTCGCTTCTGGAAACGGTGGAGGTAGTTTCGCTTCTCTCTGTTAGCAAAGCCTACTACCGGATCTTTTCTACAGCTTTTCACGCTTCTCCCTTTTGAATTTGAGAAGATGAGATCGTCACTATCTGGCTTTTTCTAACTTAAAACAATTTCTAAAATGACCATTTTATCCTTCTTTCCAGCTTTTTACATTCTAGCACTATCTCTACTGTCCATTTTCATCATTTCTCTATTCACGCCACTTGCATGATACGGAAGACGTGTTATATGCGACTCTCTATCGCATCGAAAAATCGCTTTACTAAGACTGGTGCGATGCATCGAAAACGATAAATCTGAACGTCTCTAATTCAATAAATTCGGAGATGCCAAATCAGATTTCATGGTAAGATTCCAATCCTAAATCCATTTCATCATCCGGCATCTAGAGAATAAATTTCGGATTTTAACCTAACAATTTTTTGGTAAACTAAATTACGATTTGCCATTTTTCCGTAAATCAATTTCTACCTTACAAAGAAGAATCTCTTTTATCTTCCCCATTCCCCCATGAAGAAAGCACTCCATAGAAGCCATCAGCAGCACCTTGTTTGAAGTGAAGGAGAACTTCCCTCTCCCTCTCTATGCACCCAACTTCAACATGATCACCCACCGTCCAATAGGCTATGAAAGATATCAAAAGCAGAGAAAAGGCAATCAAATGTTGAAAGGGCCTTCCACTCATCTTCCAACACAAACCAGCAAGTTTACTGTAAAATTGATTGCAAGTTCTGGTTTTTTATTTCTGAGCAAACCTGTAGGCATTCACTTATATATCATTCCCACCAACAAGTCAAGCATGCACCCAAAGAAAAAGAAACCCCTAACCTTTGAATCTTTACTAATGTACATATTATTATTTCAAGTTTATTAAAATACCATTATTTTATTTTTAGAGAAAATGTAATGTTTGAAATCCATTTTAAAAAATAATTAATGAATATACATTTTATATTATAAGTTTGCTCCTTTTTTTTCTTTTCTTTTTATTTGTTTTACAAGTTAGGATTCATCTTTGTACATGCGTCACTCTTTCTTGTAATTTTACCTTATAGAAATTATTCTAAATGAATAATAAGTTTCTAATGGTATAAGAATAAATTTTGTTAACAATGAGTTAATAATAAATAGATAAATTATATATTTTATTAAAAGAATGATAAATGCTATAATATATAGATACTAATGCTTTACTAAATCCATAAATTTTATTAAATAAAATAAAATTAGAGAATTTTTTTTAAAAAAAATTAATTTGTTGTTAAAGTTTTGATAACATTTTTATTTATTGTTAACCAAAAAAAATTTAATAACCATTTAAATTTTGAAATTAGAGAAATTATTAGAAAGCTAATTTTTATGATCTTACCTAAAATTTGGGCTACGCATCTAGTTATCTTTTATTTGAAATCTCATGAACGTAGGTCTGCCTCTTTTATTCTTATCACTTTTTTGGTCACTCACTTTTCTTTTAACATAATGTAAAGAAAACATTTCACCTAATTTTAAACAAGAAGGGTTGAGTATATTTAGATAAATGAGTAAAATTTATCCGATTTGTATCTAACTTGAAGAAGAAAATAAAAAAATAAAAAAACAAAAAATGAGTAAAAATGGCACTTTTGGAATAAACAATGAGTCAATTTAAGACTACATAGGGTTACTTTTTCAAACACGGCATATGTAATGAAAGGTAAGAGTGACAAATAGGGTTGCAATTGTCAATAATTTGTATGTATAAAAAAAATCTCAAAGTAAAATTTTTTACTTGTTACCACATTATAACTACTTCACTTTTATACTAAATATTTAGCTTATAATATAAGAATTATTCTCAATAGCACTGAACCCAAGCACCCTTCCCTTCTTACGCTCTCTATTCAAATATTGAGCGCTTTACAGAAAAGCGAGGTATAATGGACTACTACTACTTCATTTAATTATAATAATAACCAAAAACATTGTGCCAAGGCTTTTTAAAATTTCTACTATATTTATATCTAATAAGTTTTAATATCATCATTATTTATTCATCTTTTGAAATAAAATGTGTCTAGAAGTGGAAGTCTTCTAAGATTTTAATGCTCTTAAAGTTTCCAAGTCTTTTTAATAATTTTTTTCCATACCAAACTATCAACATAACTTGCAAGCAGGGCAATTGACTTTGAATATTTATTTTGTGTTCTACATAATGTCAAATTCTCTACTCAACTTAACTTTCATCATGTTCTTAAGACAATTGACTTTAAGTCATTTTTGTATTTTACCCAAATTAAGTCTATTGTCTTGCAAGATTAAAATGGTTGATTATGATTATATATTTTATTAATTTTGAATTTATAATTTTAAATTTTTTACTAAATCTAAGACTAATTACATTTTTTAAATTCATATATAGTGCTTCTAGATAATATCATCTTTTGAAAGAATATGTGTGCAAAGTAGAAATCTCAGTTTCAAGTCTTTGTCATAACTTTTTCCATACTAAGTCCTATCAACATAACTTGAGATGCAAGGCAATTGACTTAGAGTCTTATTTGCATTTTACCTCAAGTCTATCTAAAACAGTTGATTATCATTATATATTTATTAATTTTATATCATTATTTATTTATTAATGTTGTATTTGTATGATGTATGGTATTTATTATTATTATTGTTATTTTGATACAAAAAATTATATAATGTTTCTTGGAGTCAAGTCACCATGCTATTGGACCCATGTTGAGAAGATACTATTGGCTAGCATAAATATGGACTCCGGAAAATTCAATGCAATGACTACCGGGGTCTAGTCATCCATCATACTGGACTCATATATAATTATATATAGAGAATTTTCTTTCAGCTTGTATGAATATCTAATGGAGTCAAGTCGTATAAATTTTTTTTTTTTTTGATTGATGAGTCAAGTCGCATAAATATAGACTCCAAAAAATTCTAATGTAATGTTTGTTAGAGTTAAGTTATTCAACATATTGAAACTATCTTGAGATGTTGCTTTAGCTTTTGTATAAATATATATATATATATATATATATATATATATATATATATATATATATATATATATATATATATATATATATATATATATATATATATATATATTTACAAGCACGCAATGATGCAAGTTGTATAGTAATTACTTCAATTTGTATATATACCCAAAAAATTCCTCATCTATTTATCAATGATATTCTATAAATTAAATATAATTTGAACTTTGTATGCTACTTTTACTGATTATTGTGATTGATATAAGAAATAACAAAAAAGATAAATTACTATGATATTTTAGCCTTAATTAACTAGTCAATCAATCAATTTCTATACAAATTAAGAGAAAAATAAAAGATCAATTCTAATTTTTCAACAAGTTTCAAGTCTAAAATCCACATGGCTAATTGCAAAAAAAAAAGGAAAAATCAACTACTGACATTTTGGTTCTTTTATATGTTAAAATGAAATTAACCATAGAGATAAGAATTTAAAGTAAATTTAAAATAAAATTTAAAGAACCTACTTTAGTGATACCAAGAAGGGATGAAGTTGGTGTTCTGGGACACATACAAAGGAAAAATTGAACATTTGCGAGTACAGAAAAAAATCCAAAATTTTCTACTTAGAATAACACTAATTCCCATCTTCGGGCACACATCTCTGAATCACTTGGTCAACGCAACGCCTGTATAACGCCTCCCAATAAGAGGTTTCGCGCGCGAAAACCTCTTTTTCTGTCGATACTAAATCTGGAGGGATTACCTCTGCGAACCAAATAATTCACGAATCTCGTGAAACCATAAACCTTTTTCTTCAATAGCTAAGAGTTGCTCTCATCAGAAAGTCACATTCACTTGAACCTCATCACTACTCTCTTCTAACCGTGAAAGATGATTCAGAATTGTGGTTCTCCGTCCCTTTCTCGCTTTAATCTCTAAGTCGACCTTGCAGCAAAGAGAACCCACTGATTAACTGGTTTACGCCCTTTAGTCATCATATTTTATGGCGTAACGACCATGACTACGACCTGCCACAATCAAGGCCTAAATTTGTCAAAAGCAAAGACAATGGCCAATAGTTCTTCTCAGAGTGGCGTAACTAACCGAGCATCATTCAAGGTTCTCGTCGTATAGTAGATTACCCGAAATATTCTTCTCGCTTGCCCTAACACCGCCTCCAATCGTATAGTCACTTAGCCACACATAAGCTCAAATGGAAAGGACCAATCTGGAGCCACTACCACAGGAGCTGATACCAATTTATCTTTTAACACTGAAAATGCGCGCATACACTGTGCATCAAACTCAAATGGGGTCCCCTTGACCAAGAGATTAGACAACGGTTTTGCAATCTGAGAAAAGTCTTTGATGAATCGTCTATAGAATCCAGCGTGGCCTAAAAAACTTCTTATCCCTTTTACCGATGAGGGTGGAGGTAATTTTTCAATTGCTTCAATCTTTGCCTGGTTTACCTCTATTCCCTTGCTAAAATCCGATGCCCGAGTATACGCCCTCTTTGCACCATGTGGCACTCCCAATTGAGTACAAGGTTGGTCTCTCGTGATCTTTATCAACACCGACCCCAAATTCCTCCAGACAGCTTGTCAAATGAACTGAATTCCAAAATCGAAAAATCATCCATGAAGACCTCGATTGTCTCTTTCAAATCCATATCTGAGAATGCACATCATGCATCGCCGAAGGTGCCCGGCGCATTGCATAGCCCAAATGGCATCCGCCTAAATGCGAATGTCCTGTAGGGACATGTGAATGTCGTCTTCTCCTGATCTTCAGGGGCTATAACTATTTGATTGTAGCCGAAATATCCATCCAAAAAGCAATAGTATTCGTGACCGGCTAATCGATCCAACATCTGATCTAGAAACAACAATGGGAAATGATCTTTTCGAGTGGCCTTATTCAGTTTCCGATAATCAATACGTACCTCCACCCTAGAATCGTCAGAAGGGCAAAGTAGTTATTTTCTACTTTATGATGCTTGTTCCTCCCTTCTTAGGTAATTACTTAATCGGACTTACCAATGCACTGTCGGAGATAGGATAAATTACCCCAGTATCCAGCCACTTTAACACCTCCTTGCGGACTACATCTTCATAGTTAGATTCAACTCTCCGTGTTTCCACTCAGGGTTTACACTATCTTCCAAAGAAATACGATGTAGCGCCATGGAAGGGCTTAACTTTTAAATCGTCTAGAGACCATCCGAGAGCATTTTTGTGATCTCTAAGGACCCTCAATAACTTCTCTTCCTTTAATTATGTCAGGGACACTAAAATGATCACTGGTAAGGTGGAGGCCATCCCAAGATACGCATACTTCAAATGGCTAGGCAACGACTTCTGTTCCATCTTGGGTGGTTGTTCAACAGATGGCACTAGTGTTTTAGCACTTTCACCTAGAGATTCAAAGTATTTCCTTCTATTGGGTTCAAAAGAATCCATCCATTTTACATACTCCTTAGCCTCTTCGCCCATATTCTTGGAATCACTCTGTACTAGACTAGCCTCCAAAGGATCAGTGGGACCACTTTGGCTAGACACTATAGTCTCTACTATCTCTGCCATGAAACATGTATCACTCTCTGCCGGATGTCCTTACAAATTTCACGTTGAACTTGACTTCATCCCTCCCTACACTCTCACTTTAGCTCTCCCCTTGAACATCAATCATCGTCCGCTACCAGAAGAAACTATTTACCCAAGATTATGGGTACTTTCGTCTTCCATATATAATACAATGAAATCCGCTGGGAAGATAAACTTGTCAACCTTCACTAAGACATCTTCTATCACCCCTCCTGATGCCAAGACCCATTCGCAATGAGGTGACTGTAGTCGACGAGCTTCACCTAACCCCAAACGCTTAAATATGGACAAGGAAAATAGATTAATAATCGGCTCCTAAATCACACAATGCTCTCTCAAAGATAGCATTTCCGATGGTGCAGGGGATAGTGAAACTGCCTAGGTCTTTTAGCTTGCGGGTAACTTCCTTCATGGATGGTACTACACCTCGCTTAGTTAACCTGTTTCAAATCGCCTTCTTCTGAGACAAGATGTCCTTTCATAAATCCTGACATAACTCGGGCATCTGCTCCAGCATCGCAAACGGAATATTGATGTGCGCCAATACTTCCAAGAATTTATAACTGCTTATCCAACTTATGCTTTTAGATTAGTACGGAATTGGGTGATGAGTTGTGGGTTATCCCTTTACTTCAATGCTCATGTACTATTTGTTCCCTAATCAGATGACATTCTGACGGCTAGATGACTCTCTCGCCCCTACCTCCTCACCGGGGATTGCTCCTGTATCTCCACTTTACCACTTCTCAACATCGTTTAACATGTTCATTCCTCTCTCTAAACAATTTCCAGCTGCTTGCAAGGAACCCACCGCTTCTGTTAATAGATTGGCCATTCCGACCATGGTACTTTCTAAATTTCTAACTGTGCTGCTTGGATTGCTCAATCAAGTTGGCCTCAGGTTGTATATTCGCCTTCGTCTCATTCTATAAAGGTGCAGGGATGTAAGCATTCATAAGAAGGGCTTGTTCCAAGTCCACCTTTTTCTCAGGAGGTGGTTCGCTCACTCGGGGTGGTGGCATGTTGTTCTGATTGTTCCTCCATCCATACCCTTGACTGTTCTGATTATTTTGATTCTGATTATTACGCCACCCTTGGCCTTGATTTTGGTTCTGATAGTTGTTTCCATAATCAACACTCTATTATCGGGCCTTGATTAAACCTCGACACATACTCGAGCCTCGGGCTCTACTGCTTTGGTTTCCCGACCGGCATTCTCAGGCACAGCTGTCCTCCACAGACCCACAACCCCGGGTCAGTCTCAGATGGCATCTGGCGGTACCTTGATGCCCAACAACCGCGAATAGCCGTGGGCAAAATGAGTAAACTGCATTGTTGAGAACCTCGTTATCCGTGCCGCCTACGGCATTCGCTGGTGTAATCTTATCTCTGTGCCACATGGATTTATATTAAAGATTCCAAGATCATATGCTTGGTCCGTGGTTTTCTTCATTAGTGCCCCTCCACGAGGCACTTCAACCCAAATGCTCTAGCCCATTCCTGTGACCATTATAGAAAGTATGGACTTGCATCCATCTAGTTAGTCCGTGGATGCAGGGCACTCACCACAAATTGCGGAATCTATCACATGCCGCTGTGCTTTCTCCTCTAGTTTCTCAAAAGTTTTGATCTCGCACAAGTTGTGCACCAAGGTGGGAAGAATTGGTCAGAAACTTCCTACTAAGTCGCTCCATGAAGTAATGAACCGTGGCTGGACTTGTTAACCAATGCTTGGCTCTATCACCTAGTGAGAGTGGGAACAATCTCAACCTGAGTGCCTCTTCAATGACCCCATTGTACTTGATCGTGTCGCAGACTTCGAGGAAGTTGGTCAAATGCATATTTGGATTCTCATTGGGCAATCCATGAAACAAGCATCGTCGTAAATATAGACTTAATTCAAGTTGTTTCCGTCGAATAGGTGGTCTTGATAGCCGTTCGAACAACCGTAGGTGGTGGCAAACTCTTTCTAGCAAATATGAAATGGATCATCCGCTGTATAAACGGCCCGGTGCTTGATTCCTTCCGTTATTCCCATTTCGCCCCTTTATGGCTCATTTGCTCAAGGCCAAGATCCTCGCTTTCATTGTTCTTCATGATTGCTGATTTACCAGACCGTTTCTCTCGTTTCGCGTAACTGTGTAATGTTCTTCCTGCTCAGATCAAATGGACAGTCAACCTGATCCGCCTTTGCATGCGCCACCAGAACCTTGACCGCAATCACACACAAAACAAAAGACCAGATTGCCAAGACTTGTAAAAACAAATAACAAAATCCCGCACAATATCTAATTGCTTTGCTCAATATCAATTAAACTTATCCTCGCAATCCGCGCCAAAAACTTGATAAGCGTAAAGCGTGGTGTGTATGTATGCACGCCTATGCGCGCAAGCACGGCCGCTCAAGTAATATAGTACCTAAGGTACGATATCATCCACTAGGATAAGTGTGTTGGAATACAGAGATCGGGCTCAATATTATCCGGATGTGTTTGAGTGACAAGCCATTAATGCCTAGTTTAAACTAAACTAATCATTCTAATGAATTATCAGATTGTGAGACTAGGCTATGTCTCCCCGTTACTCATGGATTACTTTAGAGAAATTACTATTCAGTTTATTCATAACTTATTGATGACGGGGTGATCGTGCTTACGAGATACCCTCTCTCGAGGTGTATCCGCCTATCTCGCTAGTAAGGTTGAGTGTATCTCTACCCCAACTCGATACTCGGAAACTCTTAAATGTTCTAACCTTAATCGCCACCCTCGGGATCGGAATATCTCTATTTACCGAATTGACCGAGGGCTGCTCTATTAAGATCCCTGGGCATTCTCATCAAATCTCTGGATATCAAGACAATCACATGCCAATGTCGACTGCATATCACCATGTAAATAATCAGATATAGAGTGATACTAACATGTCATAAACAACCTAATAATATAAATACGAATCTTTTAATCCATGCAATCGCGGATGGTTCAACAACACCCTAGATATAAATCTAGAATACAATTGAATAGAGTACACAAATACTTAACGAGAAACATCGCGATTTCTTTTATCAGAAAAGAAGAAAATACAAAAGTAGGTCTCTTCTTCAGGATCTAGGTCGCTGCTGTTATGATTTCCGTGCCCTCCTTCGCACGGCGACCGATCCCCACTCGTCCCCTATCGGTTTTTAATACGGAGGAGGCGTAAATCGCCACGGGACGTCGCTGACGTTGCAATGTCACGACGTCAGACGCCGACGCTGTCATTGTTGACTTCTATCTTTGTCGACGAACGCCGCGACGCTGGGATCGCCACGGTCGACGCCAGCGACGCTTGGAACGCCGCGAACGTCTTACCAGCTCTTTGCACTTCAACGTCGCGACGTTCTTGCCAACTCTTTACACTTCAACTTCCGCTCCTAAATGTCTTAATAATCGCTTCGCCTTAATCGCATTCACACAAATTTCACAAATCAGATATCACTATAGAAAGCTCATTTAAATATAAAATGAAGCTTAAAACCGCAAGATGACGCGGTATGACATGAGTGTTTTAAAGACTCATCGCCGTTTATACCCACGAAAAGGACTAATGCCCCATTCCGATCAGAGGCCCTCCTGCGACATGTAGATGGAGATCTCTGAGAGCCAGGATCAGTTACTGGGGTATGTGCTGGGACTAATAATAAGAACCATTAAGCTCAAAGGTTACTAGATAAATCAATTTGCTCATGGTTTGAGAAACGGGTTGAGGATATATCAATTTAATCAATTAGAGATTTCACCTTGTTATGGAAGAATGATCTTGATCCCGTGTTAGCATGAGATCTAATCAAGAAAAGAGAAAACTCTTTTAGATCTAAAGGATGAGACAACATTCATTTTGTAGAAATCCTGCAATTGCCCCTCGTCTAAGAAACACAAGAAATCTAAGGCCATAAGAAATGGGCATGAAGTAATCGGGAAAAGAAAAATACCTGTACCTTACGTAGAATTTACCTATAAGTAATCGATTAGAATCATGATTCAAAAAATGAACATAAATCTCTACTGAAAAGTATGGTTAGAGGAGGAATCCAAACTATACTACCTTGCCTCTTGACAAATTCAGATTTCAACTCAGAGGAAGATAATTAGATTATGATTAGAATTGATAATTTCACAAATAGCAAATCCTAATGTCTACTTCCATGCACAATCTAGATCGCCCAGTTTTTATTTCAGATTTAAAATTTTCCTTTATTTTAAATGTAGATTTAGTGTTAAAATTCTTATTGTTACTAAATATACTAAATGGAAGTTCAAATAGTGTAGAACTCTGAAAGAAGTTAGTAGTTGAAGTTAAATTCTTTCGATCTCTCGTGGAAACGATATCCGGACTTATAGGTCCACTTTATTACTTGTACGACCTGTGCACTTGCAGTTTTTAAGACCAAACTAAATATTTAAATGAGTTCAGTGACAAAACAATTCTTCTTATGAGCATACAAGTTATATTTTGGTTTTATCAAGTTTTGGAAGGCCATGTTTATGACTAATTTTATAGTCTTCTAGTAATGGTTTCATAAATTTGAATATGCAAGAACATACGGTCTTTTTAACAAGTTTTCAGCAAGGCCGCTGTGGATTCTAGTTAGTCTTTGGTAATAGTGGCATAAATTTGTATATATCATTTGGTCTTTTAACAAGTTTTTGGCGCCGTTGGTCAGGGATCGAAATAATTTAAAAATGAATTTTCTGAAAAAAGAGAGAAATGCTAATTTGGACATTTTTCTTTGTTTTACAAAAATTTCAGAAAATCAACAAAAACAGTTTTAATAGCAGTGGCTGAATAAGCTACTGATCTTTTTGGAAGCCTTAGAGATTTATAACTTTTTTACCATTGACTCCATTTGATCTCAAGCAGTATTTCCACTTTCAGAAGAAGAATGCACAGTAAAATCTAAGCGTGAACCCATACCTCGATACCGAAATTCAAAAGAACCTTGAAAATTCGGGAGGAAAGTTACCATTGTCAATACGTATATAGCTAATCAAATAAAGACATGTACTCATTCCAAGAAGAAGGAGAAGCAGAGAGACCACAGAGGCCTAACACAATAGAGGAATTTGGGAGGCCTTTCATTCAAAGAAGAGTACTCTACAGATTAACCTCCCATCGGGCAAACAATTTTGAGCTAAGCCAACTCTTTTGACCTATGGCGCAAAGAACACCAGTTCACAAAGCCACCTCTGAATATCCAAATGAACACCTGGGGAGATTCATGAGGATAGAAAACATAGTTAAGCTAAATGGTGTGAGACTAGATGTAATCAAGCTCCAACTCTTCCCATTTTCATTGAGAGACGTGGTAGCAACCTGGTTTGATTCATTGCCAGTGGGATACTTGGGAAGAACTGGTGAAGGCATTCATGAGCAGATTTTTCCCTCCAGCTCTCACTGCTGAGAGAAGAGGAGAAATCATTGTGTTCAAGCAAGGGGAGGATGAGAGTTTATACACTGCATGGGAGAGGTTCAAGAGATTGTTGAAGAGGTGCCCTATGCATGGTATAGATTTGACAAATCAAATGGACATTTTCTACCATGCCATGAATTATACCTCTAAGGGTATAATTGATACATCTTGCTGTGGAGGTTTTGTAGTTAAAGAAGTGCATGAGGCAAGGCAAGTTATCAAGACCTTGCTAAATGCAACTACAAGACTCCATCTAAATCTTCAGATAAACAACAAGACGAGGAAATGGTCTGATTAGGATTGATAGAACTACGTCTATATAAGCCAAGTTTGATGCGCTTATGAACAAGCCGAGTAGTGCAATGAGAGGAGGACACACACCGCATGAAGTTGGAGTAATGAGAGAAGGAAAGAGAAATAAATGGCTGAGGGGTAATGTATAAAGAAGAGTCTACCAAGTCGAGAAACAAAGTATATGAATGAGTAGAGAAGTTACTCACTTCCTGCTTCCAACCCCAACTTGCCACATTACAAATTCAAATAATTAAGAAACCATGAAAAGTTTTCATATGGTGGAAAGCACAACAAGGAACCGTGATATGAACAGATCCAATTATCGCTTATACTCACCGAAGTCACAATAACAACAATAGTAGCACAGAGGGGTGCAGAGCAGACATCGTGGTTAGAAAAGGACTCCATCATTTGAAGATCTGATGCTTAATTTCATGTCGATGACAAAAGAATTTTGACCGCATGAGAAAAAAATTTTCTCGACCTTGAAATTTCCAAGCAAACACAACAAGATTTCGTGCAAACACCAATGCTTCTTCAAGAACTGAAATGCAGACGCAACCGCTCAAGCTATGCAGAAAGAGCCTAAGGATTCATTTTCAAGTGACACTAGAAAGAATCCAAAGGACTGTATGGCAGTAACTCTGAGAAGTGGCAGGGAGTTAGATGAAAGGAAAGCAAAAAGGAAGAATACCGAGGAAGAGAAACAAGCTAAGATTGGAGAAGAACATGAGCAAAACAACTAGAAGCTACGTAGAAGGAGAAGTCGGGTGAGAACCGCATCCCAAGCAAATGTGGAAAGAAGAAAGGAGCGAGCCATAATCCTCCAGCCCATCTCCTCAGCGTCGCAAAAAGGCAAACCGGAGTGAAAGGCCTCAAATTCTTAAACATGTTTAAGAGGATAGAGATCAACATTCCCTTCTCAGAGGAATTAACTCAAATGCCTCATTATGCAAAATTCATGAAAGATCTATTGAGAAAAAAGAGAAGGTTTACTAAGGAAGGGATAGTGAGCCTAAATGCAACATGTAGTGCAATAATTTAGAAGTCCATACCAAAAAAAAAGGCAGGATCCAGGCAACTTCACTATACCTTACATGATTGGGAATGTTGACATGGGAAAAGCACTGTGTGATTCTAGGAGCCAAAAGATCGTCCCATGCCCCGTCACAAGCAAAGACTGCCAGAGCTTATCTACAGCCATGACCCTACGTATGGCGACAGACATTACCCATCTCGAGGGTTTCCTTGAAGATGTGCGATCAAGGTAGGCAATTTGTCTTTCCAAAGGACTTCAGTCATAAATATAGAGGAAGACAAGGTCCCATTATTAGAAGACCCTTCTTAGCAAATGCGAGCAACATTGATCACGGGAAAAAGGAGAACCGACTCAGAGTCGGGAGATGAAACAGCATTTCACCTCACCGATGCATCAAACAACTGTAACTCGAAGTGTTGACTGTGGAATTGTAGAAACAAAATTCCCGCGCTCTAAACCTAATTCACTGATTGTAATTTTTAGAATTCAACAACAAGAATGATGAATTTTTATTTTGAACATCTTGAAGTTGGAATTTCTGAACCCAATTTCAACCGAAGATTCAAGATTCGGTGATTATAGAGAATAGTGCGTAAAAATCCAAAGAAGCATAAGAAGAAGTGGTTGAAAAAACAAAGTTCGAAGGTTTGATAATAAAGGAATTGCTCTAACATTTAAAAAATATGCCTTCTACAACCAAAAAGGGAAAGCCGAATCATTTCAACTGATTAACTAAGCTAGAAGAGCAAAATTATTGAGACTCGGGAAAATATAAGAAGCAATAGCTGTCTATAAGACGGAGTGAATCGCCCTTCCACCAGATGATGTGATCCTTCGCTGATGAGAATGCTAGAACTTCATAGAGCATCGTGGAGAAGGCTAAACTAAGAATGAAAGAAGTAGTCAGAAAGAAGTACTAAATGGCTAAATGTAGGCTTATATACTTCAGATAACTTGGGCGTAGAGCTCAAGATTTCGTGGTTCCTAAGAAGGGAGGATTCATCAGATCATAAATGAGAAGAATGAATTGATTCCTACAAGAACTGCGGATTGTGATGGAGAGTTTTCATACTGGCGAAACTTAACATCGCTACCGTAAAGGATCACGATCTCTACCTTCATTGATCAAATGTTGGACAAGTTAGAAAGGCACTCCCATTAATGCTTTCGATGGATATTCGGTTATAAACTGATTGCACAAATTTCTAAAGATCGTAGAGAAATCAACATTTACATGTCCTTATGGTACTTTGGTTTTGGTGATGTGCCACTGAATTATGTAATTCCTCCACACCTTCAAAGATGATGATGCCCAGTATTTTCCGACTTGGTGCAAAGAGGCAGAAATATTCATGGATGACTGTACTATGATCCGCTCAAGATTGTCCGAAACTTAGAAACAAGATTTCAGAGGTAAAGTAAGACAAAATCTAGCTTGAAATGGGGAAAATGTCATTTCATGGTAATTGAAGGTATTGTCTTGGGACAAGATTGGCCATTGATTGGAAGTAGATCAAGCAAAGACGTTGTTATAAAACTCTCATGCGACCTACAACAAAGGAAGGGTATACAAGCTTTCTAGACATGTCGGGATTTATTAAGATTCATTAAGGATTTTTCAAAATTCTAGACCACAGTGCATCAATGGAAAAAGATGCAAAATTGATTTTGATGAACGGTGTAGATTTGAATTTGAGGAAATTAAACTAGATTAGTATCGGGCCCCATGTCGACACCGTACTAGAGCAATGAATTTGAAATTATGTGTGATGCCAGTGATTATGCAATGGGAGCTGTATTGGGACAGAGAACTAAAAAGATATTCAAGGTCATATACTATGCCAGCAAAACATTCAATGAGGCACAAGAAAACTACTCCACCACAAGGAGAGCCATAATGGTTTTTTATTGTGAAAAAATTCAGCCTTATATATTGGGGTCCCATGTTATAGATATGACACTAATCATGCCAAGAATTAAATATTTAATGGCAAAAAGGATGCAGCTGGTGACGATCAGATGGGTGCTAATACGTAAGAGTTTGATCTTGAAATCAAGACAAGAAGGGTAGTGACAATGTGATAGCATCACTTATCAGATCGAGAGAATTGCTAGAACAGAAATGGCGTAAATAGCAAAATTTTCCCGATGAGCAAATGATACTGATGTTATTAGTACAAACACCCTGGTATGCTGACATATTGTCAATTACTTAGCTTGTGGAATTGTGCCATGTGAATTCAGCTACCAACAAAAGAGGAAATTGAGAACTGATTGTAGATTATACATGGATGAATCACTATTGTAGAAGAGAGCAAACATGACTATATGAAATGTGTCCTTAAAATGCAATTATGTGGGTTGGTGAAAATTGTCAGCATCACCATATGGAGGGATTAATTTTGCAGAGACAAGACACGTAAAATTCTCCAACTAGGATTTATTGGCCCACCTATTCAAAGACCGTTTTGAACCGGTAAACATTGTGATGTTTCGTCGAACAAATACAAGGCAAGAAATGAATTGCCCCTCGAAGAGAATTTGGTGGTGTGATTTTGATAAAAGGGGGAATGACTTTATGAGATCTTTTCCATCATCATTTGGCAATATATACATTCTCCTAGCTATGGATTATGTATCCAAATGGGTGGAGGCAACAACTTGTCCCATAAATGATGCCACTACAACTGTTGGTTTTATACAAAGAAACATTTTGATTAGATTTGGGGCACCTAGAACAATCATCAGTGATGAGGGAAGCCACGGTAAATAAAGTATTTGTAAACCTTATGAGTATATGGAATGAAACATATGGTGATGGGATTGGCTTATCACCTCAATCAAATGGCAAGTCGAAATTTTAAATAGAGATAAAGAAAATTTCGAGAAGACAAGAATGCAAATCCTGTAAAGGACCTGGTCTATAGCTGATTTACGCACCATGGCTTATAGAATCGCTGGCAAACCTCCCATTAGAATGTCCCCATACAGACTTGTATGTTGAAACCTTGTCATTCCCTTTAGAACTGAAATACAAAGCGTGGGACATCGCAAATTGAACCAGATTAAGTCACATGAAAAGAGACTACTCCAAATGGATGAAATGGAAGAATTAAGAAACGAAGCCATGACAATGCTGTAATCTACAAGGAAAAGACCAAGAGGTGGCATGATCAGGTAGTGTAACTTAAGGAGAGAGTTCACAAGTGTGAGAACAAGTTCTCTTAAATAACTCCAGGCTCAAGCTCTTTCCAAGGAAACTGGGAATCCGCATGGAGGGCCCATATACAAGAAAGCACAAGTACAATCTTTAGAGCGTGAATACCAAAGACTGAATCTGGAAATGAATTCAAAGGAAATGGTCAGAGATTAAAGCATTATCTTGGAGGAAGCATAAGGAGGTAGATCCAGATTATGAAAAGAGAAAAGAAAATTATTGAAATGAAGACACTCTGCAGCTTGTGTCTAGTTAAGGACATTAAACTGAGAAGCTTCTTGGGAGGCAACCCAAACTGAATTCTTATTATTTTGTTGACTTTGATTGATTTTAATTACTTGTTTTTTATTTTGAAGCATTAATTTTAATTGTGTTAGAAGTTTTATTAGGGAATTTGATCATTTGCTAAAAATTTTTGTATTTTGGGACAGGAAGGATAAACTGGAATAAGATGATGTTATAAAGCACACTGCATCAAACTAAATTATGCAGAAAATGACTACAAGGGGGAGTAATTCTAATTCCCTCAACTTGTTTTTAGATAAAAATGCATAGTTTAAGTTTGAGAAAGTTGATGATTTTAGTTGCCTAAATCAATTAGACAACTTTCAAGTGCTACTTGCTTAATTGCTGTGTTGAGTATATTGATGCTGATGAGCTAGTTGTTCATAATTGAATTGAGAATTTTTGTTGTTATTTATGTTTTCACAAGCCTGAACTTCATCATTGGACTGAATTGTGGGTGATTAATTGCATTGGATAGGCAGTTTTAAGTTGCAGAAATTTGGGGAAACAATCCTTAGTTGCGACAATGAAATCTGTGTCAGACATTGCTTTATAAGTAAGGAAAAAGGGTTGTCACAACAAGAAATTTAATGGTCAAGACAATTCATAAAAAAATTAGGTCGTGACATTAGAAGTTTGGTCACGACAGAACTAACTGAAATATGATGTCGTGACACTGTTTGTCCTATTGCGACAAGAATTTTTGAAACTAAAGTGAATGGCAATAGAAATAGTGTTGCGACCACCATTCAAACACCAAGGTAACCCAATTTTTTGTTTAGAACCACCCGTCACGATAGAGCTCTTCGCGACCAGATTGTAACCTCGTAGACATTTATCAGTCTAATGACATGTGTCGTGACAAAATTTTCTATTGCCGGCACGAAGTCATTGTTACGACAAACCTAAAGTGTGTCGCGGACATGGAATGCAAAGGAAATGGGGTGAAAATTTTCATTTTTAGAATAAGACCCGAGAAATCTTTACCGAATAAGGCAAAATCGTAATTTTGATTACAAAATTGTAATTTCGGTTAAAAATCCATAATTAATTCTCTAGGTCTCGGATGACAAAACGGATTGTACCGTTGGAAATTGTCTCACGAATCTAACTAACACGCAAATTTCGTGAATTTTCCCGAGACACGGAGTTGACATCAGCTTTTCTGCAGACGCGGCTTCGTGCCGTAAAATCCATTTTTTGATGCGACGAAAGTCACATATAACATGTACTCATGTACCATAAGTGGTATGAGTAGAGAAATGATGAAAATGGACGGCCGAGATGGTGCCGAATATCAAATCTGGTAAAAGAGGGACATAATGGTCATTATGGAATTTGAATTTTAAGTCACAAGATGACAAGATAGCAAATAGTACTTCATCTCCTTCATTAAGCCAAAACAAATCGTGGGGGTGACATTTTGAGATCCGGTAGCCTCCATTGTTGGAGAGCTTTTAGAGAGAGAGGTGCTTCTAAGATCCCGCACCCACCATTGGATTTCGACGAGCAAGAAGGGAAACGCTCTACGAGGAGCTGTGCTACGTGTGGACCTCTTGATTTATGAAGTTTTGACAAACTCCAAGAGGTAGGGTTTCTCCCTACTTGTGTGTTATTCCCATTTTAAGTGTTTTTCGATGTTTCGTTGTCGAGGTCGAATACTGATCTGGCTTCCCAAAGTCGGGACCACTGATTTAATTTTTTTAACCCAATATGAGATGGGCCGTGGACTCCATTTTAAATTAGTGGGTTGTCAGGTGGGAAATTTTGCATTAAAATGCATGCTTGATATGGAAAAATGTCGGGAATGGGCTGTTGATCGGTCCCAAAACATGGGACTGAATTATGGAAATCTGCACATTCAATAACTCGCGAAGCCTTAAACCGATGTGGGCCGTTGCTGGTTTATGCAATAAATTATGCTTTGGTGTTTATAAGACCGTAAATGGTAAGAAATTCGTTCCAAAAAAGTGAAACCGAGTTGACAAGTGGGCTTCGTGACGTACCCCACTATTGGTTTCCCCGGATCATAAACTACCTGGTCGTAAATTAGGTAAAATCGCCCATGTGTTTTGGTATGAACTTGTGGTATGAAATGCAGAATGACTTGAGTTGGTGTGGTAGAAACTGGCCAGGTTAATTCTAATGAGTATTGATGAGGTCACAATTATAAGGAATATAATTGTGTAGAAATACTGGATATAAAAATAGATCGTTCAATTATATGGAATATAATCAGGGGTATGTGCCATCGAGATGAAATTTATGATTTGCTCGCTTTAGCTAATTTGGGTGATGGTTGATATCATTGGAATTACATGTGTGTAATTGTAGTTGATTGAAAATATGCATGGATTGACAGGTTGTAAATGATTTTGAAAATGGCATAATGTGCATTTTCATATGCACTGGTAACTTAGAATTGTGTGGAGTATGACAAGGTATTTTGTAAAACGATATGGCTGGGCGAAGGAATTTCACAGATGATATTCCGAGAATTGCTGGAGATGGGCCAACAGACATATTTCGATGAGGACCATGACTGCTTCGAAAGCTCACCAACCAATTCACCTCGAGGGTAGTCCCATATTTACCGAATATTTCCGTAGTATATTTCTCGCAACAAAGTTTTGTTTTGAAATGATTATTATTTTCTCATACATGGCTTGTAAAGTGTGAGTGAGTCGGTGAGACTCGTGGCATGGGTGATCATGCAGACATTCAAGTAGGATCATATTTACTTCTGAGTGTGTCTATTTTGGAGCATTATAGAATCGCACTTGGCCGAGAGTAACCCATTTGTGGTGATTCCACTACTGGCTTTTTGGGCCAATTGCCGAGGGATTATATTTTCGTGTACAAGGAGCGCCGAGAAGAAAATTCATTTTGAAGAAGCCAGTTCATGATTTTGATGGTTTTTGGACATAACATGTATTAGACTTGTAGATGTTAATATATGTTTGTATAAAAGTGTAAATCAACTATTGAATTATTGGGAGATAATTGGAGAATAGTTGTGATATTTGTTTTGATGAGTATTAGTTATGGGCCCAAGGCAATGATGGTGTATATAATATCGACTGCTCGGGATGTGTAAATGTGCATACAAGCTTTGTATTTGGGTAGAGCTCCCCACAAAGGAGACTCACTGATTAAGGGTGCCTGGTAACCCGACATCCACTTGTATTCGCAAGCTGATCGGCAACAATCTGACCCCTAAGCCACGCCACAAGGGTCACAAAATAAATTCCACAAGTAAATTCAAAAGATATTGTTGTGATCTAATCATTAATTGTCGCGACCCAAGAAGAGAAACATTCATTTATTAAGCCATGAACTAAAGAAGTTCTCAAAAACTGAAAAGCCACCCCTTCTCATTGCTTAATATCACTCATACTCTCACCAAAATCCTACCTTTCTCTCTTCGACTTCAAAGACCTTAAACCCTAAATCCAGATCTCATCGATGGTAGAACCCCAAAGCCTAGTCCCAAATCTCAATGAGATGATGGAAGAGCACATAGTTGGTGAAGAGGAGGTTCATCTAGAACCTCAGACTGAGACAACCCTGCAGAGGTAGAACCAAGCGGCAGAAAGAGGCACAAAAACCCCGCCTCATAAAGAAAAAGATTAAAAGAGCCAAAGTAGTAGCCGAGCGCTAAGGAAGCAAAGACAACGGCTTTCATTTCGTATGAAGCCTACTCTTTCCGGGAAAAGAACCTCGAAGCGACAAAGGGTTTATTGAGAAAAGGGGGTTCTGTGACGCTCATCTCACCGCTTGCCAAGATAATCGAAAAAAGGGGCTTAGATTTGAGTTGCAAGCAATAAACCACCTGGGTTTGCTACAATGGTTAGGGAGTTCTACTCTAACATGATAGATATGAAGGAGGACTCAATCTACGTCAGAGGAGTTTGGGTCCCCATGGGTCATGAAAGGATCAATGAGGTGCTACAAATCAAAGATCCCAAGAATTGATATAAGTTTAGAAGACTGCTTAATGAACCCAATCATGAAAAGATAGTGGATTGCTTGACTGGTGGAAAAGGGAAATGGAGCTCAACGAAGAAAAATCCTCATGAATCCATTCATAGGCCTCTTACGTAATAGCCAAGGTCCCGTTCTATTCATCAGTTTCCGTTATTGTCCCTACAAAACATCTAAGCACAGTAAGGGAGAATGAAGTCATCCTCTTATATGCTCTACTAAAAGGGTACAAGTTTAATGTGGGTAAAATAATCGAATCATCTATCAGGAACTTCCACAAGATTGTGAAAAAGGGACTGATCCCCCATCCAGCAACTATCACCAGACTTTGTATTCTGGCTGGAGTAAAAGGGGTATGAGCAAAAGAGGAAACCTGCCCAAGGATTTCTCCTTTGACATTGACAGGGGTCATCAAGTGCCCAATGAGTAGAAAAAATGAAGGAGATGGAGATTGTAGAAGTGGCGTGAGAAACTGTGAAGAAGAAAATTAAACCAGATGGAGTAATTCCGTAGGAGACCCAATTTCTAGCTTGAAGATGAGGTTCGTAGCAGAATAAGTCCCAAGATTTCGCCTCATGTAAGGGAAAATCCTTCAAATTAGCAAAGTGCTCCAAGGGCAACACAAGAAATAAAGAAATCATGGAGATGCTGGTTTCTATGAAAAAGGAAATGGAGGAGAGGGAGAATAAGTGGGAACAACAACAGAGAATAAGAGAAGAATTTCTGGAAGCTGAATTCAGGAGAAAAGAGCAAAGATAGGTACAATTATTCCAGCAGAGGGAAGAAGAATGGAAGAAAGAGATGGAAAGGAGAGAAAGAACATTGATGCAAAGGCTAGATTCGAAGATAAATACCTTCTACAATGAACAAATAAAAAGGGATGAAGATGTGCTGACCTTTTTAGACAAAAGAGAAGAGAAGATGGAAGGAAATATGCTGAAGAAGGCGGAGGGGTTCAAGTATCTTTACAAAGAACAGTTCAAGGAATTTGGGAAGCTTATGGAGAAGAGGGACAAGGAGCTAGAGATGGACAACAATTACAGACAAAAATTGTGGAATGACAAACTTAGATCGCGACCAAATTTAGTGAACATGCACACTATGCTCACTGAACTTGAAGGAACCATGAATCACATAGGTATGAGGCAGGATCAATTGATTACCATGGTTAACTACACAAATGAATATTGCCTCTCTAGCAAGGATGATCCTCCAGAGAAAGAGAAGCCAAATATCACCATTCCCAGATTTAATCCATCTCTATCTAGCTTCAACCTTGAACCTCATAACCTAAAAATTCCCAAATCTTACAAAAGAAGGAGATGAACCCCTGTGGCCTCTTTTTCTCCAATCCAAAATTGTAATCATTCCCTCTTAATAAAAGCTCAACAGAAATATTTGGAATGATTTTGTGTGAAATTCTTTCTGTCTAGTGTTAATTGCTTATTAGATTATATTTTTGTTTTGAATAAATAAATGAATCCAATGTGAAAATGAGCTTGGTCAAGGTTGTAAATTGTTTGGATGCATTGAAATGAATTGATTACAATTTTTGGAGTGTTGTATTGTTTTGAGCTAATTGCATGATCAACAACTTTTACTTGATTAGAAATAAAGACAACAACAAACCTAGAACTAAAACAAACCTTGCAATTGAAATTGTGGCAGGCCTCAATGAATTGGAAAAGGAAGCTAGAATGAAGTTTAAGGTTCAAATTTAGGAAGAAGTATTAAATAGACAACACAATTAAGACTTTCGAAACTATTGTATAAACAATAAGGTCAGTGAAAGTCCTGAAAAACAATGCACATGGTAAAAATGTTCCTTAACAAATTGTGAAGGATTAGGGACATCTTCTCTGGTTCGCCACAATCAAATGCCTAAGGTCCTAGAACTTGTTAGATTATTAGTCAAGGTGAAATCCTAGGCAATACCACTAACAGAAAGTGATATAGGCCATCCTTGGAAGTTTGAGCGTTTCAAGCCTACCCTCAATATATACATATGCATACACCCTAGTTCCAAATTTGAGCCAAATTGTCTAGATTCTTCATTTAAATAGCAATTAGAAGCCTCAAACCCTTCCTTTATTCTAAACCTATAGTAAAGAACCCTTATTTGCCCAGGTTTCAGGACAGGAACTTCAAAATACAAAAAAGGACAAGGTTGGGGGAATGTTATTTTGATTTGAAAGGAAACAAGAATGAAGGATGGAAAAAGAAAAAGAACAAATGAAGAAATGGAAAAGAATGCAGAGAAGAAGTCAATGTAAATTGTCAAATGGGATTAAGTTTTGTCTTGTGACCTTCCTCTCTTGAACAATTAAGTTCTTAGAGGTGTTTCAACACCTAGTACCCTAATGCCAACTGGTATGGGAGCTGCTAACCCAAAGTTCTCTAATAACCGTAGAAAGCCTAAGAAGACAAAATACAATTAATCCTAAAAATTTTTGACATGAAAAGAAAAGCAAAAAGGGAAGGGAATTCTCTCTAAAGTCGCCTGGAGCCGAGAATATGCAGATGATACATCAAGGACAAGTTCGGGGAATATATTTTAGACATTATAGAAAGAAAGGATGGAGGATGTGAGGCAAAGATACACACTCAAGAGTGAATCTGCAAATTTTCAAATCGCCAAATTCTCCACTTATCTACCAATTACCCAAGCTAAACTCTACAAGCCTAAAAGACCTAATTGATCTTGGAAGGTGGTAATTTGCCTACATTAGTGAGACTAATTTGAAAACAAGCATATGGCACTTCTAAGAGCTGCAAATTGCGCCATTGTGTAGAGTCCCGTAAGATTAGCTAATTCAAAGAAAACCATCACAATACGTAGATCATGATTAATTGACTGAATTTTTTTTTACATTTCAGAATTCATTAGTTTGTTTGTGACAATAATTGAAAATTTTTCTTACGTCTGAACTAAAAACTAAATTTGAAATTGTCGCAACCGACTAGTTTCAATTCAAGTTGCGTACTCTTAGAAAGAATTGCGCAAAAACAAAAATGTCCTTAAAAATAGTTAAATTGTTTGAGGACAAACAAAATTTTCTTTTCTTTGCTTGGGGACAAGCAAAACTTTAAGTTTTAGGAATTTGATGAGTCTAAAACTCATCTATTTTTAATCCATTTTTCAAGTATTTTTAGTGTTTTGTATTTGCTTTAATGCTAAATTATGGAATATTTAATAAACTTGAGGCTGCAGAATTAATGCAAAAAGGAAAGGATTCAAGCAAGAAAGAAGATAAAAAGAGCTAAACTCCACAGAGTCTAAAATCACACCCGCTTTGTATATCGCGGACACAAGGGCTTAATTATCGCGTGTTATTATGTTGCAACAAAAAGATAGCATGTCGCGACAAGAAAATCTGGGTCGCGATTACTTGTTGAACTACCTTGGTTGAGACAAAAGAAACCCATGTTGTGACATACTTAGATGTTGAGGAGACAGACTTCTATTGCGACATGGATTTTTACGGTCGCCAATACGTATATGGAGTCGAGCAAGTAAAGAAACAATGTCGCTGATAGATTCTTTCTATGTCGCGACAAAGAACTCAACATAATACATAAAAGTAGTGTCGCATAACAACCGAAACATTTGCTGACGTGGCTGAATGCGTAGAAGTTCTATCAACATAACAACCAGTCGCAATGTAAAACATTTACAACACCGTGAGAGTGGCGGCCGACATCAAAATAAGGTCGCTACAAGGAATCAACCGTGGCAACAAAACTATATATGCATTGAATCCTCTGGTCACGACAGAGATGATGACAACATGAGAAACATTGTTGCAACAAGATAGAACCAAAATGCTGTCGCGACATTAAAACTTAGGTCACAACCCTTGCAACTCTTAAGAAGACCTGTAATGGTCTGGTCTCCATATAAAGAAAAGACACTGCACATTTTGGGTCTCTAAGCCTATTCAAAAAATACAGAACAATTCACCATCAAGTTTGTTTTGAGAAAGGGTTTAGAAGAACCAAAAAGTGATTTGATTTTGGTTTCTTAGTTTCAACAATTTGGTTTCCAGTTTTCCAGTGTTTCAGTTTCTCTATTTCTTACAATGGCTGGAGGTATGTATATTCTGGCATTTTGCTTCCGCATAAAATCTGATTGGATTGCTTGATTAAGTTTCCTACATAAAAGGCTTTAAACAAAGCATAACATAAGAAACCTAAGCCATTGACTATCAAATAGACAAGCTTAATACATGCCAAAGTTATTTATAAGATGGCTAGTTCAATAAACACAAAAGCTCTTACACTCAAGCTTTCCCATACAGAATAAACTCATTACTCTCAAGCATACATAGCCTACCAATCGTTGAGATGCTGCTCAATTGAAGTTCTGCAGCACAAAAATGAAATAATATTCATCAGTATGACAAAAAAAAAAAAGAGTCCCTTCAATGCATGTAGAGTTTCTTCTCTTGATTAATATAAAATACTTAGTATGCTTTATATAATCAAACCTCATTTATTCTAAAAGATAACTAAACCAAGTTGACTGAGCTTCAATAATGGCAAAATTGTAAGCAAAAGAAACATAGAAAAAAATAGTCATAATTATTGTTTCTCAACTATGATTCTCAAGCCATAACATCAATATCATATACAATTACTTATTATATTTGGCACATTGAAACATTCTAGTTTCTTTTAGTAGTTAAATGTGGCTTCCAATCAAACAAAATATATTATTTCTATTTGAAAAAATCTGGCTTTATCAACATATTGTGGAAGGTGCCATTAATAAAAAAAGATTTAAGCAATAATAGATAATGACTACTAAGTAATAGATTTTATTCAAAAAACCAAAGGGAATTTGACAAGTCTTACCATTTTACTTTGGAAACTCCTTCGTAGTCCATACTTATTGTTGTTGTCATGTACAATCGGTCTTTTATCTTGTTCAAGAACTTGAAATAGTGATTAGTGCTTAAAAAGTGCTATTTTGAACCCTATTTATTATAGGTTTTGAGTGCTTTTTATGTACTAATCATTCCAAATAACCCAATTGGCATGTTAAGGTCCCTGGTATAGTACTAATTGCATTTTGTAGTTGTTTTGGTAGTTTTTGTAGGCCAAACACATCTTTATCTTCGAATCGAGTCAAGCACGATGAATCTCGAGCCAGTTCAAGTCGCACATCAATCTCGTAAGACTTTGGGAGCACCCTGCGCTGAAGAAGGAGGGAGAAGGGATTTTAGGTGCGACTGCGCAGGTGTTTACTTTCGCAGGCGCGAATTTTCGCACCCCGCGACACCCGCACACGCCACTTTGACTGGCCGACCGCTTTTAGTTCGGGTTTTGTGCCAATTCTTACCCCATGTAATTTTTGTTCCTTCACACAATTTTGTAATTTCCCTAATACTGAGCACTATATAAAGCTCAATCAAAGCTTGTATCAAATCAATCTTTCAGCAATAGAGAAAAGAATTTTTTTGCTCCAGTTTTTCCCGGTCTTCTTCTTCTCCTCCCATTTTCTTTCATTTTTCGCTTATCCAAACACTGATGATGACAAATCAAGGCATAAAGCCACAAACCCCTCATCTCAAGAGGAGGGCCACTAGGTGAAGGTTTTAAGGTAAGTTACATGTTCTCATGTTTTTCATGCTTGAATTTATGGGTATTTAGGTTCCTGCATCTCACTTTAGGTTAGAATCTCCTACACCTACACTCACCAACATGTATTTGGCAAGCATTTTGGTTACAGTGGATGCTTACCTTTAGATCCACTGTTATCCAGTTAGTTGTCTCCTATTAGTTGCTGTAGGGTAGTTTTATGAGACATGTATGCAATCGGGTCAGAACATTTATACTCTATTAAATGCTATACCAAGAGGGAATAGTTTTTAGTGGGTTTAGGTTTTATCGCCAAATGAAGATCCGGGTTCGGGAAATGACTATGTCATTACTCCCAACACGAGGAAATGACCCAAGAACACGTGAAATGCCTTAGAACCTCAAACCGGCCCAAGACTTCAAGGACCTCTTTCAAATTTTATTTCACTTTATTTTCGCTTGCCACCATTCACCTACTAATCGTTTACACAAATCCTCAAAATCCAAAGAAATGCTATTTTCAATCCCAACCGTATCTCTCATCCTCACGAAGAAAAACCCCATCCCGTGGCCTAATCTCTAGACCACTATACCGCAGCCTCAGCTACGACAAAGAGGAAACCTAGGATACAAATATTGCTTATCCAGTCACAACCTAATACTTTGCATGCAAATCAAATGGTGCCGTTGCCGGGGATGGTGCCTTAGTGCAAGTGAGAAGTCATTCGAACTTAGGATTCATGAATCACAAGTGTCAGTAAATTCCTACTTTTTTATTTTATCCCTTTTCCCCACTCAAGTAAACACACCGCTGTGGAGTTTGAAAATTTTTCCGCATACTGCTTTTTCCTTACTCGCATTGGTTTCTGTCAAGTGTAGTGTGTAGAGCAATATGCAAAGTGGGAAAGAAACATCAGGCAGTGCATTGCATAGGCTCAAGTGATCCAGCTGGAATAGTAGCTATGAAATTAGTCTTCACAAGAATCGATGAGCCTCCACTGAGGAGCAGCAGTTTCGCCAGGGGTGCCAAGAAATTCAATGCCCATCGATCCATGAGGGGATCACATACACCCACCTGTGGTGAGTGCACCTCATGCATAATTCCCTCACGAGGAAGTGCTCCGTGAGACTCACCGTGCCCCTGCTCCCAACCTTTCATGGCATGGAGAATGAAAATCCATACACTCACATCAGGGAGTTTGAGGAAGTGTGCACAACTTTCAAAGAGGGTGCCATCGACATGGAGCTGCTAAAGCTAAAGGCCTTCCCACTGACCCTCAAAGACAAAGCCAAGATATGGCTTAATTCATTGAGGCCAAGAAACCGTGAACTAGGTAGAGTCGGCAGCGTAATTTTTGAAGAAATTCTTTAGTGCTCACAAGACCAACAACTTGAAGAGGCAACCTGCCACATTTGCACCATGACGGAAAATTTTTAATAATGCCGTGGAAAGGTATTTAGAGACCATCAATGCATGCCCACACCATGGCTTCGATACTTGGATGTTGGTGAATCATTTTATGACGGATGTCCCCGCTGGGAAGCAACTGAAACCATGCGCCGAGGGACTTTTAAGTAAAAATCCGGATGAAGCCATGGACTTCCTCAATTATGTAGCTGAGACCTCCAAAGGTTAGGATGAACCGAATCCCAGGGAAACTGATAGGATGAGGCCACCCCCAAATCAAAGAGGAGGCATGTACTCCATCTCAGAAAATATGGAGCTGAAGGCTAAGATATCCACCTTGGCTAGGAGGGTGGATGAACTGGAAGGAAAAGGTTAAGACGAGGTCCGGGCAAAGGATCAAATCCCGCACGTGCCAAACCATGCTTCAATTGCTGCTCCACCGTCATCCGGTGAGAACATCGTCTAATTACTTCCCTGCGAGGGATTCGACGCAAGAGCAAGCAAACATAAGTGGTCAAAGCAAGCCACCAACAAATGCTCCGTATGTTACCTTATAACCCCAATCACAACCACCTAAACCTTTCGAAGCTTCAAATTCTCCAACAATTGTTCCCCCAAGAGCACAAGAGCACCAACAACATGGGTCCACTTCTCATCAAGGAAGAACCACCCACTTTCTTCTCCCGCTGAAAGCCATCCCGACTGAAAGCAAGGTGGTGGGAACAGAAGAGCGTAAAAGCCATCAATGCTCTGAATCAGAAAATTGAAAATGTAAGGCTCTAATAAGAGAATAGATGGGCTCGAAAGTAGCCTTAATTCTAAAAGCGATAATCATAGCCATCCATCGCAAGATTGATTCAATCAAAGAAGAGGTGATCTGCGGAGGTTCCCTCGTATTGACCGCCTCAATCTGTGGGAGTGCATGAATTAAGCTACTCCAATGAACCTGCCTTAAAAATGGATGAAGTTAAGGCTATAATTACCTTGAGGAGTGGAAAAGAAATTGAGCAGCTAGTGTCCAAGCTTGCTGAAGAGACCAGAAAAGAAGAGGAAATGGAGCCAGAACAAATATTCCTTAAAGAAGATTCGATGAAGAAAAGCATGCCTCCTCCATTTCCCCAAGCATTGAGAAGCAAAAAGAAGGCATCCAAGCAAGCAAGCATCCTGGAAGTGCTAAGGCAGGTGAAGGTCAACATACCTCTCCTTGACATGATCAAACAAGTCCCTACATATGCAAAGTTTTTAAAGGATCTATGCACAGTCAAGAAGGGGTTGGGAATTGACAATAAGGCCTTCCTGATTGAACAAGTTAGCTCCATCATCCAGTGCAAAACCTTGGTGAAATACAAAGATCCAGGGACCCCCACCATCTCAATCAACATCGAGGGACCGCGTGAGACAAGGTGTCAGCCGGATTTGGGAGCTATGGTCAACCTACGCCATACCGCTGTATAAGCAGCTAGGGTTGGGGGAGTCAAGCCACCAACATCACCCTATCCTTAGCCGATCGATTAGTGAAAATACCGAAAGGGATAGTCGAGGACGCTAAGAAGGTAGACAAATTTATTATCCTGGATTTCCGGTTCTCGGCTACGTGAGCCAAGGGCGTGAGGGCACTAACCAAGTGCCCATTATACTGGGGAGGCCATTTTTGGCCACACCGAATGCCATAATTAACTGCCGGAATGGAGTCATGCAGCTCACCTTCGGCAACATGACACTGGAGCTCAACATTTTCCACCTGGGCAACAAGCACAAATCAACAGAGGAGCAAGAGCAAGAAGCAGATGAAGTCTGCCTAAGTGGAACAGGGGTGAGAAAGCACAGCACCCAAGAACTGCAGGAAGGATTGGTGAAGAGCAACCGAGTAGTCAATGAAGAACTAACTACACCAGTCACTCCTCCTGCAATAAGGAGCCCACCACCACCGTAAGAGAAAGCAGTATTGCTTAACACAAAAAGAGCAAAAGTCGGATTCCAACAAAGACACCACTACAGCGTGGAGGAGTTTCTCCTCCTGGACCCCCCTTGAAGTCCAAGTGATGCATAGCAGGGAGTGGTTCTTGCAGGAACCTAGACACTACTCCAATTTTTATGGATTTTTATTTGATTTTATTTTACATTTTTAAATTTTAAATTAAGATTTCTTAAAGGGTTTTAATTTTTAATTTTAAATTTTTTTCTATTTTCCTTGTGAGAGTTTTTTTTTTCCCATTTACAAATTTAATTTCTCACAATTGTGGGTTTGCAATTTTGCAAAGCTCTACATAAGGTGAAGCTATAGCTATGACTGTTGAATTTCCGTGACCCCGTTAAACTTCGCAGGTGCACTGCTCACTGTCCCTACAAAACTCTTCGGCTCCCACTCCTCCCATAAATTCTCCCCATATTTTGAGCCACCGTTTAATGGTCAATTTATGGCCATTAACAACCAAGCCCTCACCTACTCCCTCCCCATATAAACCCCAGTCTCATCTCATTTCACTACCCCGTCTGCTTTCTCTCCCTCTCAAGCTTGAAACCTCCGCCCCTTCCTCTCCCCAGCCCGTATCGGCATGACCATACTATCCTTCCGACTCCTGCAAGGCCAGATTTCCCTCCTCCCAAACACTGTAAATCTATACCACTTGCCGTCCGTCTGGCAATTCTAGTATAGCCCCATATCATGAATAAGCCACTCATTTAGGTCGTCAGAACCCCAATCAAGGCCGCCATGCCCAAGAGTCCCAATTGCCGCGCCACTCCCACCGCTCCGCCGCCATCCAAGGTAGTGATGCCGGGGCCGTTGCTCGTGGATCCTCCGTGCCCCGCCCGCAGGCGCATAACACCCGGGTCGCCCCACCGCCGATCCACCACATCCTAGCCGCACCCCAAAGGGCCCCACCGCCGAGAGGCCCGAACCCGGGGGGCCTAGGGAGTCATCCAAGCCAGATCTCAGCCCCACCTTCACCGCCTTGACAGGAAGCTGGAGCCCCACCCATCCCTGATCCATCATTATCGCGCTTTACTTTCACTGCTCTCATCCCGTGGAATACCGATCGAGTGTGAGGGCTATGCACGGAGAGGTTTTCTACGATCTCCCAAACAAGTCGCGCAGACCCAGCCTAGGGAATCCATGCCTCTCACGCGAGATACCAATTCTGAGCCATTTGATGCCGCCGCCTACATTTCTCATCCCCAGTGTCGAGCTTAACGCTGATAACCGCCCGCACAAGGCCAACCCGACTGCTATACATTTTTCTATCGACGGCAGCCAGGATAATACCCGAAAGCGATATAGCAATTTTCCTCTCCATCTCCGCCGGCGTACTCGCCAACGTGGTAGCATAAAGTAAAGTGGCCCCATCCTTCGACCGTGGAGACGATCCGCCTTCTCTCTCGACACTGTCGGTCGCTACTCAAGGCAACTCCTACAACGCATGTTAATGTGACCATATCTTCGCGATATAATATTTCCCCACCGCAAAGACACCTGCTTCAGAGAGAGGCATTTCGAGGCATTATATCGTATTTCAGCGGCTTCTCGTTCAACTCCAAATGAGTTCATTACGAGTCTCTTGTTCCACTCTCCTCGAGGACAAGGTCCAATCGTTGTGAGTCTGCTTCCGGCTTCAGCCCACCGCCAACCTTTTCCCCGCTGGCTCTGGTGCTGTGCCGGAGCATTGGCTTCATGAACAGCCTCTGTCGAGCGTCGGCCAATCGCAGGCCATCCCATTTATTCAGCTACAAAATCGCCCGCCCTTTCATCTTCTGCCTTCGAGGCTAACCGAGGACCAGCCGGCTACTGATATTCCATCTAACGATCAGCCCCCTATATCGGAGAGCACCTGAGAAGCCTAGCCCAACTCCCATAGCCCCAGACTGTCCCTCCAACTCCAAATTACTGCCCGCCTGCGACCTCCAAATTTCGTACCTCACGCTCCGGCGTTCTTGTCCATCTCGAGCCTGTACCATGCCTACTATTATTCATCCGGATATTGGCCGGGTCGGTTAACATCCGGGCCCGCCAATATATTACCATATCCCTCCAAAGGACTTTCGACTATCATATGGATGCAAAGCCAAGACATTTTCCACCTGGGCCATTACTCATTTCGCGGCCCCCATACCACTCGTGGATTGTGGTGACTTGCACTGAAAAAGCAGCCATGGTCAAACCAAAGGCTATCTTCTAGCACAGACCAGCCATCCTCATGCAGATCCGTGAGTCACCGAAAGCCCCACGATTCCCGCCTTATGTCCCCGTCTCCGCTGCCGCCGCCTCCTCTCGACAGATCCGGCCCGATCACCCCAGCCTGCTCATGCCGATCCCCGACGTCCCAGTAGCCGCGCAGCAGCCATACCACCAGCAGCACCTCAGCCCGCCTAGACCGAGGGCAATTCTTCACCGGCCACCGATTGAGGAGGTGCCACTTCCCTCACTAACTCTCCAATCCATACCCCATTGCGGACCATGGCATACTAGGTCGGGGGGAGAGTTAGTGAAGGAAGTGATTTTCTTACTTTAGATATAATATTTTTATGATTTTCATACTTGTGATCACTTTTGTTTTACTACATGTTTAGCAAAGCCTATTTTTTGCATGTTAGGGGCTTGCTTTTGCTTCTTTTGGAGTGTCACAAAATTTTGTAAAATGCACTGACATATACATACCTTACAGCTCCATTCTTTTGCCCCATTTTTTTTGAGGTTTTGCCCTCCTGTAGGTTGAGTTGTTGGTCAGTTGAAGTCCCTTGGTCTTCAACCTTTCTCTTCCACCGTGAGCTAACCACACACAGTGCACGTCAGTTTTCATCAATAGGCTAAGTAGCTGCTTACCCCCTTTTTACTTAGCAAAACCAGCCTTAGCTTAGGTGACCACTTGTAATAGGTTAAGGTTCCCCATAAAAAAAGGCCAATGTGTCTTCCATGAAAAAGAAAAAGAAAAAGAAAAGAAAGTAGAAAAGTTGCGATGCTTTGCCTTGAAACCCGAGCACGGTCCAGGGAAGGGTCTCTGTGAAAGCACAATAAAGCAGTGCCACTAAAACAATGGTTAGGAGACCACCGATTTGGTGCTCGCTACATGGATGGATGGGTGGAGTTTAAGCGAGTTATAGGTCTTGAGCTTCGAAATCATTCGGGTCGGGGTGAAGCCCTACAGAGTTAAGTGGTCGAAAGATCATATGACTTGATGCCCTAAACCTTAATTGGTTGGGAATCATCGGTGGACCCAGATTATGGTTTTTGGTGGTCGAGTTCGACATTGCATCCTACATTACTTCAGGGTGATAAGAGTGGAACTGGATCTATTTTGGATGGTTACCCTTCTACGGCATTGGCAGTAGCTTGGTTTGGGTATGCGGCTTGTTAGCTTATTAGTGGCGATCACTAAACACTTGGATTTCGGTGGGATTTCGGGTTGATTCCTTGGGTTGGACCTTTGCCCAACAACTTCACTTGTTTGGCATTTGGTCTCCCAAACTGGTTTTTATGCAGGGTCTTAATTTTTCATACTGAAGGTAGGGCATTACCTATACTTTATGTGCATACACTTGCATGTTCTTCCTTTTTGTTTTCATTGCTAAGGGACTAGCAATATGTAGGTTGGGGGTGTGATTAGTGCTTAAAAAGTGCTATTTTGGACCCTATTTATTATAGGTTTTGAGTGTTTTTTATGTACTAATCATTCCAAATAACCCAATTGGCATGTTAAGGTCCCTGTTATAGTACTAATTGCATTTTGTATTTGTTTTGGCGGTTTTTGCGAGACGAACACATCTTTGTATATTGAATCAAGTCAAACACGATGGTCCGTAGAGTTGACGCACATCAATTCAGAAGACTTTGGGAGCAACTTGCAGTTGAAGAAGGAGGAGCGAAGAGTTTTCTGGGTGCGAATTTTTCGCACCATGCGAGAGCCGCGGTGCGAGGCCCACCCCGCACCATGCAGGTGCAGCACCTGCCACTGCACCAGCGCCACTTTTGGCCAGTGACCGCTTTTGTTTGGTTTGTACAATTTTACCCCATGTAATGTTGTTCCTTCTTTTCACAATTTGTAATTTCCCTAATACGAGCTATATAAAGCTCGGTGAAACATCAATCAATCATATTGATAGAAAAGACTTTTTTTTTGAAAATAGGTTTTCTGGCATATTCCTTCTCCTCCCATTTCTTTCATTTTCATCATCTCGACACGCCTTAGTGAGTGACAAATCAAGGCATGCTTAGGCTAAGCCCTCGTCAACGAAGAGGGAGGCCTTGGAGTGAGTTTTAAGGTAAATTACATATTCTCATGTTTTCATGCTTAATTTATGGGTATTTAGGTTCCTGCCTCTCACTTTAGGTTAGAATCTCCTAAACCTACACTCACCAACATGTATTTGGCAAGCTTTTTGGTTACAGTGGATGCTTACCTTTAGATCCACTGTTATCCAGTTAGTTGTCTCCTATTAGTTCTTTGTGGGAATTGTAGTTTTAGCCAGGCGATGTATACCTTTGTCGGGAACATTTATACCTATTAAATGCTATGTATCAAGAGGGAATAGTTTTAGGGTTTAGGTTTTACTGCCAAATGAAGATTCGGTTCAGGAAATGACTATATGTCATTACCCCCAACACGAGGAAAATGACCCAAGAACATGTGAAATGCCTTAGAACTCTAAACCAGTGGCCTAAGACTGGGACCTCTTTTCAAATTTTATTCCTTTTATTTCAGTTTGCCACCGTTTCACCTACCTTTGTTTTACACAAATCTCACAAATCCGAAAGAGAAAATGCCATTTTCAATCAAGCGCATCTCGTCTCACGAAACCATCCCAGGTGTTCGACCCTAGACCCGGCTTATCTTTGCAGTAGCCTAGCTACGGCTGTAGGAAACCTAGGATACAAATATTGTTGATTCCAATACACCTACTTTGCATGCGAATCAAATAGGCATATCTTCATGAACTATGAAGTAGTAAAGTGCCACAAACTCCCCAAAATCCAATGATGAATCCAAGAACAATATTTCCATAAAACCATATATCATTTGCATCATCTCGAATGTCATCTTTTTTATCATTAAGATCAATGAAGGAGACTTCTCCTTATTCATCTTTATCTTCTGGACACCTTTTCAAAAGTGGAGGCCCACAAAGTCCTGGATTTCCCTCATATGTGGAGGCACTAAAGCTTTGTAATTGAGTGCCTCAAAGGGTACCTAATAAGGTCGTTATTTGATAGGTACAGAACACTTATACGATTACATTTGTGAAAGACAATCGAATTGCCCCTTGAAGGCGATTTTGTTATAAATCGAAAATCGGCAATTTCAATTGTGGAGTGTAGCAAGTATTGGTCGATCAAATTATTTCTGATGCAGTTCAATGACACCAATTCTACCAAATCAACTACTTCTATAGGAATTTCTCCAATTAATTTGTTGCTTGAAAAATCAACGCTCTTGATGAGCCTTAAAGTTTTTGTGTACTCTAATTCCTTTCCTTTCATTGAACCAATGTATTATCGACATAGGAAAGTTATGCATCAAAATTAGGCTCACGGTCGTCATATCTGTGTCGAACTTCCCCTTGAGCCATGGCGATTAAATTTTAGACATTTTGAGTATTGTTCACGATACTTGTTTCTAGAGAGGTCCGACATTTGAATATTTTTTGTTGACAAGATTTAGCGTAATAGCTTATTAAATTCATTAGATCTGGATTGGGGAACAATCAAATCGAGACGAGGCTTCCTTCTATCCATGAGGGTAGACTTCCTGACAATCTATTTTTTCCCAAATCTATAAGATGCAAATCTCTGCAATTCTTGAAGGATGAAGGCAATGCTCTAGTTAAATTATTGTTAAGCAAATGCAATGTTTGCATATTATGTAACAAGCCGATTGATTTTTTTTATTTTCCTAGAAAAGTTATTATTTGACAAATTGAGAACAATTAAATCTTTCCATTGTTCTTAGCATTGAGGTAGTTCCCCTGATAATTGATTACTTGACAGATCAAGATGGGACAAACCCCAACTAGATTGAATAGTAATCTTGCAGGATAAAGAAATTGAACCTAAAAGCATGTTGTTGGAGAAATCAAACCATAGAGCATTGAAAAGAGACTGTGGTATAGAACCTTACAAGCAATTTGTACTCATATCCACTCCCAAATATGAAGTTAAATTAGGCAGAGTATTTGAAATGTGATTGTTGGAAACGTTTAATGACATTAAATTTGGAATGAAATTCCAAAGCCAAATGGGAATGACTTCTGAAATTCTAGAAGCAGAGATATCAAGTTCCATCAAACTTTTTTGAGTGTGAGGCCAATGAGGAAAACGTGGGCCTAATTTGCGAGGCCCGACTTTATATGAGACTTAGACGAGAGGAACTTGAGTCGGGGCTTATGTTGAATATAAGGGGAGTTGAAAGATGGAGTCAGAGTAATACAATTAGGAGGAGAGACAGGTGATTTGCTAGGCACACCTTCACGATGAATTTGAACAAATGTCAATGGTTCTGATTGAGGTGGTGTCAATACTCTTAGGTAAGAGTTCCATTTAGTTGATTGAATCAGATCTAATTCTCAACCTTGAAAATCCGAAAGATTGGGAAATGATGTCCCTACGAGCCAGGTTATGAGATAAATCTAAAGCCTCAAATGTGTTATTAGAGCATGCTAGAAAATCTTTTTCTAGTAGTCCGATGAGATTGTTAGAAGACAATACTAATCTTTGAATATTACATTAATATCTCAAGGATTTCGGCATCTCAGCTTTAAGTTGATTTTGAGAGAGGTCAAGAGATTCAAGAGAAAACATGTTTGCAAAAGCGTCCGAAATTGAACCATGTAGTTGAACCGAATAGATCTGAATCAACGAGCGACTTATATTATTAATGGTCACCTTGGGAATCTCACCTTGAAGTTGATTGGAAGATAGTTCAAGATATGCAAGAGTAGTCAAGTTCCCAAAAGCATCAGGAATTGAACCATTTAGATCATTAGAAGAGAGGTCAAGAAGAATAAGGCTGATGGTTTTGAATAAGTTGAACAACCATGGGTACATTGAAGAAGTGAGACCATTGGAGGAGATTTCAAGCACAGTAAGAAATTTAGAAAAATTATTATGGGAAATGGATTTTGTGGGAAGGCGGTATAGCTGAGTGGCGCTGATTAGGGAGTCATTTTATTAATTGCTTGTGTGATGGATTGTTGTACTAAGATTAACCCATCAAGTCAAGGCATTTATGTAACAAAGGGAAGCCGTAAAAGCCCGGAGTGAGGTTCCAATAAAAATTAAATGGCAGATTATTATAGCGTCGAGGATTCCAAGTTGGAAAGATTTCCTAGTTGGGGGGAAAGAATTCTGTAAAATTGGGAATATTTGAAGAGATAATTATATTCTACTCCACCTGGCCCATTGAAATTTCACAATGTATACACGTACATAATTAATTGCACGAAGCTGCATTCGCTCGAGGTTCAAATGCTTCAGATGCTTCCAAATCTTTGTGACTACGCAATAAAGGACCTATCTTACCTACCAAAAATTGTTCGGAAAAGATCACGGATGATCCACTTGACCGTGTGGTTGTCATCCCTCCACATCCATATCGGCAATCTTTCTTATCTTCTCCGTTCCCATGTGAAAAAAGCACTCTATGGTAGTCATAAACAACTTTGTTTGAAGTGAGAGAGTTTCCCTCTCACATGCACGATTTCGACATCACCCACCCTCCACTAGTGTAACACCCAGGAAGGTCTATTTTATGACCTTTGTAGGGGTGTATAAAGTACCAAGTGTCCTGCTTTGAAATATTTGGAACTAAAATATGAAATGAAATTATAGAACGGAATTTTGGTATTAAACTGCGAATTCATGATTGTCATTAACGAAAAGAATATGAAAATCAAAATTAAAGAAGTGTAGAGATGGGCCGTAGTAGAATTTAAAAGATTACAATTACAAAATTTAAAGAGATGAAGTTTTAAATTGCAATTAATGGAAAGTGATATTTTAAGGAGGAGAAAACAAAAGCCAAAATGTCATTTGGTCTCCAAGAGTTAGGGTTCACGATTTGGTGAGAGGAGAAAGAGAGCGAGAGCAAGAGGAAGAAGGAAGAAGAAGGAAGAGGAGAAGAAGATCAAGGTATGGAAATCCTTATTTTTGGGTTTTTGATTTGAATCCTAAAGTTTTTGATATGGAGATTAGTTCTCCTTTGGTCTAGGTTTTGTGTAAAGGTCACACAAACCTTTGATTTGTTGGGGTTATGAGAGTAAAACCCCAATTGATGTAAAAGAAACTTAGAATCCATCCAAATTACATGATGTGTAGAATTGGTGGACCTTAGGTAGTGTTCTTGGATTTTCACCCTAAGGTTTTGTCTGTTTGAGGTTGTGGGTCGAATGTTGTGGAGTTGTTTTAGATGATTCCAAGTTAGTTTTGAGTATTATGAATTATAGAAGTTGTAGGAGTGAATTGGCATCAAAAGTGGGAGAAATAACAAAATCCCAGGCAAAATATGGAAGTTGTACCGGTGCACTTGAACAGTAGTGTACCGGTACACCCCTATAAGCAAAATTGTACCGGGTACATGTTGATTTATGCCGTACACCTCTCTGGTTTTCTATTTGATGATTTTTCGTATTTTAGCCCTGCTCCCTCATTTCTTATCAGATTTGAGTTATTCAAGTGGCTCGTAAAATAGACTTCAAGGAGAACAAAACTTAAGTAGAGCATTGTCAAATTCTGATCTAAAGTGGCCTAAAATTCCACTCAGGTGGGCCCGTGTGCAAGAAAAATTCCTGCATCAGCTTTGGACATAGAGTAGTCCGGGTTGTTTCGGACGTAACTTGAGTTTTGGTGCTCCGAATTGGGTGATTCCAGTTGGAATAGAACCCTTAGCACCTTAGCTTTAAAAGAGTATGAAGAGTGTGACTAAGTCTAGGAAGTACGTTAAGTTATGCGATTAATTTGTCGTCGTATTTGTTTGAGTTGTAGGTTAAAGTAAAGGCGGGATAAGTGTGGAGCGATTAACGAGTTAAGCAAGCAAAGAGGGCAAAGTGTTCTAAACTCATTTCAAATAAGTGTATTATTATTATTATAAACTGTTTGACACTGAGTTATTTTATGGACTTGAATGCAAACCATTTTCAAGAAACAAATGAGATAAAAAGCAAGCAATGGTTTTGAGTTAAACCATTTTTGAAAAGCGCAAGCATTGGTTTTTTACTTGTAAAACCATAGTAGCGACAACAAGTAAGCGATTAAATGGTTTGAATAATTAAACCATTTTCAAGTAAGAAGCGAGTAAGTAAAGATGGTTTTGAATAATTAAACCATTTTCAAACGAGAAGCAAGTAAATGGTTTCAAGTGTAAAACCATTTTACAAAGAACGACAAACCAAAGTTTAGAAAGGAAAACAAGGCCTTCCACTAGTTTAAACAATGGCCGTTGAGGAGTGTTAGATGCGTGCACGGTGGTGTTTAGGATTTCATACCATGCATTGTAGTTTACTGTTGTGAGCAGGACATACATTAGCCACATTTAAAGGAGGCTAGTGGCACGATATGGAGTATATATGGATTTATGAGCTCTAACTAAGTATGGTGATGGCGACACGAGGGTTGATTCCACCATATTCACTTAGGAAAAAGGTGGCAGGAACAGTCAGCTACCCAGAGCACGGTTGAGCACACGAGGTTCAGAGTGTTCACTAGGGGCTATGATAAGCAAAAATAGGCCTCCATTGGTTGTGTTCTGTTTTACTAAGCAGCATGATATGCTGTTTTGAAAAAATCAACCATTGGTTTGATCGCTGACTTAGGAGAGTTTTAAAAGCGGCAGTTTGAGCCATGAGGCTCCAGTTTGAATTTCAAAGCGATCCCAAGCCAAGTGGGTTTTATTTTCAAAGCATGCGGTTGAGCGAGCTCAGTTTTTATGAAAAGTTTTGAGAAACTTTTAAAGCAAAGGTTTGTGAAGGTTTTAAGAGACTTTCAAACAAGAGATAAAGCAAGCAAGAAGAAAAGTATGAGAAGTTTTATAAACTTCTAAGCAGCCAAGAAAATAAGAGTTTTACAAGCTTTAAAGAAAACAAACAAAGCTCGAAGCAAGTATTAAAGGTTTCATAAACTTTTAAAAGCAAGCAAGTGAAAAGAAATGACAAAGAAAGTTTTGAAAACTTTAAAAGCGAACAAGCGAAAGAAAGGCTTACGAAAAATAATTGTAAAAGAGAGTTTTACATTTTAAAAGATATTTTCAGGAAAAGCAAAAACCTTTTATAAAGCATACACTCACGAAGGCTCGTTTAGCTCATTATTTTGTATTTTAAAAACTATTTTCAGTCACAGTGCGCAAGGTATTTAGACATAATAGGATTAGTCACGACATTGTATAAGTGTTGTGTGTTATATCATGTAAGAACATATACTTTGAATTTGTACATGGAACATATGTATGTACATAGTTAGTATGATGGGAATGTGTTGGTATGCTTTGGTTGCCATATTTTGGATATAATTTCTTAAATTGGATGTATACAAGATTTGGAATTTAGACTATAATGCGTAGATCATCTTCTTAGCAGAAATTTTTTATTTGCTAAGATTTTGCAAATCCTAAGTTTGAAAAATAAAAGTAAAATTTTTATAGGAGGTTTAAGCAAGCGTACGGCCGGCTTCACCGGGGATTTCTAGTCGTTAGGGTAATGGAAGGGTTTACGTGGAGTGGCGGCTGCGCTACCGCCCGGTAGGGGTGGGGAGTGTGTCGTAGTGAATATCGAGCATAAGTGGGTATAACCTAAGGCTTAAGGAAATATGATACCATAAGGGTGAGTATCGAGCATAGTGCTGGCAGCCATGCATGTTCGACTTAGAGTACATACATATCAAGTGATTCAAAGTATTAAACAGTTTGCGGTATTTTTGGTAGTGACACTATGTCGAGGAAGGGACGTAGAGGTCGATCTGGGAAGTAGTTGGCGGTTTCGGGCGTTACGCGATTTTGAGAGGGGCGAGCGCGTAGTAGGTTCCAGCTACCGCATCTATGAATCGACCTCGGCGGTCGGTACGGACCATCTGCGCTTCACCAGAAGGGCTCAGGGTACCGGGAATGTTCTGTGAGCAGTGGCACGGGTGCACGAGATGGTAGCAATAGCGACCAGACGGCGGTGAGCCTCCGCATCACCTAGGGTTATGGAAGGCAAGGTCGATGAAGTGTCTGGCGGGCGCGAGCCATATGATGCGTGTGGTGATCGAGGAAGCGGCTGGTTATGGCTAGACCGGAGTAAATAAGATTTATGGGTTATGGGCTGCAGCGATGAAGCGAAGTCTTGTTTTTCGGTTTTCTCATGGAAAGCGGAGGGCTAAAGATTGGTGGGATCTTAGTAAAGAGGTATCACGATGGCATAACATGGGGTCAGGACCAATTCAGTGAATTCAGTGGAATTCTTTCCTCGAGTCACAAGGATTCAAAAATTGAGGAGTTCTTCAAGTTGAGCAGAAGAACATGTCGGTATGCATTATGAGAAAGAAGTTCTCGAACTAGTTAGATTGGTTCCATACATTCAAGCGGATGGAAGTCACACGGAAGTGCGAGGTTTTTATCGGGACTACGTGCCGGATCGGAAGTGCATTTGTCGGTGGTTCCTCAAAATAGATTTGGGGACTTAGTTGGGGGTAGCTCGAGTTAGGCATAGAAATCTTTCTGACCATGTCGGAGTAGGCGGGAAAGTAGAGTAGAGGAGTGCACCGGGCCACGTCCCGACAAAGCTCGGAATGGTGCGACGGAAAGAAGAAAGCAAGGCGAGGAGGTTATAGAGGCCGAGGGTGCGGGTCGAGGAGGCTATCTCTGGTCAGGGGGGATCAATGAGGCCCCCGGGTTGCTAACGGTGGCACGGTATTCCTCCCGTATGTCACATGTAGTCGAAACGACACCATGGAGAGTGCGGGAAATTCGATGCAGGGTGTTTCCACGTAGCCGGGAAGACCATTTTATTAGGGTGTCCTCCCACGGTGATTGGTGCGGAACATCGAGTGGCTAGTCTAGTACCCCGGTACGGATATGAGCGCCTGAGTCGTCGGGGAGAGGTTTCCCGGAGCGGAGGGGCCGGTACGGCCACGGGTAGAGGTGGTCGTGGTAGAGTGGGCGGTGCCCAGGGATCACAGGATGGGGCCCGCCGGACGGAGTATATCTTTGTGACTCGTGAGATGCGGATCGACTCCCAGTGTAGTCCGCGGGTATTATTTCTATTTCTTGATCATGATGCTTATACATTAGTGGACCCAGAGAGCTACGCTTTCATTTGCATCAAGCCATTCTTAGATCGTTTCCGGATGGAGACCCGACCATTGGGGGTCGTGGGGATTTTCCCTTCGGTTGGAGATCCATTACTGCATGACAGTGATCGGAGATAGTAGAGTTCGATTGGGGGCGGGAGTTCCAGCGGATCTTGTAGCTTTAGATATGAGGACTTGATGTGGTTCTCGGTATGGATTAGGTACATCTGCTTCAGAGCCACGTTAGATTGTTATAAAAGTAAAGGCTGAGAGCGGGCGAGTGGAGGTAAAGTTCGAGGAGGATTACGTAGAGAGTTATCTTCTTGTATGATCCTCGCCATGGCGGCCTGAGAGAAAATCTTGCGTAAAGGATGTCGGGAGTTATCTAGCTTATGTTGGAACGGGAAGGGAGGGACTATATTGGATGAGATTCCGGTTGTTAGAGTTCCCGGATGTGTTCCGGATGATATTGCGGGTTACCTCAGAAAGAGAGGTGGAGTTCATCATTGATTTGATTCAGGGGGCGAGCCGTTCCGTTTCCTCCTTATAGGATGGCTCTGTAGAGTTAAGGGCTTAAAGCTCGATTAGAGGTGTTGAGTAAAGGGATTTATTAGGCAGAGGCCTTATCACCACATGGGAGCTCAGTTCTCTTCGTGAAAAGAAAGATGGGAGTTTGCGGTTGTGTATAGATTACAGAGTGAGCGAGTTACCATCCATAATCGGTATCCATCCCTAGGATTACGATGAGTTATTTGATCAACTCGAGGATCGAATATACTCGAGATAGACTTGAGGTGGGATATCATCGGTTGAGAGTTCGGGAGAGTGGTGTACCTAAGGCGGCGTCGAGATGCAGCTCACGGACGTCTATGAGTTTGGTGATGCCATTTGGTTTTGAAGCTAATGCTCGGCGTGATTTATGGATTTGATGGTAGTATTCCAGCCGTATCTGGATAGGTTCGTCATAGTTTTTATTGATGATATCTTAGTGTATTCAGGTAGTTCAGAGGAACATTCGAGCCACACGAAGTTATCACGAACCACAAGGAGAAACGATTTATATGCGGAGATTGAAAGCCCGAGTGTCGGTTTGGCTCGGCAATTGGCATTCCTTGAAATTATAATTTGAGGGTGAGTGTGGTCCCAGAAAATAGAAACTGATGAAGTAAATTAGAGCCACGAAGAATGTGTCGGAAGGTCGAGGCTTCCTTGGTTTTAGCGAGGAGATTATTACGGGAAGTTTGTTGAGGGTTCTCGAGATAGCAATGCTTGACAGGCAGCGAGGAAAGATGTTAAGTATGATTGGGGTAGAAGCACATCGAAAGAGTTTGAGGAGTTGAAAGATAGATTGACTTCAGCTCCAGTTCTAGCTTTAACCAATGGAAGAGATGGATTTGTGGTTTATAGTGATGCTTCCAGGCAAGGCCTTGGTTGTGTTTTGATGTAGAATGATAGGGTGATTGCATATGCCTCTAGGCAATTTAAAGAAGCATGAGGAGAATTACAGGCACACGACAGAGCTTACGATCGTGTTTGCTGAAAAATATGGAGACATTATTTATGTAATTGTTCCTTGTAGGATCTTCTGGATCATAAAGTCTTCAATATATTTCACCCAAAAGAAGTTAAACTGAAATGAAGAAGATGGCAGGTTGATTAAGGACTCTGTACTATGGTGTTACCATCCGGGAAAAGCTAATGTAAGTAGCATATGCCTTGAGTAGAGCGACGGAGAGTTCTTTGTCTCACATGAGATCGGAGTTATCTTCCACTATTGGTGGATCACGAGCTTTAGGGGTGATATTGGAGGTTGAGGATTCGGGAGCCTTGTTGGCCCACACGTTTCATGGTAGACCCATCTGGTGGGTGATTCTAAGCGGGGCCGTCGCGGGATCCACGGATGAGTAAGCAAGAAGAGAGATAGAAAAAGGAAAGAGCGGAGTTTCGGATTAGAGATAATGCATGATAGTGAAGGAATGTTGAGAGAATGTGTGTGCGGAGTATAGGCGAAATTTGAAGAGAGGGGTATGGAAGAAACCGTTCATCTGCGTATCTTTATGCATCGAGGAGTAGTACGAGATGTCTGGAACTTTGAAAGAACATTCTTGGTGGAATGGGATGAAGAAAGAAATCGCAAGGATTTACGTTACAGTGCCTAACACAGCCGTGAGGTGGAAGGCGAGGAGCATCAGAGGGCGCCGGGGGATACAGTACTCCCTTTATTCCGGTGTGGAAATGGGAAAGATCACTATGGTTTTATTCTGAGTCTTCCCACGTACTCGGAAGCTGACATGATGCAATATGGGTGATAGTTGATCGTCCCAGCGAAGTCTGCTCATTTCTACCGATTAATGTGAGGATTCTTTAGAAAAGTTGGCAGGTGTATGTAGATGAAATGGTGAGACTTCGCCGGGTTCGATTATCGATAGTGTCGGATCGAGACCCCGAGGTTTACATCAGGTTTGGCACAGTTTGCAAACGGCGTTAGGTACTGCCTACACTTTGTACGACATTTCATCCTCGAGCAGATGGGCCGGTCGAGAGGACTATTAGACGTTAGAGGATATCTTTGAAAACTTATGTGATGGAATTCAAAGGAAGTTGGGATACTCACTTGGCCTTGTGGAGGTTTGCCTACAATGATAGCTATCGATCCGGTATAGACATGGCTCCGTTTGAGGCCTTTGTATGGCGGAAATGTAGGACTCCGGTGTCTTTGGGATGAGGTTGGTGAGAAGACTAGTAGGCCTGGCCCGAGTGCAATCACTTCGAGAAAAGTAGAAAGTTGTTCGTGATAACTTAAAGATAGACAGAAAAGTTATGCGGACAATCGTCGTAGAGACTTGCAATTCGAGATAGGTGACCAAGTCTTTTTGAAGATTTCACCTTGGAAAGGTGTGTTGAGATTTAAGGAAAGCAGGCAAGCTTAATTAGATATATTGGACCTTATGAGATCGTAAGCAAAGTGGGGCCAATTAGCTTACAAGTTGAAGTGCCCCCCCGAGTTATAAGGGATTCATGATACATTCCATGTATCGATGTTGAGAAATATATCCGGATCCTTCACATGTATTGGAAACGGCTATTGCGATTAAAGGAGAATTTGACCTATGAAGAGACAGTCGCAGTTAGTAGATTGCAAGGAGCAGTGTTGAGAATCAAAGTGATTCCATTAGTTAAAGTCTTGTGGAATAATCATGAGAGGAGCGGTACTTAGGGCGGAGGCCCGGATCCGCCTTGAGTACCCTCAATTATTTTCGGATGAGGTATGATCTTTCCTTTCTTTTGGAGTTTAGTTTTCATTTCGAGACGAAATGTTCCCTAGGAAAGGAGGATTTTGTAACACCGGATCGAGAGGAGTCTACGGTACATGACCTTTGTGGGGTGTATAAAATGCAAGTGTCTGAAATATTTTGGAGACTAAAATGAAATGAGAAATTATAGAACCGGAATTTTGTTATTAAACCAAGGGTGCAATTGTCATTTAGCAAAAGAATATGAAAAATCAAAATTAAAGTGTAAAGATGGGCCGTGATAGAATTTCAAAAGTTACAATTACAAAATTTAAGAGATGAGGTTTTAAATTGCAATTAATGGAAAGTGATATTTTAAAGGAGGAAAACAAAAGCCAAAATGTCATTTTGGTCTCCAAAAGGATTGGGTTCACGATTTGGTGAGGAGGAGGAGAGCGAGGCAAAGAGGAAGAGAGAAGGAAGAAGAAGGAAGAGGAGAAGAAGATCGAAATTAAATGAATCATTATTTTTGGGTTTTGAGTTTGAATCCTAAAGTTTTTGATATGAATTGTTCCTTTGGTCTAGGTTTTGTGTAAGTCACACAAACCTTTGATTTATTGGGGTTATGATAAAACCCCGGTGATGTAAAAAACTTGGAATCATCAAATTCATGATGTAGAAGAATTGGTGGACCTTAGGTAGTGTTCTTGGATTTTCACCTAAGGTTTTGTGTTTTGAGTTCAAAGCACCAATTCAAATGTTGTGGAGTTATTTTTAGATGATTTCCAAGTTAGTTTTGAAGTATTATAGTTATAGAAGTTGTAGGAATTGAATTGGCATCAAAGAAATTAGGAGAAATAACAAAATGGGCAAAATATGGAAGTTGTACCGGTACATGAACAGTAGTGTACCGGTCCTTTATGAAGCAAAATTGTGCCGAGTACATGTTCGGGTTGTACGGTACACCTATTCTGGTTTTCTGTTAAACCAGGTTTCATTATTTTGGCGTAGCTCTCGTTTCTTATCAGATTTGAGTTGTTCAAGTGGCTCGTAAAATAGACTTCAAGGAGAACAAAACTTAAAGTAGGAATCGTCAAATTCTGATCCTAACTGGCCTAAACATTCACTCAAAGTGGGGCCATGTGCAAGAAAAATTCCTGCATCAGCTTTGGACATAGAGTAGTCAGGGTTGTTTTTGAGGACGTAACGGAGTTTACCGATTACTCAGTTAAGATTCGAGTTGGAATAGAACCCTTAGCACCTTAGCTTTAAAAAGTATGAAGAGTGTGACCCAAAAGTCTAGGAAATCGTTAAGTTATGTGATTAATTTGTCGTAATGTGTTGTTGTAGTTAAGATTAAGCGGATGAAGTGACAGTGTTTCTCCAGGGTCTGTGAAGCAAAGAGGTGAGTGTTCTAAACTCATTTTCCAAATACTGATATGTGTGTCTGTTACTCTGAAACTATTTTACGCTGGTATTTTATGGTTTTAGATACAAACCATTTTCCAAGAAACAAGCAATGAGATAAAAAAGCAAGCAAATGGTTTAGGTTAAACCATTTTTGAAAACAAGCATTAGTTTTAAATTGTAAATATGATTAAGCAAGCAAGCAAGTAAGTAAATGGTTTTGAATAATTAAACCATTTTCTAAGAAAGCAAGTAAGCAAATGGTTTTGAATATTTAAACCATTTTCAAGCAAGCCAACAAGTAAATGGTTTCAAAGTGTAAAAACCATTTTACAAAGAACGACGGCAAAGTTTGAAAACAAGGCCTTCCCTAGTTTTAACTTAAGCAAACCCGGTCGGTATTAAAATGCGTGCACGGTGGTGTTAAGTTTCATACATGCATTGTAGTTTGCACGGTCGGCAGAGCTTAAGGACGCCCATTATGCATTTAAAGGAGGCTAGGTAGCGCGTGCGGGGGTATATAAGGTTATGAGCTACAACTAAGTATGGTGATGGCGACCGCGAGGTCAATTCCCACCATATTCACGGAAAAGGTGGCGCGGACAAAGGTCCTTCCACCGCACGGTTGAGCACGAGTTCGTGTTCACTATAGGGTATGATAAGCCAAAAATAGGCCTCCATTTGGTTGATGTTTTATAAGCATGATATGTTTGTTTTGAAAAATCCGCCCATTGGTTCCCCGGTCGCCAGGAGGCCAGGAGGGTTTTAAAGCAAGCGGTTGAGCCCAGGCTCAGTTTAGATTTCAAAGCGATCGAGTTGAGCCAAGCTCACATGTTTATTTTCAAAGCATGCGGTTAGGCCAAGCTCCTAGATTTTATAGAAAAAGTTTTGAGAAACCTTTAAAAGCGAAAGGTTTGTAGAAGGTACTAAGAGACCTTTTCAAAACAGGTAAAACAAGCGAAAAGAAAAGTATGAGAAGTTTTATAAACTTCTAAGCAAGCAAGAAATAAAATTTTACAAGCTTTTAAAGAAAATGAGAAACAAAGCTCGAGCAAGTATTAAAGTTTCATAAACTTTTAAAAACAAGCAAGTGAAAAAAAAGAAGCAAGCGAAAGAAAAGTTTGAAAACTTTTTAAAGCAAGCAAAAGCGAAAAGAAAGGCTTACAGGAAAATAATTATAAAAGAGAGAGTTTTACATTTTTAAGATATTTTAGGAAAAGCAAAACCTTTATAAAAGCATACACTCAACGAAAGAGGCTGGTTTGGCTCATTGTTTTGTATTTAAAAACTATTTTCGGTCACAGTCACTTAAGGCTATTTGGAGCATAATAGGATTAGTCCGACATTGTATATGTGTTGTGTGTTAATTATATCATGTAAGAACAGCACTTTGAATTTGTACATAGACACTATGTATATACATAGTTAGTATGATGGGAATGTATTGGTATCTTGGTGCCATATTTTGGATATAGTGTAAATTGGATGTATACGGGATTTTGAATTTAGACTATGTCTACGTAGTCATCTTCTTAGAAATTTTATTTGCTAAGATTTTACCAAATCCTAAGTTTGAAAAATAAAAGTAAAATTTTTATAGGAGGTTTAGCGAGCAATGCGAAGCCTTCACGGGGATTCTAGTCGTTGGGGTAATGGTGGGATTTACGTGGGTGGTAGGCATGCTCTTGGCCGTTAGGGGTGAAGTGTGTCAACTAGGCTTTGAAACATATCAAAAGCAGAGAAAAGGCAATCAAATATTGAAAGGGCCTTCCACTCATCTTCAACACAAAGCAGCAAGTTTTTTGTGAAATTGCAAGTTCTGGTTTTTTATTTCAGAGCAAACCAGGGATTGACTTATATACCATTCCCACCAATGCTAACATGTCAAGGCTCAAACTGGTTTTTATTAAATTGGTATCTCAATGATGGATGGTATTTATTATTATTATTATTATTATTCCCGAGGCTAGGCCTAGCATAGGCTTGGGGGGGTGCATATGTTGGAAAAAAATTATTTATATTTGCCATATGTTTTAATTCAAAGCAATATTTAAGTAATTTGCCACCTTCAAATTTTGGAAAAAAATTATTTATATAAGCCATATGTTTTAATTCAAAGCAATAGTAAATTATTTAAGTCATTTGATTTGTCCCTCCTCAAATTAATTTAGGCTGTATTTGAGTTTTCCCGAAATTGCTAAAAGAAAATGTAAGGAAAGAAGACATGGAGAAAAAATAGAAAAAAAAGTAAAAATGAGTCAAATCTCACATATTATTTTTTATTTCTTACTTCAAACAAAATTTATTATTTAACTCATTAATATAACGATTAAATAATTTAAGAAGGAGTGGTAAGTTTTAAAGTAATTTTATTTATATTTGATTTTCTTCAGGGCTATGTTTGGTTCACTGATAAATTTGAGGGAAATCAAAGGAAAGAAAAATAGAAATAAATGAACATTAAAATAGAATTAAATTCTATGTAATATTTTTATTTACTACCTCAAATCAATTTATTTATTTAAACTCATCAATATAAAAGATTAAATAATTTTAAAATACTTAGAATTTCTAAATAACTATTTATATTTGAGGATTTTCTTGGAATTTTTTAATAGGCAATCAAATACAAGAAAATTATTTTCTTAACATTTTTTTTCTTTCATTAGTATTTTTGAGAACCAAACACAGCCTAAATTTTATTAGACAATTAAACATGAAAAAAAAAGTCGTTTCTCCTTAGTTTTTTCTTTCCTTAGTATTTTTTTAGAGCCAATAGACAACCCTAAGCGAGTTTGTCCTCTCAACCCTATTTTAAGATCCACTGTGGATTTATTACTATTATTATTATTATTATTATTATTATTATTATTATTATTATTATTGTTATTGTGTGTGTATTGTTATTTAAAGGAACCATTTAAAAGATACTTTCAGCTAGCATAAATATGGATTCCCAAGAAAAAAAAAAGAAAGAAAATTAATGAAATATCAATCGGAGTCAAAGTGGTGGTTAAGAGATATATAGTCTATTGTAGTCAAGACATAAACCGGATTGGACCCATCTTGAAAAGATACTTTTATCTACCATAAATATAGACTCCATAAAATTTTAATGCAGTGTCTATTGGAGTCTATGCGATGGTTAAGTGATATTACAAAGTCATTATATTTGGAGTCAAGGTGGTGGTTAGGTGACATTATAGAGCCATTATATTTTGAACAAAAACTTTATTATATTGTCTATTGGAGTTAAGTTATTCACTGTATTGGATCTATCTTGACAAGATACTTCTAGCTAATATAAATATGGACTTCAAGAAAATTTAATGCAATGTCTATTGGAGTCAAGTCATCTACTATATTCGATCATCTTGAGAAGATAGTTTTTAGCTGATATAAAACAAAAACTTAATGTAATACCTACTGAAAGCAAGTCATCTATTACACTGGACCCATCTAGAGAAGATGCTCTTAATTTGCATAGATATGAACTCCAAAAATATATTAGAGTCAAGTTATTGATTATATTGGGCATATCGGGCACAACTAGAGAAGATATTTTAAGCTAGTGAATATATGGACTCCAAAAAAATTTAATGTGATGTCCATTACAATCTAAGTCATTCACCATGCTTGACCCATTTAGAGAAGATACTTCCAGTTAGCATAAATATAGACTCCAAAAAATAAAGCATTGTGTATTGAAATTATTGGAGATATTTCTTGTCATAATTTTAGACAAAAATAAATGACATGTTTTCCAACAACAAAATTCGATTTCACAACTATTTTTGCACAAGTTGGTAGATCAAGTTGTGTGATGCAACTTACCATATTTAGCCAAATCCAATTCTAAAGTGAATATTTTGAAGATCGGGAGATAGTATTGATTCGTGCCACGGTAGGGTGATTCGGAATCAACAATATTTGTATCCTATATTCCTCCTACTGCTTAGTAGTCAAGCTCTTTATGATATATCAGTAGTCTAAAGATTAGTTGGGATGAGTTTCTTCGTCTGAATGATTTAAGTGAAGTCGAAAATGGTGAATTAAATTTGGATTTTAAGGTTTTGTGAAAGCTTGATGGGTGTGGTTGGTTGCAAGCTGAAAATAAATAAAATAAAATCAAATAGAACTCCTTGAAGCATTGGGCCACTGAGTTTAAGGTCCTAGGCTATCCGAGAGGTCCCCGGGGTTAATTTCCTCGTGTTGGGGAGGATGACATATAGTCATCTCGGCAGGATCTTCATTAACTCTAACGACTAGTACAATAATTTTTTCCTTTTGATAGAAAGCATTTATTTAACATTTATAGTTTCCTACGATCTGAAAATCTAACATAACCTACCTCGGTGGCTCAAATGAAATGGCAACTAATGGATGTGGAGTGTATCTAAAGCTAAGAATACATTAAACCTAAAAGCTTGCAAGTATTGGCCAGAAAGTCACATCCAAAGGCTTTAAACCTGAGTTGAAATTAGGGAACGGAATGTCAAAACTCTTTAGTGAAAAACGAGGAATGCGTGACCTTCGGATCACACTTGACAACCTTCCACTTCAAGGAGGAAGGGTTTTGTGCTCATCCTCGAGTATCATCCTTGGAGGTGTTTGGCGCAAGAAAGTGAGAGAAAGAAAGAAGAGAAAGCTTTGGAGCAAGGCATCGTGTATTGAAGATTGAAAGTTAGGAGATTCCTGAAAGCTATAGAGATTGGCTTTATATAGCCAACAAAAATGTGTGAAATACCAAAAATACCTAAAATACATGATTACATTAGGAATGAAATGGTAAAAATACAAAAGTCGTTTGGAACCAAAACAAGGAGTGATTTTGTATGCAGTGAATTTCGCTGGCATGCGAAAATCTGAGCATCGCGAAATTCAAAATTTTAAGCTATGCACGATATTTAAGCTATGCTAGCGAAAAGCGTATAAAGAGATTCGCGCCCATTCACATCCTGCGTCCTCACTGTTCCTCTTGCATCCTGCCTTTGTTCAGTCCCTCTTCTTTTCTTATTTCTTATTTCTATTTCTTCTTTATCACAGTCTACGATACATTATGTTGAGTTTATTTCCAAATTCTTAATGTTTGGATCGACTCCATGATGTTGGCATGATTAACACTTAAAAACTACAAAAAATTGCCACAAAATCTCTACGTCAGTAGAATCCAGGGGACCTTATTCATGTAAATTGGGTTAATTAGAATGATTAGTATACAAAAAGCACTCAAAACCTATAATAAATAGGGATCAAATAGTGACTTTTGAGTCGCCAATCGCGCTGACCTACACATTGCTAGTGTGGGGTCCACCCTTCGTGACCACAGGAGTGTATAGATGTGCCCAGCGAAATTCAGTGCTCCAGCCAGTGGTGCGCCGGTGGGTCCGCTCACGAATATCATGCCCTCCCTAGGCATTTTCTTTTCGCCTCGTAGAGACTCGGGCAGGGACGGGAGGCTTGGGTCGATGGGAGCATCTCACCACCCGGTAGGCTGGTTGGTGAGTAGGATGCTCCTGAAGTGGTTCTTAAACCCCGGTCATCGATCCTCTGGGAGAGAGCCAGGCATGCCTAGAGAGAGCATGTCTCTTGAGTGGGGACCACTGGCATGATGGTCTGAGGAGTGGACTGATAATTAAGACTTACAAATAAGCGCCTTTTATTGTAGGGTCCACACCCTTCGTGACCTAGGGTACCACTTGAGGTGGAGTCCCGGCTCATAGGATATCCTCATTTCTGTGGGTTCCTTTCGCCTCCCGATTCTAACGGGACTGGGTGCTGAACCCGATGGGCATGCAGTGCCAAACAAGCTAGCTGGTGGTGCAGAAGATGCTGATGGGCTTAAGGCTCAGTCTGGGTTCAATCTGGGAGAAAGCAAAGTGAGTGAACATTATGTGGGACCCAGGCTACTGTCGCGAGTATAGACCTTGCTGTGTGAGGTCACACCTTACGTGACCCTCGGGGTACCCGCCGGTGGCCTTTGTGGGAGTCGCGCCGTAACCCTTTAGGTGCCCTTCGAGTGGGTCCGCTCCACGGGAATCATCTCATTCCCAGGTTCCTTTCGCTCCCCAGGGGTCGAACCCCCGGGACCTAGGGTGCTAGTCAGTGGGAGGCATCTGCGGTACCCGAGCTGAGCTCTTGCTTTCCGGTTGGTGCAGAAAATGCTTCCGATAGTTCTTCCGATTGGTACCGGAGGGTGCTTCCCGTTGGAATTTAAAGACCACCATAGGTCACGGGTTCGAATCTCTGGGGTAAGGCTGATGGGAATGAGGATATCTATGAGTGGGACCCTTTGAAAGAAACCTACAAGTCATGAAGGTGTCAGTTCCGACCAAAGAGCCCTTTTATTGTGGGGTCCACCTTAATGATCTGAAATTCCTCGGTGGCCTTTGTAGAGGTCCACCCTTCGTGGCTCTTGGGTGCCCTTCGGGTCTGGGTCCACTCACAGAGATATCATGCACTCCCACGCTGGCGATTTTCTTTCGCCTCTCAAGTAGGGCTGAACCCGGAATGAGGGCTTAGGTCGATGGGAGCATCTGCCTGGCCCGAAATTTAGTAGGAACATCTCTATTCTTCACAGTTGAGCTACTATTTCGGTTGGTAGTAGAATCTTCCAATTGGACCTTAAGCCCACTACAGTGCAGGTTGAGTCTCTGAATGAAAAGAAAATGCTGGGAGGCATGATGTGTCTGTAGTGGGACCCTGAAGGGCGCAGTGATTCTGAGAAGATTGGACCCCACAGTCAGATTTTTGGCTCCATCCTGAAAAGATGTGAACCTACAAATAAAGGCGCTGCCTGTCATCAGGTCCACATGCTCATAACCTCAGTCTCTCGAGTGGAGTCCGCTCTTGGGACTATCCTCAGTTTCCAACGACAGTTTCCTTTTAACTCCACGGAGATTGACCAGGACTGAGGTCTTTCTGATCAAGATGGGAAGCATCTACTGATGCCGTGAAGGGTACCACGAGGGTCATGAAGGGTGCTGGACCCCCTGATAAAAGGCGCCTTATTGTGATTTCCTGGTGACTGGAAGTACCCTGAGTGGAATCAACTCCCGCGGGGATATCCTCTAATTTGGCTGAAGTTCCTTTGCTACGGAGATTGGGCCGGGACGGAGTTTTGGTCCGTGGGAAGCATCTCTGGTGCCGGCCAGACTCTTGGCTCGGTTGGTGCGAGATGCTCCCGATGGACTAAAGACTAGGTCTGGTGAAGCGAAAAGGAACTCAATGTGGAATGGATCTCTTATGATGGACCACTGAAAGTACCACAAGTGCATGAAGGGTGTGGTTTGTTAAAGCCTTTTGTCAGGTCCACGTGTGTTTTCCTGGGTGCCCTTCGGGTGTTGCGTAGGGTCCACCCCTTCGTAACCAGCAGGGGTGCCCCTTCGGGGTGGGTCAGCAAGGGGAATATCGTGTACTTCCACTGAGCATTTTCTTTAAGACCTCCAGTAGAGACTCGAACCCGGGACCGAGGGCTTAGGGTGATGGGGGACATCTCTCTTCTGCCCAAACTAAAGTAGGGCATACCACTGCGATTGTTCTTGCTTCGATTTAGTAGTAGAATGCTCCCGATGAACCTTAAGCCCACGGTCTGGGTTCGGGAGTCTACGGAGGCGAAGAAAATCTCGCAGGGAGTGATGTTGCGAGTGGAACCACTGAGGCTCACCAAGTGGTGAAAGGTGGACCCAGTCAAACCACGAAGAGCACACTTACCAAAGTGATCACCGAAAGTGTGGACCACACGATAAAGCGCACTATTGTGGGGGTCCACACTGTGTGATTTCAGGAGTACACCGAGGTGGAATCCACTCAAGGATATCTCTATTTCCCAGCTGGGTTCTGCTTTGCTTTCACGGAGATTCGAGACCCGGGACACAGGTGCTTTGAGTCAGTGAGGCATCTATTTGCAAGTGAGCTGCTGGCTCCGGTGGTCTGTCTCCCGTGGAATGCGGTCGAGATCTGCAGCGGGGCAGAAAACTTCGATGAAGATATATAGTCAGGACCCACTGAAGGGTACCTGAGAGGGGGGTCATGAAGGGTGTGGACTGACTAGTCCCTTAGCGTGTGAAGAAGAAAGAGAGAACATACAAGTGATAACAAAATAACGTTTCACAAAATTATATTTGAGAGAAAGTTTGTGGATGAAGTATTTTTAACCATAAGTAAGAATCACCAAAGCGTGTCAAATAAGCTGTCATGAGAGAATGAATGCATACAAAATTGAGTATCGAAAATATGTAGTGAATCAACGAAACTTCCACGAAATCTAAGTGTTTGTTTGATCGGCTCCTGACCATTGGCTGCTAAAGCGCACTCTCCACGAACCTAGCTCTTTACCACGACCTAGCATGCTAACCAACCTAAAATAGATGGGGACCACGCCTCTTATTCCACGATTCTTTTTGCGTTGTAGGGTGCGATGAAGTCGACCTCACGAAAGTCCATGTAGCAGGGATCTACAAGATGACTCCCGACGATTAGGCTTAGGGCTTGCACGAAGTCACTTGGGGATCTTTGACCACTAACTCTTCGAGGTTTCACCGGACTTGAATTAGTTTGAGGACTCCAGCACCTCACAGGCTTGCTTTCAGCTCCACCTATCCACCCGTATACTTGACATACTATATGGGTGGCTTGACAGTGAAGGTTTAGGGCCTGGAGCTTTAAAGGCTTTCGCCATACCCCTCGGGCCAGGTGGCACCGGGTTCAAAAGTAAGCATTGCAATCATTTAATTCTTTTTCTTTTCTTTTCTCTCTTTTTTCTTTTCTTTTTTTTTTTTTTGAAGAGCGCATTCAGCCTTCTTTCCACGGGGGTCAACTAACCTATTAAAGGCGGTCAATGAAACTAGGTAGATTAGCACGAAATGATAAAGGAGGTTGCGCAGGTTTTTAGGCACATTATTGAGCCTAATGTGCTCGTGTGTAGTTAGCTAAAGGTGGAAGAAAAATGTTGAAAGCGGCAAAGTTGACTAAATCATCCACTCAGTGGGCATGGGCAGATAACATCAATAGAATTAGACAAATTTTCAATTTTTCAAACTTTGAGCTAGGCAAAACAAACAAAAATTTTGGTTGCAAAAACGGGTCCAAATTTTGAAAAAGTAAGCTGTATAGTATAACAACTTTATAGAAAGTGTCACGCCCTCGATCCAGTCAGAACAGTTGGCGAATCAAGACATTTAGTGCGTGACACTTTTGAAAATGTTAAGCGAAAACTAAAAGTTTGCGGGCATCCCGGATCAAAATGTAATTTCTAAAGGGAGTTGATTAATGGCGGTCGTGATAGTGATAAGGAGTCTAATATGTATTGGTATTAGTATGATTTTAACACCTTATGAAATTGATATGATTTGATTTGTTACGAGATTGCCATTGTATCGTATAAGTTTACTTTGAATATGATTTGATCTATCATACATGTAGTAGATATGAGTTACAACTTTGTAAAATACATGACACGGAAAGTAATATGAACAAGATAATGATAAGAATGCGAAAAGAATAAAATCTACATGTATAATATGAGATGAGTTAGAAGTCACATAAGAATAGGCTTCGTTATATGCATAAGTAAATGTAAAAAGATAGTGACGGCGATTAATGTTATTGGTCGTTACTGTCTATATGTTCCCACTAAGCGTAAAGTTTAGCACGGGTGTTCAATCAGGTGTGGAAGTCTTGAAAGAGGAGATAAAGAGGACGGGACATTCCACACCAGATTTGTATGGGCCATCTCGAGACGGTGCTCACGGCCTTGTTCGAGGGCCAAAGTGGGTAAATTCTATACGGTGTAATGGATCTTAGATGTGGCTTTAGTACAAGCGTCGATAGCAAATTCAATCTCCCTGCAATGGGGCAATCCACAGCAACTCTTAGGAAGGCGTCCGGAAGTCATTGCTTGATGAGGATACTCGGATACACTAGGCCTTGCCTTTACATTATCGATCACATGGCCAAATAGGCTTCACATCCGCTTTTGCACCATCTTTCCTGCAAAGCGCTGCGGATATCACATTAGAGAGGTGGTCGGCCTCTCGCCAGTGAAAATAACCTCCCACTTTGTCATTCGGTGTCCTTCACGGTCACTCTTTTCATTCTACAATCGACTATCGCTCTCGGTGCTTAGGGATAACTGATCCATCCCGATATCACATCAAATTCCACTGAAGGATAACTGATCAAATCTCCCAAAAATTCATACTCTTATATTTTATGGGACAATCTACATACACTTTGTTCACGGCCTTACTATGCTAGAAGCGGGTTCGTCACCAAGATGCTCATACTTTCGGTTTCACTCCTCGAGTAAATTATCCTATTAAGACCCATGAATCAGTCAGTCATATTATCCTTTGTAATAAAATGCAATGCATATCATAAACAATTTGAAATCATTCTGAACAATTTCAAAGAATCACTTTGTAGAGCGCCTAAACTGGCTGCGATACCACTAAACGATTATAGCGACCTAGAGGCCGGCGAGCCGATTAGTAGTCGACGAAACCGGGGGCGCTCGTTTTATTTCCTTAAAGTCATTAATCAAATCTCTTTGGTGCTCGTTTTATTTAATTTTGAAAAGTCAGCCATGACCCAAAATCCAGAGCTTGACCTGGTTGGCGGATCAATGAGGCAGTTTACTCAGAGCATTTTTCAATTATCTTATCAAAACATTTGGTTTGTGTTATTCATTTATATTCTAAAATTTAGCGGAAGCATTTCATTTTAGACAAGCCCGTAAACATTCTATGATTAACAAAACATTCATAACGTTTACATTTAACAAAATGTTGTTACAAAAATAATGATTCAGAGTTCAAACTGTTTTACAAATGTCAATGTTTGAAAGAAATGGAGTAATGCATATGACGGAGCATACTCCGTAATTCCTTCTCTATGACCTGCGGGCTCCTCGATCTTAGGTCTTGCTTCGATGTACATCAATCATTCACTGTGCATTGATAAAAACAATACGCCTAACATTTTCATGCTTAATTGGTTCTATCTGATTCTGTATTCCATTTTTCGTTCATATAAATCATGCATTTATCAAAATAATGCTTTTATATACGATATCAGTGTAATGTAAAGATACTTATACCAAATACACTTTTCAATACCATCGTTGCGTTGTTCGGTTTGCGATTCCACATAACTATAAATTCGACATCCCACGGCGGTCGATTAGTGAATCACGCACATTTGTCGTCGGTAGTAATGTGGTTTCACATTCAATAATGCCGTCTCACATATGGCTATAGAAGTCGGCATTCACGGCAGTTCGATTTGGTGAATCACATCACATCACATCATTCGGTAGCAATGTGATTTCGCATTCAATTATTATCAAATCTCACATGGCTATAGGAAGTCGACATTCACGGCCAGATTCACTTGGGGAATCACACTTGTTTTGTCATTCATTAGCAATGTGATTTCACACTCCAGTGTGCGAGTCTCACATGGCTATAGGAGTTGACATTCCTGACGGATTCACTTGGGGAATCACGCGCAGTTTGTCATTCATTAGCAATGTGATTTCGCGTGACAAATCACGGTTACCTTCATGGCGAATTCAGTTGGTGAATCCGTCATATTTGGTCATTCAATATCGTTTCAAAATCAATTTACTTTTATGCGATAATTTCACTTACGGTTCAAATGCTCGCATACATACATATATTTGGCAAGCAGTTCGGAATCATGATGATTGAATCAATATATGTATTTTTCACCGTAGAGAAACGGGAACAAGTATAGAACCATACTGGGATAAAGATCAGTTATAGAACAACCAAAGAATAGAGAACGGGTATAGAACAAACCAATTATCGATTTCGTTTCTTTCTGGATGTCAATCCTAGGTCAGGTTATCGTCTTCGCACTTTAATTAAATACAATTTATTCACTTAGTGATTAAGCAAATAATCATACTAAAAGCGAATATACGCGAGAGGCAATGAAGCTTTGCGGAGGAAACGGCAGCATCTGATAAATTTTGACTTAGTCTCATTCTTATTCCTCTATGAGTCTACTTTACTCATAAATTGGAATCATTCCAATCGGATTATCCGAACTAAAGTTATGGCATTTTCATGCCAATTAGTCGGTTTATAGGATTACACTGGGAACAATTTGTATTACTAATTTTTTTCAGGGTCTTAACTCCATATTTGACACTATCTCTTTGTAATCTTTTAAAGCTAAGGTGCTAAGGGTTCTATTCATTTGGAATCACCCAATTCGAACCTGCAGAAACTCGGGATACGGTCGAAACAACCCGGACTACTCTATGTCCAAAGCTGATGCAGGAATTTTTTCTTGCACATATTTACTTTGAGTGAAATTTTGGGCCACTTAGGATCAGGGTGACGATGCCTTCTCTTTAAGTTTGTAGTTCTCCTTGAAGTCTATTTACGTAGCCATGAATCACTCAAATCGGATAAGAAATGAAGTTATGGCCCAAAATACGAAAGCTGGTGGCGGGAAGCCAGAACAAGTTGTACCAGTACGAGAGCTCCAAGTTGTACCAGATGTTTGCATATTAGGAACCGAAATTGTACCGGTACAAGCTCAAGTTGTCTTAGGGCACTAGTCATCCGAAAATGCCCCGAATAGGGTATTTTCTCCCATTTCCATACTTTTGAATTTGATCAACTCTTATGCCTAATAAACCTTCAAGATCACTTCAAATTCATCTTATGATCTCTTTTCTACTCAATTTATCATTCAATACACCTCTTATGAACTTTATTAAACAAACATGCTTTCTATTCATCTCTTTATACAAGGCCTAGGGTTTTTTACTCAGCCCTACATTCAAGAAACTTTGGTTAGGATGACATCCTAACAAACCCTAGATTTAGAGACAAGATATTAACCATATCAAGCCTTAAATTCCATGTGATCCATACAAAATCCATACTCAAAGTAGTTTCCATACCTTTGAATCCTTCTTGAACTCCTCCTCCTTTCTTCTTCTTCTCTTCCTCTTCCTCTTCTTCTTCTTCTCTCCTTCCTCTCTCTCTTTTACGGTTTTTGGTCTCCCTCAAATGAGACCAATTTTGGTCTTAAATCCAACTTTTGAGTTAAGGCCATGTTTGGCCAAGACAAGGAAAAATCCATTTTTTGTTTTAAGTCTTCATTTTTGCATTTAAGCCCTTTGGTTCTTCCCTTTTTGAAATTCAAATTATGCCATATTCTAATTTGACCCATAATCTTCCTTAAATTCCACAATTACATATAATCTTATGCTTTTATGGCTTTTATGTCCTCAAGTGGTAAAAGACCACTTTGCCCTTGTCTCTAATATTCATTTCGGGTCTCTAATTTTTTATTTTAGAGATTCATATTTGGCTTATAATATATATACCTAAACAAATTCAGAAACTACTAGGGTATATTTAGGGATATTCTGAGAAAGGAACCCAACAAGCCCTTTGGGCATCACAAAATGGGCTTACCTGAAATAATACAAAACATAAATCTGGCTTGGCTTAAGCATTGCTTCTCTGGCCAAAGACATCTCGGTGTAGAAATGGGGCTCGGATTGGAAAATTAGAGAAGGAAGTGTTACTTCCTTGATGAGATGTGATCATTGCTGGATAGGAGACTTCGCAAGCTTTCCATCGACACCTTATTCACTCCGTTTAGGCTTCAAATAAACAAGTTAGGAGAAGAAAAGAGAGGAAAAAAGTGATCAGTTGGAGCATTTTTAAAATTACACTTTCATAATAATCTCAAAAATGTTCTTTCTGGCCATATTTAGATTCTACACTCTCTAAGCTTTCCAACGGTACCAAGAACGCCTAAAACGGAGTTCGGATGAAAAAGTTATGAGCGAAACAAAATTTGGAGGCAAAAATGGGGCTCATAGCGAAAATTTTTCGCTATGCTACAGTAATTTTCGCTTTGACATAGCGAAAATTTCGCTATGTTTGGGAAATTTTCGCTATGTCTAATAGCGAAAATTTTGGATTTTTTTTTTTTTTTTTGAAAAATCAAATAAAATAATTAATAAATAAAAATAAAAATAATAATAATAATAAAATAATAAAAATAAAAATAAAAACAAAAACAAATTTTTTTGAGACAAATTTGTTTTTATATAAAAAAGCGATTATTTTTTTGTTTTGTTTTTTTTTATATAAAATAAAATAAAATTTTTTTAATAATATATATATATACTTCTATAAAACAAACGTTTTTTTTTAAATTAAGAAAAAATAAAAATAAATAAAATAAATAATTAAAATAAAATAAAATAAAATTTTGAAAACAACTGTGCGAGTGACATGCGCTAGTGCCTCACTTTATGCCATTTAGCTAGCTAGCGAAAATTTAGCTAGGCTAAGAAATTTCGCTAGCTAAGCGAAAATTCTTTATCTAGCGAAAATTTTCAATTCATTATCTCTGTAGATTTTCGCTAGGCTAAGCGGGAATTTATGCTCGCAAAAACTACATGTGAAATTTTAGCATTTATAAATTCTGAAATTTTTGCTAAAACACGAAAATTCTCTTTGCTCAGTTACTGATGCTTGAGCTTAGAAATTTACATTTAACTTCAAAATTGCACACAAAAATTTGCAAAAATTAACACAAGAAAAATTAGGAAAAATTGCGAGAAAACAAAATTAATTTAAAAACATAAATTAACTAAAAATTAGATAAAATCTAAGAAGAAAATTAGCGAAATCAAAATAAAATCACGACCTAAAATAAAACAAAAGCGAAAAATTAAAGCAAAAAGTGAGGAGAATTTGTGCTCCCCAGACCACTTCCTTAGGCCTTTGGAGGTACATTTAGGCCGAGACTCGGAAATGCTAGGGTTGGTGCTTCCAAATCTAGGCCAGGCATTGAACCAGAGCTTGTATGCCATGCGATGAAGGCGGTTGCCATCTTCTTTGAGGTAGTATGGCAAAGGCTAAATACAATGGCCACTAATCTCTTGAAGTTCTTGACATAAGCGGTGATGGAGTTGGACCCAGCTTTGGGAGCGGAGTCTTTGCGGGTTTGGGTTTCTTGCGCGGTGTTGGCAATATGTACAACGCCGGTGGGTTATAGGTAACTGGGCGGTGGTACTAGGATTCGATTTCATGAGAATTGGATTTAGATTATGGCTTTGTGGTTCTTTCCTGCCTCTGTTCCCTTTGCCCTCCTCGATGACAATGCAATGATTTCTTCTTGGTTCTCCCTTGGAAAAACAACATCACACATATCTGAGGATTCAGCCAATCCTTCAGATAATTCAATAAAATCCTCTATATGCCCCTGGTGTGGTTGTTGTTCACATTGCTCCTCTACCATTATGTCAGTCAAGCACCATCCTTCTGGATTTTCTTCCTCTTGATGAACAAGCTGATTGGTGAGCTTTGAGATGGATTCCTGCAGGATGTCCAATTTTTTTCAATTTCACTTTGGAACCCATCCAATTTCTTGTTGAGGAGCTCTCTCTTGTGTCGAGTTTCTAATTAACTGGAGTCCACTACCCTTTGCTCCTCTATGCATTATCCCTTGTGCCTTAAGTTCGGGATGAAGCATTCGATAGGGGATGGGGTTGTTCTTTCTTGAGAAGTGGGGCATAATATGGAGGTCGGGGAGGTGAATATTGTGGAGGTCTTGGTTCCCATGAGTAATTTGTGTGATTCCTGACTATGGTTGTAAAGCGCACCATATGGTAGACTCATCCATTGGTTTCTATAGTCCCTCATGGACATGTATGCTCTAGGGTTTCCCTCTCATGGGGTACTCATTGTATTGTTCTCCCCTCTTCCATTTAGTCCTGATTCAAACCCACTTTGAAAGTAATCCTGCAGTATAAATATGGCACCGCAACTTGATCTGCGCCAGTGTTTTTTTTTTTTTTTTTTTTTTACAGTGAAATAAAACTAAGAAAAAATGAATGTAAAATGATAAAAGGAAATTCACCAAGACTTGTGATGAGGATCACAAGTGTTCCGGCTCGTCGAATGCCTTCAGGCACCATCCCAGGCAACGGCGCCATTTTGATTGTGTCACGGTAGAGGTGATTCGGAATCAACAATATTTGTATCATATATTCCTCCCTCTTTTGCCGTAGTCGAGCTCACTGCCGGTATAGTGAATCTAGGGTCGAACACGGGGATGGGTTTTCTTCGTACAAATGATTTAAGTGAAGTCAAAAATGGTGAATTAAATTTAGTTTTAAGGTTTTGTGAAAGCTTGGAGTGGAGTGTAGTTGGTTGCAAGGCGAAAATAAATAAAATAAAATGTAAAATAGAACTCCTTGAAGCATTAGGCCATTGGGTTTAAGGTCCTAGGCTAGCAGAGAGGTCAAGGTTAATTTCCTCGCGTTAGGGGAGGATGACATATAGTCATCTCCGAGCTAGGATCTTCATTCTTTAACGGCTAAACCACAATAATTTTTCCTTTTGATAGAAGCATTTATTTAACATTTATGGTTCCTCTGATGAAAATCTAACCCCCTTAACCTACCTCGGTGGCGCAAATAGTAGCAACTAATGGATATTAGTGTAATAAAGCTAAGAATACACTAAACCCTAAAAGCTTGCCAAGTATTGGCCAAAGAAAGTACATCGAGCTTTAAACCTAGAGTTGGAAATTAGGGACGAGGAATGTCAAAACTCTTCGCGTGAAAACGAGGGAACCACCGACCTTCGGATCCTACTGACAACCTTCACTTCCAAGGAGGAAGGGTTTTGCCGCTCATCCTCGAGTTGTCATCCTTGGAGGGGTGTTTGGCACGAGAAAGTGAGAGAAGAAGAAAAGAGAGAAAATTTGGAACAAAGTAGTGTATTGAAAGATTGAAAGTTAGGGTTCTAAGCTATAGATTTGGCTTATATAGCCAACAAAAATGTGAAATACCAAAGAAATACCTAAAATACATATGATTACAATAGGAATGAAATGGTAAAAATACAAAAGCGAGGTAGTTTTGGAACCAAAACACAAGGGGGTGATTTTATTTATGCATTAATTTCGCTAGCATAACGAAAATACAAGGCACATAAGCGAAATTCAAAATTTTAAGCTATGCACGATAATTTTAAGCTAAGCTGGCAGAAATTTTGCTAACTTAGAAAAATTTCCTTCTTAGTGAAAATTCTTGTACATAATGAAAATTTTAATTTTAGCTATGCCTGATAACAATATGCTATGTAATGCATAGCGAAAATTCAGCACATTCCCTGCATCCTGTGATCTTTGTTCTCTTTAAATCCACGCAGCTTTGCTTCCAGCATCTCTTCTTTTCTTATTTCTTCTATTTTCTGCTCTTCTTTTCTCCTAGTCTCGATATATTATGTTGAGTTTGACTCAAGGAATTCTTCATGTTTAGATAGACTGACAATGTTGTATGATTAGCTCACAAAAACTACAAAAATTGCCACAAAATGCGATCAGTAGAATCACAGGGACCTTAATGTGTAAATTGGGTTAATTAGAATGATTAGTATACAAAAAGCATTCAAAACCTATAATAAATAGGGTTCAAAATAGCACTTTTTGGGTACTAATCAAGTATTCTCTTAGACGAATAAGGAAGACTAGAGGATGATATTAGGCAAATCAAATCTGGAAGATTTGATCATATTTGGTGAGATTTCAATGTGAACAATATTCCATTATGGTGAATATAGAAGGAAATCAGGATCTTACAACTGCCATGTTATGACAGATTAGAAAGCATGAAGATCCAAAATATTGACTTAGGATCCCCTGGAGGATATTAAATAGAGGACTTGGTTTTGAAGGAAAGAGCACACGAAAGATGTAGAAGAAGAAGGTGTTTGTGGAAGTAGAGATACAGGTTGTAGAGTAGAATGCTTGTTGCAGTGTTATGACTCTCTCGTGATGTTTTTGGGCTTGTAGGAGTCTAGAAGTTGTTGGGGGGATGAAGGGATCTCATTCTATGTTTCATTGTGAGATAATTAGGTGAAAGAAAGTGTTGGAGAAATGGGGAGCTTTGTCTCATGTAAGACCAAATGTAACCTGATTGAGAAATACTGGAATCCTTTGCACCAGGGCTCAGCCCCGCGGATGTAGACTTAGTTGAATCGCGTGACCAATCTCTTGTGTCTATACATATATGATGATTTATTTTTGTGCCTTTAGTTCTGTCAAAATTACAGTCTTCACAGATGATCCCTAATATGGTGCATCATGTTACATAACATGGTCCATAACTTGTTGCACCAACTGGTAGAACACCTTCTTTAACAGACAAATTTATTCCTTTCAGAAATCAAGTTGTCCATTATATTAGACCAGCCCATCTAGAGATGTTTCTTTTAGGTCGCATAAATATATATTGAATAGCTAATACAACTTGTCTGAAATCAATGTGAATTTGTAAAGGAAAGATTATTTTAAATGCCCTGACGTTTAGTGCGTATGTCCCATTATGGCCTTTGAAGTTTTATGGTCGATCATTGCGCCAGCATTTTATCTTTGTAACACTTATACCCTACGGTAATGAAATTCACATATAGGCAAACAAAACGTTAATGTTGCTGACGTGTCACTCCTCTCGTGCATTTTTACCTAATGTGGCGACTTTGCATGTGATTCATTAAAACCAAACATTGTTTTGATAAAAATGCCCTCTTCCTTACCGATTTGCAACTTGTTTGATTTGCCTTAATTTGCAATTTTTTTTCCTCCCTTTTCTCTCTAACCAAATAGAAATCCAAAAACATAATTCTACAAATTCCTGTTTCTCGTCGCAGAAATCGCAAGGCACCCTCTCACCATTGTTAGGTTTAGGGCTCCCCATTTTTGAGACAAATACAAGAACATAGAAAACCTCAAGAATCCAAAACGCCCATAAAACAAAATCTAAAAGAAAAACCCAACAAATTTCGTACAAATTCAAACCTAAGCTAAATAAAATCTCAGACTAAATTATTGGCAACAACGAAACGAACTCAAAACACAAGCTTACGAAACTTCATACCCATAAAAGAATTCGGAAAAAGAAAACAACCCATAAACTAGAAACAAGGTAAGGATGGAAAGAGAAGTAGAGGGTCAGTTTTCACCTTTTGTAATATACAGAACAATGAGGTATAAGAGGAGAGTGTGGGTCAGTAGTTGGAAAAAAAAAAAAAAAAAAAAACCAACGTTGAGATTATCGGTAGAGATGAAATAGACGAAAGAGAAACAAGGGAGAAAATTAAGGTTTCGATACAAATAAAATTAGGTTTAATAATGAGAATTTCAGAAAATGGAAGAGAGTTTAGGGATGAAACTAAGAGGGAATTATGGGTACCGTGGGGAATTGTGGGTGGATTCAAGGGCATTTTTGTCAAAATAATGTTTAAGGTTAAAATATCACGTGCAAAGGTGTCATATAAGCAAAAAACACACACGTGAGGGGTGCCACATCATCACCATTAACACCCCATTTGTCCATCTACCGTTTCCATTGACGAGAGGGCTCAGTATTATCATATTAGTAGAAACATTAGGGTTGTAGTTGAAAAGCCTCAAGAAAATGCTTAGATTCTTTCTAAGATTCTTTATTACTTCTTTAATGGATATTGTTCATACAAAAGAAAAACTCTATACGGAATCTGAGCTCCTACGTTATCTGCCCGCTGTGGGAGGTGCATCATCAGACGGAGTTATCGATAGGCAATCAATGGGGTGGAGCGATTACTGATGATCGTAATTCCCGACATAACGCTCGCGTTGTATGTTAATTATGGCATAACACTTTTCTTGGCGATTAATGGCGTCGTCCGGCTCGTTTATTTCGATGCTCTAGGGCGACTTACATTGACTAAAGCGTCTTATTCGCCCGAGTAGTGTTGGAATGATCTTTGAGCTCTTAGGTTCGTGCGCGCGAAGGCCGTCCATTGCTCGACATCTCCATGATCGTGTCTTGTGAGTGTGACTTTGATATGGTTCTGAGATGGCGTGCTTCTTCATGACCAATGCATTTAATACCAATTTTGAATATCCCACCATAACGTTTGGTTCTGTTATGAATAAATATCCCCCAATTTATTCTTTGGGAGATTTCGCGCCTATGCTTTCGCAGACTTCCTCTGGTTGTTGTCTTGGATTGTGTCTTCTTAATGGTGTTGTTTCGCTTTCGATCTTCATATCTTCGACGGTAAGTGTCAATTAGGGTCTTATACTTCTCATTCTCTTCTTCTTTGTCTGTTTGTCTTGTGTTTTTTTTTCTCTTCCTCTAAAGGCAGACAAGTAACCCTAGTGTGTTTTCCAAGCTTCATGTCGGTGACAGACTTAAAGGATGGCTCGCGGGGAGGATAGTGCCAGAAGCCATGTGGGCGGAGGGTTAACTGAGGAAGTCCCTTTGCATGTGGATGCAAACGGGGTCATAACTTCACACGCACTCGTCGGAGACGCTAGGTCTAATGTGTTTTGGCTGAAATTTTCATTTTCCCCTAATATTTGGGTTTCGTTTCCCTCCTCGAGGCTTAATTTTATGGACCGTATGAACGAGGATTGATGTGGGCTAAACTTCATCTACTAGTCGGAGATCCACATCAGCTGAGGGTACGAGGTGTACCAGATCTTGTAGTAATAGATTCGATTAATCTCCCCTTTTTGCAATTCTGACATGGAGCTTATATATTGCCCCAGATATGCAAAATTACAAAAATATATGAATTGGCCATTGTTACATGAAGGGCAATTCAGGAAAACACCAAAAATTTGTACAAAAAGGTTAAACGGGTCAAAAGGAGGAGGACAATTTCGCAGCCTTGTGAAAATTCGCAGGGTTACGAAATTTCACAACCTTCTTGAGAGTGCGAGGTTACGTATTCCTGGCTGCTCTTCTTACGCCGATGCAGCTACGAGTTTAACTGGATTCTTCATAATTGAGTACATTTCGAGAACTTTGGCATGAATTAGCTTACAAAAGCGCAAAATTTGCTCCCCACAGGAATGCTGTATTCAGTAGTATAGATAGGACCTCAACATGTCAGCCGGGTTAATTAAGTTAATTATTACACAAAAAGAACTCAAAACCTACAATAAACAGGGTTAAAAATAGCACTATTTGGGTAATAATCACCCCCCAACCGACACATTGCTAGTCCCTTAGCAATAAAAGATGGAGAGAGCAAACAAAACAATATCAAAATTATATGCATAAAAAAAATGGTATTTCAAAAAAAAAAAAAAGTGAATGGGTAATGCTTAACCCTTAATAAGAAACCACACAAACCTTGCCCAGCTATGTGAGAGAATGAGTGCTCATAGAATCCAATATCAAAGAGCTTCCTTAAAGGAACTCAACCTGGAACTGCAAAACCTAAGTATTTGTAGATCAATTTTCAACAATAGGCTGCCAAAGCGCACTCTCCCCTACGCCACCCAACTGCTAATGCACAAACTGTGAGCTAACCCTGACCTCAATGAATGGGACCACTCTTATTCACAATTCTTTTTACGTTGTAGGGGGTGGAATCTTTCATTTTGGAATCGCTCTCACGGATGTCGTATGAGGTCTGATGACTCCCAACCAGTCAAGGTTTAGGGCAACAAATCATAAGGAATTTTCAACCACTAACTCTTCAGGCTTCACCCCGGACTTCTAATGAGTTCGAGACTCTAGCATCTACAACTTGCTGAACTCTGCTTATTCACCCATGTAACGAACACAAAGTTGATGGCTCCCAACCAGTTGGCTTAGGGCACTAAGCTTTAAAGACTTTTTCCATATACCCCTCGGACTTTGCTCGGGTTTCAAGACAAAGCGTCACAATTTTCTTTTCTTTTCTTTTCTTTTTCTTTTTCTTTTCCTTTTTCTTTTCTTTTCTGTTTTGAAAGACTCATTGGTCTTTTTATTCAGGGGGGTCCTAACCATTAAAGGTGGTCAAAAGTACTAGGTCGGGCTTTAGAGGGTTTAGGAAGCTAAACGATTTTTAGCATATCATTGAAACCAAATGTGCCGATGTGGTGCTTTCGAGGTCAAGGAAGAAAAGGGGTTGAAAACAATAATTCAATTGGTCATCAACTCCAGTGCGGGAACCAATCCCTAACATCACTTGAGTATTGGAAAAGTTTCTGTTTATCTTCTTGTAGCTAAGCAATACATAAAAAAAATGGTTGCAATTTTTGAAACTGTAATTATAAGTTGTATGGTATATATTGAAATTAAAGATATGATTATATTTTCAGATTCACAAAAAGAAACTAATAGCAAGTCATTGAACTACACAAAATAGACTTGCTCAAGATATGAGCAAAACATAATGTAAAGCCACTTTATTAGCTGGCTTCCCCTTTACCTGACAGTGCTCGCATTGTGCCAATGGGGCTCAGTTGGAAGGATTAAGGAAGGAAGTGCTACTCTCAGTGTGTAGCTAGTGGGATGTAGGTCTCATCTCGGCAAATTTGAGGGAGCTGCGATGAAGTTGGAGGTGTCTACTCTGCTTATTTGCGCAGAGGGTCGATGGAAGTGGGAGGAGAATTTGGATGGGTAGATGGTGGTCTTCTTCTTTAGAGGATGAAATTTGAAGAGGCTGATGAAGCGCGTGGAGATCTAAGGCGGGCCAAGTGACTTTGAATGCGCTCGAGGATGGCATTGTTACGAAGCCAGTATGTGGTTGTGGTCGACGATGGTACGCACCCGATGCATGCCATCATCTCGGCTAAGGCAGTATGGGTAGCTGCGAAAGATGCTGAAGTGGTTGAAAAATTGCGGACAACATCCATGATAGCTAAAAAATCCCGAGGTGAGATGGAGATATGCTGCATGGGTGGTGTTGACATACTCGCCGGGCGGTCGTTAATGCGGGGAGCTAGGCACTAGGGGGTGTAGAAGGGGCGGGCGAGGCATGTGGTGGGCGTGGCTGGGTGGATCTTAGGTGCTGGGGCTCTCGTGAAGCAACTACAGGAGGTGGCTGATCCTCAATTGGATGTTCATCTGCTTGTTGATCCTCGACTGGGTCTTGGAGTGGGGGATGAGGAGCACCAGTCACAAACTGCCATTTTTCTATGGTAGGCTAGCCTCCTGGGTATGTGGCCTTTCGAGGAGTCTTTGCATTACAGAGGATTTTCTTCTGAGGAGGATGGGAATTGAATTCAAATGAAAGGGTAGGGCTATATATAGAGGGTTAGGGAAAGTGAAGAGCCCAGGCTACTTAGTGTCCATAAATGGGCACAAAAGTTAAGGTTTAGTGAATTGGTGAAGAATGAATGGGGTTATGTAGGAATCGAAAGGTCTAGGAATTGAAAAGTTGTAGGAATCAATAGGGGCGGCAAAATTTTGCAGGGTTGTTAAATTTTGCAACCCATTTCGTAGGGTTGCGAATATTCACAACCCTTGCGAAAAATGGCCACCAACCTGCTGAGAATTGCTTCCCACAACAAAATAAAACTCTTAGTAAAAGCACGAAGTATGAATAGGCACGAGAAAAGTGAAACTGACTCTGACTTAAAATAGGCTAAAACTAAGAAAGCATGAAGGGAAATATAAAATTTGAAGTGAAATAAGCAAAAATCCAACAAAAGGGAGTGGCTTTTTGGTCTTTGTAGAGACTAAGCCCACTCAAGGTAGCCTTTCAAACTTGAGGAGGTTCAAGGAGGGGGAGCTCCTCCTTGTCTGTTGTGGAAGGGACTTGCATATGCTTTAAGCCTGTGGCCATTCACTTTGAATACTCTGTTGTCCTTGGAATTAAGTAATTCCACTGCTCCATTGGTGTAGACTTTATGGACAGTGAAATGAACAGTCTACCTTGATTTGAGCTTGCTTGGAAAGAGATGCAACTTGGAATCATAGAGCAGCACTTGGTCTCATTTTTCGAAATTCTTTCGAACCACCATTTGGTCATGCCACTTTTTCAACCTGTCTTTTATTTGTGAGTTCATGTAGGCATCATTTCTCAGTTCCTCCAATTCATTGATGTCGAGGAACCTTTTGAGGACCGACCTTCCATGTCTAGTTCACTTCTTGATTACTCATAATGCCTTGTATTCTATTTCCACATGGAGTAGCATGCCTTCATAGTAAACCGATCGATAGAGGACATTCAGAAATTGTCTTGAAGGCATCTGTGGTATGGGAGTCCGGCGGTTGAGGGGACCATTCCTTCCTGTTGGTGTTCACCATTTTCTTCAAAATGGTTTCGATTTCTTTGTTGGTAAGATCCACCTGTCCACTAGTCTGAGGATGGTAAGGGGTGGCCACCTTGTGTTTCACTCTGTACTTAGCCAGGAGGGTTTCAAAGGGTTTGTTGCAAAAGTGTGAGCTTCCATCGCTAATTATGGCCTTAGGTACCCCAAATCCGGAGAAGATGTTTTCTTTCAGAAACTTTAGTACCACCCTGTGGTTAGCTACTTTGCAGGGAATTGCCTGCATTATGGATACATAGTCGATCCCTTTGTAGAAGTATATGAATACCCCAGAATATTCGAGAATGGCCACTATGAAATCAATACCCCAGACATCGAATAAGTCCACTGCAAGGATCGGGTTCAAAGGGCATCCATGTGGCGTGACTTCCCAAGTCTTTGGAATTTGTCGCATCCTCGGCATATGTTGTGAGCATCTTTGAAGAGGGAAGGCTAGTAAAATTCGGATTGAAACACTTTCATGGTTGTTTTATGTGAAGCGAAATGGCCACCACAAGCACTTTCATGGCAGTGTCTGAGAATCCCTTGTTGTTCTCCTTGGGCACAAATATTCCCCAATTATGGTTTGCTGATATTTGAGCAGGAAATGGTTCCTCCCCAATAAAAAGGTGGATCTTGGCGGGAAATCTTCATATCTTGTGCCTTCTTACATTGGATAGATTCTCTTTCATTACTTCAGAAGTGACATTATGGTATACCATGAACATTTTTCCTCATGATAAAGGTTCTCAAATTAATATTATAGGTCAGGAGTATATAGATGTTGTATGGTAATAGTTAAGTCTGGAGATGATGTATGACATTATACCCTACTGCTGTCCTTCATCATGACAGATTCTTGGAGTAGAAGGACACATATGATGAATCTAGCTTTGGCATTTTGCTTGTGGGAGGTATTTCAAAGATGAATGATCTACTTAAGTAATGATGTGATCCCACAGTAGCGCGCGAAGGAAATTTATCTAAAGCGTAAACCCTTTCTTGTGACTCCTTCTTTGTGGTAGTGTAGTTTCTCTGTGCTTCGTTTAAAGTTTTTCTTGCATAGTAGACCACATAGGGTTTCCCATCTTCTCTCTGCTCAAGAATTGCTCCGATAGCAAGATCACTTGCATCACACATGACCTTGAAAGGCAATTGCCAGTTTGATGCTCTCCTTTATAGGTCAGGTTGTCAAATTAGGTTTCGCTCTTCAAAGCTTACGGAAGGATTCATTCCACACAAATTTAGCATCCTTCTCCAGAGCTCTTCAAAAATCCTTGATGAACCTCTTGTAGAAGCTTGCATGCCCAAGGAACCGTCTCACTACCTTCACACTTGTGGTGGTAACTTAGCTATCATTCGACTTTGGCCTTAATCACTTGATCCCTTGTTGGAGATAACATGCCCTAGGACGATCCCTTGATTCACCATAAAATGGCATTTCTCCCAGTTTAGTACTAAGTTTTTTTCAATGCATCGATGGAGCACAGTTTCAAGGTTGGTCAAGCATTCCTCAAAAGTATCACCATATAAGGTGATATCATCCATATATACCTCCATAATGCGCTCCACCAAATCGCTGAAAATGCTAAGCATACACCTTTGGAAAGTGGCAGGTGCATTGCAAAGGCCAAAGGGCATCCTCCGATAGGCATACGTGCCAAATGGGCAGGTGAAGGTGGTTTTCTCTTGGTCTTCTACAGCAATCTCAATTTGAAAGTATCCAGAATAACCATCCAAAAAGCAGTAGAATGGGTGCCCGAAAATTCTCTCCAGAAGTTGATCAATGAAGGGTAAAGGAAAATTATCTTTCTTTGTCACTTCGTTCAATCTCCTATAGTCAATGCATACCCTCCAACCTGTGGTAAGGCGGGCGGGCACATCTTCTCCTTTTTCATTCCAAGCCGGTGGTCGTCCACGATTTTTTGGAACAACTGAGTTGGACTCACCCAGTACTACTCCCGAGGAAGTAAAATTTTATAATGCCGGCTTGGGGCTTGAGAACTTCATCGGCACCGCTTCTTGCATATGTGGATTTAGTCGCCTGCGTAGTTTGTCTCAGCGCTTGGCTTCCTCTTAGTGTATATGATGAGTGCAAACCAAAGGGTTAATTCCTTTTAAATCAAAAATTTTTCCATCAAATGGCGCTCACGAGGTTTCCAAAATATTTTCCTCTTACTTGAGGGTAGTTAGTGCAAAATCACCCTTTGAAGCGATGGTTATCCTCATCGAGAATCGTATTTATTTCTACTTAGGAAGTGATTCGAGGTCAGGCTTTTGAGGTTTTATGTTGTCCCCACTGTTATTGTCCTCTTCAGTCAACAAAGGAGGGATTTCTTCCTTTTTTTTCTCCAAGATCCATGCACTGCACAAGACTTTGTAGAATCTTGTAACTCATCAGTAACTTCTCCTGGTTCCTCTATCAACCCCTCTTGTAGCTGTTGCAGCTGATACTGTTCACCCAGAATGGCATCAATGTGACAAACTTGTTCCTGATCCTCTTCCATTAAGGGCATGTGCTTCTTGCTCAAGTGGAAAAAATTAAGTTCTAGTGTCATATTCCCAAATGTTAACTACATTACTCCATTCTGGAAATTGATGATTGCATTTGAAGTAGCCAAGAATGGCCTCCAAAGGATGATGGGCACATAATTGGGTCCCTCTGCAACCAACTTTGTGTCAAGAACAACTAAATCTACAGGATAATAGAATTTGTCCACCTGTATCAAGACATCCTCAACAGTGCCTTTGGGAATTTTTATCGATCTATCTGCTAGGGATAATGTAATGGTAGTAGGTTTCCTTCTCCCGAACCAGTTGCTTATGTAAATTGAATAAGGCGACGAGGTTGATAGCGGCCCCCCCAGTCGATAGTGCCTTCCCGACCTGAGTTACCAATATTCAGCTGAGATAGTAGAGACTGACCGAATCTTTGTACTTCCTTTGGGGTCTTGCCTTTGGATAATGACACTAACTTGTTCCGTCAGGAAGGCTTTCTTATCAATATTCAACCCTCTTTTCACTATGCACAAGTCCTTTAAGAATTTGGCATAGGTTGGGACTTGTTTAATCATGTTTGACAGGGGGATGACTTTCCTGCTCGGCTTGCTTCTAAATTTCATCTTGGTTGATAGCCTTCTTTTTGCCTGTTAGTGCTTGAGGAAAAGGTGGGGGTGTGCTCTTCTTCACTGCACCTTCTTTAATTATAATTCTTTTCGGTTTAGCTTCCTCTCATTCTTTGGCCTCTTCTGTGGGTGTGGGGACAGGTTGCTCAATTTGTTTACCACTCCTCAAAGTGATAAACCGCCTTTACTTCATCTATCCTGGGAGTTGGTTCACTGGAAGGCTTACTTCATGGACTCCACAAGTTAGGTGTATGCAGGAAGGGAATTTTCCTTTTCATGCGCTTGTGGTTAGTCAGCCTAGCAATTGAATCGCAGAGTTATCGAAGATTTTTTAGCAATATCGGACTGCGGAGTTTTGATTTTCTTGTTCAAAGTGCTCCTCCGACGTATTAATTTTGCTCTCCAACGTATTTAATTTTCTGATTGGCCTAAGACGTTCAGCTGTTTATACGCTCTCTACCGACTACCAACCACTTTACTCAAGTTCATTAAAGCCTACTCAACTGCAGATGATGGTGGTGGTGGCTGTGTTTGAGACGAGGAACCATACTGTTGTTATGCAGCAGGGGTTACATATGGTGGAGGCTTTGGTTTCCAGGAGAGGTTAGGATGGTTCCTCGATTAAGTTACATGTCTTTGCTGTATGGGGCATTGGTTAGTGGCTTGTATTGACCTGACATTGGCCACTTTCGGCTAACATGTCCCTCATTGGAAGGAACAGTTAGAGGCGTGCTCTCTAGGTGTTCGAGTGGGTGACAAATGAAGCAAAGTTGACCAGGCACAGGTGTCTCAGCCATCGTTCACACCTCATGTTGATTTCTCATTTCTAGCTCCTCCAACCCTCTAGCTAAGGTTGATAGTTTTGCCTTCACTTCCATGTCTTTCGGGAGGGATTACATGCCTCCCCTCGAGCTGGTTGCAGGCCTTATTCTCTCAACTTCTCTTGGGTTAGGTTCATCCTAAGCCTTTAATGTCTTTGCCACATAGTTCAGGAAGTCCATAGCTTCTTCTGGATTCTTGCTCAAGAAGTCTCTTCCACACATCGTTTCCAACAATTGTTTCATGGCGGGGGACATTCCATCATAAAAATGGTTATTTAGAAGCCATGTCGAGCCATGGTGAGGGCCAGACGCGAGGGTTCCAAATATCTTTCCCAGCATTGGTAGAATTTTTCATTTTCGTGGGTTGTGAAAGTGTAGATTTGCCTCTTCAGACTGTTGGTTCTGTGTGTGGAAATTCTATTTTTAAAGAATTCAGCATGCATCTTGGTCCAATTTCGAATGGTCCTTGGCCTCAGAGAGTTTAGCCAAATCTTGGCTTTATCCTTCAAAGTCAGAGGAAAAATTTTAGCCTCATTAAGTCCAAATTGGTAGCATCCTCTTTGAAGGTGTTGCAGACTTCCTCAAAGTCCCGGATATGCGAATATGGGTTCTCACTCTCCATACCATGGAAGGTGGGGAGTAGTGGCAAAATGTAGAGATCACAACCTTGATCATATCTCGATGGGAGAGCCTGATGCATGAGGTGCACTCACTCGTGGAGGGTGTATGTAGTCCCTCGTGGACCTATATGCAGTGAGTTCCTCTGGTTTCCTGTTGACTTTATTGTTCCTCGAATTGGGGCTCCATTTAGTCCTTTGTCTAAGTTGATTCATAGCCTTGTTCTGTGGAATGTTTAGTTCTCACTAACACGCCTCTTATGTTCCTATTCCACTTTGGAACATAAACCTACACTTGAAACCACAAAAACACTAACAAAAAGAAACAATAAGCTACGACGAAACAAAGCAAAGCTACCAACATGGGGTTATTGTTAGCTACAAGAAAAATGTATAATGGACAGTAAAAGTAATTGAATTAACCTAGCAATTAACTGTCAGAAAGAATGAAGTTAAGAAAAATTCACCAATACTTGTGATGATGATCACAAGTGTTCAACAGTTCATTATTTGCACTAAGGCACCATCCCCAGCAACGACGTCATTTGATTCGCGTGTGGTAAGGTATCTAGAATCAACAAAATTTGTACCTAATAACTCCTACTGTCGTAGCATGGCTACTGTCGTATAGTGGCTCTAGGTTTGAACATAGGGATGGGTTTTCTTCGCACAAATGATTTACAGTTCAGTTCAAAATGGTGAATTTGTTTTGGATTTTAAGGTTTTGGTAAAAACGGGGTTTGATGGTTGAAAACTGGAGATAAAATAAGTTAAAGTGTAAAAGAAATCTCCTTTAAAATTAATATTCTTGGTTTGAGTTCTAATGGTAGCGAGGGTTCTCGGGCCTTTCCTCACGTTGGGAGGATGACTGTAGTCATTTCTGAGCCCAGGATCTTCATTTAGCTATAAGCGCGGCCCAGAAATAACTATCCTTTTGAAAGTAGCATTTACTGGGCATTAATGGTCTCCTTCAGTGAAAACTTATCTCCTTACCCACCTTCTGATGACTAATGAAATAGAGCTACCGAGATCTCGGTGGATCCCAACAATGGCATCCCACTTTGAACCTTAAAAGATTACGAATCCTGAGTCATTGAGGGCACGATGCAAGGGATTTAACTGGGAATTTAAAGGAGACACATAAATGACAACAAATACCTACGTTGAAAACGTGAGAAACCCTCAAAACCTTTAAATCTCTTGCCTAGTAGTCGTCCTCTTCAAGGATGAAGGGGGTTTAGCCACTCATCCTCTGAGTTGTCATCCTTAGTGGGTGCAGGTAAGAAAATGAGAGAAAGTGGAAAAAGGCGAGCTATTTGCAGAAAGGTTAATAAGATCTTAATGATTCGGTCGAAAGTCTCCCACTTTTTACAATGTAGTATGGAGCTTATATCTTACGAATACCAAAATTAAAAAATATATGAATTGTAACTATTACGAAGAGGCTGATTCAGGAAAACACCAAAAATTTATGCAAAAAAGTCAAGCGGGTCAAAAGGAGGAGAATGATTTCGCGGCCTATGAGAAAATTCGCGGTGCGAAAATTAGCGACCACCGTGAGGAATTTTAGCATTGCCAATTTTCATAGCCCTTGAGTGCAAGAGGTTAATATTCTTACTTCTATTCTTCTTTGCCTTGATCTGCATCTACGAGAGTTTAACTTGGATTCTTCATAATTGAGGCATTTCGAGAACTTTGCTTGATTAACTACAAAATGAAAAATTCTCCACATAATGTGATCATCGAGTATAGCTAGGACCTCGACATGTAATCACAGTTAGTCAGTTAGCAATTATTACCTGAAAGAAAGTACTCAAAACCTGCAATAAATAGGGTTCAAAATAGCACTATTTGGGCAATAATCAATATCCCACCACAACGTCTAGTTCTGTTGTGAATAAATATCCCCCAATTTATTATTTGGGAGATTTCACGCCTGTGCTTTCGAACTTCCTCTGGTGGTTGTCTTGGATTGTGTCTTCTCAATGGTGTTGTTTCGCTTCCGATCTTCATATCTTCGACGAAAAGGGTCAATCAGGGTCTTAAACTTCTCATTCTCTTCACCTTTTTAATGCATTTGTCTTGTTTTTCTCTTCTTTAAAGCCGAGACCAGTAACCTAGTGTTTTCCAGGCTTCATGTCGGTGACAGACTTAAAGAATGGCTCACGGGGAGGATAGTGCTGGAAGCCATGTGGGCGGAGGGTCAGTTGAGGAAGTCCCTTCGCGTGTGGATGCAAACGGGTCATAACTTGACTCGCACTCGTCGGAGACGCTAGGTCTAATGTGTTTTGGCTGAAATTTTAATTTTCCCCCAATATCTGGGTTTCGTTTCCCTCCTCGGGGCTTAATTTTATGGACCATAAGAACGAGGATTGAAGTGGGCTAAACTTCATCTACTGGTCAGAGATCCACATCAATGAGGTAGGAGTTCCCGTTATCGCTAATTCATCGATTTCTTTATTTTACGTCTACATCCATCCGCGTCCATGTAGACATCATCCGTATTACGGTAGGCGTGTGTATTATAAGCAAGAAGCATGGGGTGCTATTAGGGTTGCAAGAGGTTTTGTGCGCCTATACCCTGAAATGCCATAACATGGGGAGGTATTACCTTGTTACTGGTGATAAAGCACTACTGCTAGTGATGAACCTTCCAACTCTGAGCAAAAAAAAGCGGTAGAGTGATGTGTTCGCTCTTTGGTGCACAGGCATGTACCACGTGATCCATGGTTCGATTTCCATATCACTATGAATCCGAATCTGAGAGGAGTCTCGTACTGGGAATCGAATCTATATATATACTTATATCAGCACTCTTATTTTTACGCCCTGTTGATTTACTTGATTCCACGAGCATTACTGATTTACATATTGTGGTGTATAGGAACCTTTAGTCGAGGGAAGCTCGTGGACGACCTGAGCTCACCTCAGTTTGATTCGTTAGTCAAGGTGTTGCATTCGTTGAGCACAAAGAGGGATTTCAAGCACTTGTTGATGGCTATGAACCTTCAAGAGGCATTCGATCTTCCCGAGGAGTTCATTCTCCTAAAAATTATGCATTTGAACTTCGAGGGTTCAGGAGGTACCCGAGCAAAGGAACGGATTGTGAGTCGTCTTCTTGCTTGAATTCGAGAGGCTTCCGGGGAGATGGCAGGAGGCGGTTTTGGTGAGAGGTTTCCTGTTCCCCCCCCTGCCCTGCAGTTCGTGAGCCACGGGGATGATTAGAAAGGCTTCATGGTTGAGGCGAGATCGTGTTAGGTTGATTGAGCGGCTCGAGAAGGGCCCCATATGAAATCTTTCATTCCTCGGCCGAGAAATTTGCTCAAGTATTCTACCTTCTAGTGAGTGTGACCTCTGAGGCTGGCTGAAAACCCGAGTAAAAGTGAAATGTAATACCATTACGAGTATAGTTATGAGAGTACGAAAGATTCTTTCTCTCGGATGACGTCGCGGACCACGCTGTTGAGTTCGTCTCATGAGAACACCGTCTGTGATCGAATTGGATTGAATTATGAGGCAGGTCAAATTTCCGTATTTGAGATAAACACAGAGATGAATGATATGAAGACACATGATCACATGAAGATGCATTTATGTGGCTCAGAGAAGCCATAGCACATATGGTGGGACCAAGTGTCATATATAATTATGCATGTTAGTGGTGAATAAGTTAGCATGGGCGACATGTGGCATAGAACAATTCTGTATGTGTCCAAGCATTGGGAGGGGTGTTCTACCTAGACAACATCAGTTTGGGAGTAGGGGATGAAAGAAAGAAAGAAGAGAAAAAGAGGAAAAGAAAGAAAGAAGAAGAGAAAAGAAATAGAGAAGAACCAGATCCATACGGTTGCTAGGCTCGAGGACTTAGCGTTGAGGTTGATGCAGTAACTACAAGAGTGAGGGTTTCTCCTACTCGGCTATTCTTATATCTACAGAGGGCATTCAATGACATGGGATTCAACTGTATCAATAACAAATTGGTTCATGCTGATTTAGTTAAGCTTGTGATGGGTTTCTGGTTGTAATGCAGTTTCGAATTTCGGTTCTAAACAGGTTGTGCATGTTGGTTTTTAAAGTTTGGAAGCGAAAATCCAGTTTCCATATTTAATTGCTTGATTAAATAACATGCAGGATTTGTGTGGAAATGATGTTAATATATACATAACATAATATATTAACATGGATTATGTAGGTATGAATTATATCGGTGATGGGTTGCCCCATGATACTTGGTATAAACATGATTCTTATGTTGCATGTAGTTCGGTATGCATATATCTCTCAAATCCCATACAGTAGCATCAACATTGCATGTGCTGAGGGCATCGTGAAACGGAGGTGGAATTACGCAGCATGGTTTTTAACGAAGAGGGTTTTATAGGGTTGTCAGTGGGATTTCATGAGGGTTATCCAGTCATTATATCGGAGGATGTCTATCAGTGTGTTGGAGGATGTCCATGCTAAGCTATATCAGAGGTTATCGACAAATCTTATCGGAGGCTTGTCGATGGATTTAACATGTGAGGAGGTTGTCAGTATGTGTTTGCAGTGACCATCGGAGGGTTGGCGATAGGTTTTGATGATGGAGTTATCAACATGGACTTTCAAAAAACAAAATCTTTTTGTTTAAAGAGCAGATTACCCTTATAGAAAAAAGACATATGTGAGGGAGTGGGTGGGGACCGAGGACTATGGGGCCTGACGGCGTAGACATTCATGTGAGATGAAAACATGTTTTACTTTTGAATGCTGTGTGGATGTATGAACATAGCGTGCATGTGCACTTAGGTGGGAGATGGCCCGTGTGGAGTTTTCTCTTTGGGCATTGCTCACCGTCGTGGGAGAAAATATTTTCAGGTATTGGAGGTGCAGGGATGTTACATGCGAGATCTTAGTAGTGAAAAGGCCAAATTAAACATTGACATATATTTTGTAAAAATTCTAAACGATTATCCAATTTACATTAAATTCTAAAGTAGTTTTATTAGTTTCTATATATGTAATGAGAAAGTGTTTGTAAGCCAAAAAACTCATTTTTATAAATTATGCAATCTGTGACTTTTTCTAGGTTTATTTGTAGATTTTAGTGAGTGAAAAGGTTCTAAGAATCTTAGTTTGATCACGAGGCTACCTAAGCAGACTCTACGCATGTTTGGAGTCCGCGACAGGATTCCTGGTGCGACATAGTTATTTTCACAAGTTGATCATGGCAGGTCTGGCAATGAACCTCCGAAACTATCGCATGATAATATGGTTTTCCTTGATAGTGACATGGTTCTCTGATTTAAGATTATAAATGCAACATGCTCATTTCTTTATTGCGTGACTGTGGAGATTCTTGGTCTCTCTATTTATATGTCATCTCTGCGGCCAGGAGGTTTTGTGTTGCGATCAGAGGCCGGTCAGGCAGAGGGTGTGTGTTGCGACTCAGTTTGGTCTTGGTTGGGGGATTTCTAAAGTCGACCAGGAACTTCCTTCTTGCGACAAAGAGATAGATCAGACTTAAGGTTCACAGGTTAGATATACGTTTTTATGCCATGACAAGGGGGTTGGTGTGAAGCAAAAGTTTATCTTATATTGAGAAAGAAAATGATGCCGTGACATAGTTCACATACAGAAGGTTTTATTGTCCACACAGGCGGATAACTCTACGTGTCGCGATAAGAGTAACATGAGGCGGAAACCATACTTCTAACAATGAATTTCTCTATATGTGACGAAGTGTCGAATGTAGGAGCTTTCTGCTCTTCGCGACAGGATTAGCCGCAACAAGGGCTCACTGCTGTCGTGACGAAGAGTTTAACACGACAAAGAAAATTGTATCTACATGAAGGCCCCTGAGTGCGACAACATACGATTTATACAAATACTGCTATAGCTTGGTATGGGAAGAGGTTCCATGTTGTGACTTTGATATTCTAGGTCGCGACTGAGTTTGGTCTTGACATGGGGCAATATCGGTGACATGGCATAGCGGGTCGCAGCTGGGGTTGGGCTGATACAGGCTTGGCGGCGCGGTGTGTCCTCCCAGGCGTCAAATTGACTGACCTGCGGGCGCGTGCACGACGGAGGCGCATGTGCCTGCGATCGGGTTGTCAACTGTGAGTTAGTGGTAAGGAGAACACCGAGAGGATTAGGTAGTATGCAGCATCCACGAGGAGGGAGTGGGAGGGCATCAAGATATCAGGGGCATGTGGCGAGAGCCACGTTGTCTGAAACCATCGGAAGGGAAGAGAAGGAGGCGTGGCATAGCCTCAGGCACATCAAGAGAATTCAGTATCTGATCATCTCTAGAGGAACTCTTATTGGATCGGTTGCTCTTCGAGGAGCCCCTCCTAAGCGACCCGGATAAGGAGGTGCTTTATATATAGATCAATATACGGAGATGGAGGCGACTAGAAAGATCTTGGGGCCCTCTGTTTAAGAGACTTAACCCCTTTCCAAGTGGAAGCCTCGATACGTACGCTCCCTTACCCATGTTAACCATTCACGATTTTTGGTTCTGGCGATAGCCACTACGGATGAGCATCTTTGATGTGTGCTGGCGAGAAGAGTCTTTGCGATGCACAAGAAATAAACTCAGCCCATCTAGCTCGTTAAAGGAGGGCCCCGATGTATAACAAAGGCATAAGTGATTCGAGTTCTGGTGGAAAGACTCTGGGAAGAGGTCTAGGCGAAGTGAAGGGCAGAACTGCTCCGCCGTGCCATGGCTTAGAGGTGGGTGGGTGTGAAGTACTGGGCCATCACCAGATCGATGCCTCGCACAGCTTGCAGGGCTTCAGAAATTAGAGAGGGTTCTGTCTATTCTCACAACGCCCGAGCAAAGGCTCTACTCAGCTCATCAGTCGAAGTTGACAAACTCCCGCTTATCAAGTCAAGGTTAGAAACGATGCTTCATTGCGAGTTCAGAATAGCGAAAGATGCCTTTTGAAGCTAAGAAGGAAAAATATATATCTAAGTGTAGATTCTGTTGCCGAAACTCTGAGCTTTATGTGATAAGCTGATAGGCAGGTTTTGGAAAAGTTAGTTATCACGGGTGGCCCGGAATGCAGCAGTGGGCCAGGCGGAAGCTGTGAGTGTCGAGCTTCCAAATGACATAGAACCAATGACAACCAGAGAGGTTTGCCAAAGGCTCGAGCTCTCTACTGAAGGTACCAGAGGGTTTTAGCAGAGAACCAGGCTTACTACCAATCATAGCTGAGGAGGTTATTAAGAAAGGGCTTGGATACTACTAATTATCGATATGGGAGAGACACAGACCTTGTTATGATAGCTAATACTGAACTATTGTGTTCTATGAGTTCCACTATTCATCCGTCCTTACAGAGCCCCATGCAATAAACAAATATGAACATTGTTGGTTTGTCCCCGATCAATTATAAGTGCTTTGTTGAATAATATACTTCTTACCGGTCATTAACATGTAAGGGTCCATGCCATTAAGGCATGTGTGCAATCATCTCAAACTGAATTAAAGGTATCTTAAAAAATCACTTATGAAAGATGAAGTACTTAACTTTGGAGGAATATTTCCTTTCAGGCCTAGGGCCATCGAGGGCTAGCCGCCAAACCTTGAGAGAAATCATTGCATATGAATGGAGAATAGCCTAAAGGGACTTAATTTGAAGGATCCCGACCTGGATTAACCTCAGACCAGGGACCTCTGGCACTCGAGGATATAGAAACTTTCCTCAAATATATGATAAATCCATGGGCGAACCCTTTACAATCCTGCATATCTTTGAAAATAATCATGGAAGCGAAGTGGTAAATTTTTTTTTTTTTTTTTAAAACACTTAGATTTTTAAGAAAAATGGGCAGAGTTTCCTCTGTTTTTCGGACTTTCCCAAATTTACAAATACAAGCTAAGCATTTAAAAACACTTGAATCTTGTGATACACCAACTTAAATTTGTAGGACTACTAAATCCACAACTCAATCAACACAATATATACCATAGCACATTTATTCATTTCAATCATCAAAACATTCAAAACTTCTTTAATTCATACTGATTTGCAAAGCTTAAGGCTTGGCGGGACCTCGCCGACTGCGCCCTAAGTAGTTCCTTTTCAAGCTATATCCATAATATATATACATGACAAATTATTTAACATACTCAATACATTATTTACTTACAATGCGGTTCATCGTCTGTGTCTCCTCGATGACTCAACTCACTGCACAGGAGGGACCTCTACCGGAGCACCTGTCTCGGTTCCTGAAAATGTTTTTTGAAACATACGGAAAGAATGAGCTAAGACTAGTGAGTGTACATTTTCATTAAGATAACATTTTCAGTATATATCAGAAAATATGTCACCTCTAAATTAAATCTATTTATACCTTAAACATTTATGCCTCAAACTTTCTTTCTTTAAGAGTGGAATACAAGGATAAAGCACGAGAGCCGGTTTAAGATGCTTGACCCGGTGAGAGATGATCATTCGGTCATAACCTTCTGACTGCTTGGAGAAACTCAACTTTGCATAGGGGTTTGGAATAACAACACTTTATCCACGTGTAGGGTTATTATTCTAAACACCTATTTCCCTCCCTCGATTAGTAACTTGCAACTACCTCTAAATCCTTACCGCTTAAAGTACTTGGCGATATACAGTCCTCATGATCCTGAGTTCAGGAAGTAACCATCGGTAAAACATTTCTTCAAATACATTTATAATCAACAAAACCTTTACTTTATCATTTATACATTTTTGCATTTTTACATTTAAACTTCCATAATGCTATAACACTTTTCTGCATACATATATAAAACTTTTCATTTAACATTAAAATCATTCACTCCTTTCTTCAAGAAGCATTTAAAAATCAGTTTTAAATCCTTTTACTTTATCTAAAACACATATATGTATGCAAAATATCTCTATGCATTCTTTATTTTAAACTTCATAATGCTATAACATATGCATACATATAAACATTTAATATAAAATACGCTCTATTTAATGAAAGTAAACATTTATACATTTACTCATTCTTATGGATATCCACATATAAACATTTATATGTATCTTTTCCCTTTTTCACATTAAAATCATTTACCTTTTAAAACTTAATTTTCAAAATATATTAGTTTTACACTCACGAGTTCACCGCTCAAATCTGTACTTCTCATTCGAATTCGTTTCCCGATATTAGTCGCGCTCACGCCCTCAGAAAACCCACGACTAACCAATAACCATAACTTCCATTTATTCACTTGTAAACGTTCATTTTCACTTTAACATACGTCGCAAATCATTAACCACCATGAAATACGTAACCAGGAAATGACCAAATTACTATTTGCTACAAAATGACCTTAATGCCCTCTACCAGTTTTACACACAGGACTGTTTTAGAAATACTCATTTTCAATGTCTTAATTCCATATTGACACTGGTTCTTTATACTCTTTTGAAACTGAGTGCACAAAAGGATCTTCTCAGTGGAATCACCCAAATCGAACAGAAACTCACTACGATCCAAAACAAGGCACAATCTGTGTTCACTTGGACAGAATTTGAGCTTGAACATGACTACTTTGAGCGAATTTTGATACATAAGGTAAATTCGATAATGCTATTTCTGGATGTTTGGTTCTCCTTGAAGTCTAGTTTAATTACTTCCGCGAATCCCTCAATCATATAAGAAATGAAAGTTATGGCTGAAATCAAAGGCGATCGAAGCGGAAGAAACGAGCATTTCTGTGCTAAAGTACTCCCAATCTTTGGAGATGTGGGCTTTTCTGCATTTTTCCATATTTTCCATCCAATTCCAACTCCACTCGATCCATATGCATTCAAAACCATTTTCATTTTCATCTTGACATCTCTTTCTATTCAAATCCTCTTTCACTACTTATCTTCTTTCAAAACCTTTCCATGATTCACTCCCAATACCATTCTATATAGTTCTCTTACCTATGCTCTAAGATTTAATTAAAGGTTGACTATTCTAGCCCTAACTCTCAGTCTTGCAATTTAAACCATGAATCCATGCAGAAAATACACTAGACATCAAAGACCCACTGGACTAGAGCCAAGAACATACTGATTTTTTGAACTTAACACTACATATCCTCCTTCTTCCCTCTTCTTCCTCTTACTTTTTCTCTATTTCTTACCATCATCGCTGAAACCCTAACAAATGTGAGACGAAAATGGCTTTGTTTTGTCTCACCCTCTATTCTCTCCCCTGCTTCCTCATAATTGCATAAGTCCTCAACCTTTAATATTACAATTGTAACTCTTGTTAATTCTACTATGGCCAATCTACCCACTTTTGATTTTCTTTTCCCTTTGCTTCGATACTTAATTTGTCCTTATTCTCGTAAATCCCCGGAGAGTTCAAATTTTATCATCTCTAACCTTCCTGTCCCCCGAATATCACGATGTGACACTTGATATTCGTGCTCACTTCCACAGTTTCATGTATTGACACTTATCTTTGACAGGCGATTCTCAAATCCACTGCCATAAAAATTTAGTCCTCGGAAATTAAAACATTCGATACACAGCGAAAGAGATAGGATAATGCCTCTTCATCCCACTCCTCAGTATCTACCTTCTCTAGTGTATGACTCCTCCATGATACCTTCACCAGTAGGAATAGTCTTATTCTTATAGAACTTGCTCTCGACAGGTCGGATCGTACACTGGTTCCTCTTGATATCAGTTCACAACATATTTCTATGGTTCTTTCAATCAATACATGTGAAAGTGCAGGTATATGCCTTGCAGGCCCATGAAACCTCGAAAAGCAACTGAATCGATCTCGGGTTAGATGTGACTGTCGATGTGCCACCTCCTGATCTCAACAATATTCATATGGTCCGATCTGCAATGGACTCGACTTTCCCACGTTCCCAAATCTTAGAACGCCCTTCCATGGGGAAATCCTATCTCCTCTCCCTACTCGAACTCTAGAATCCTCTACGATGGTGGTGTCACGCCGGCACTGCAACCGGTCATAGCATCGCGATTTTCAGTCTATCCCTTACTGCTTTGATCTTATCCACGAGTCACTTGAAACGATTTCAGGCCTGCTAATTTCCTTTAAGCCTACCTCGTCCCCGCGGACAGAGTTGGTATTTGATTATGGGAAAATCGTATGGAAGGTGTACTCAATCTGTGAACGGATGGCACATCTCGTATATATCAAACTCCATCGAGGAGGTAGATGGGTGTTCCAAACTCCATAACATGCCTAGCATATCCTACAAGTGCGTATGAGTCTCTCGGATTGGCCATCAGATCACGTGGATGAAGCCGTCTTGAAATGGAGTCTAATGCCAAGGGAGCGTTCGTAGTACAGGCAGCAGTGAGGTAAACACAGGATCTCTATACGAAACAATGAAGCCGTACCATGCGGTCGATAATCTCTCTAACATATAATTTAGACTGACTTATCGATGAATCATATTCTGATAGGTAGGAAATGGGTTGATTTCGTGAGTCTGTCTAATACCACCCATATCGTATCATGGCCCACTTTCGAACGCGTGGAATCACACCCACCAAAATCCATAGTGATTCTCTCCCATTTCCACTGAGGGATCGGGAGTGATTGTAATAGTCTGCGGGGCTTACGATGTTTGTCTTTCACACGGTAGGCATGTGAGACATGCGGACGAACTCTGTGATATCCTCTTCATACCCTTCCACCGGTAATTTCCTTTAGGGTATGATACATCTTTGTGCTTCCCAGGATGCATAGCATAAAGCGAATGGGCTTCCTCCATAGTCTCTCTCCTCACATCACCTACATCTGGTACCGACCTACATCCCCATGACCACGGTACCATCCTCTCTCGTGACAATCCCTAGTTGCCAGGACTACACTTCACTCTCAACTTCACTATGTGGATCTTGAATGCGAAGCTCTCTAATCCACATCTATCGATACAGGGACGTGTGAAATGTGGCTAACCGGTACTCATGAATCACATCGGTTCAGGTCCACACGAGGACCTCGATTCTATGAGTGAGGAAGATGCACCGCTCTCAGTGCGATGAGAACTCATGGGTCTCTGAAGCATCTGCTACTGCGTTAAGCGCTCGGGGATGATGATGATGGTACATTCATATTCTGTGCGTACTCAATCCTTGATCGGTTCAATCATCCTCTGTCTCATGTTCCCGGTTCCTTCACGTAAATAGATCACATAGCTCTTATGATCAGTAAAAATCCTACAGGGGCACTCCGTATAAGTAATGCCTCCATATCATGAGAAATACTACTGGCAGCACGCTAGCTGGAATTAGGTGTGTAGGATCAATTTTTGTTCATGCTTCTTCGATTGCTAGAAGCATACGATCACGATAAATTGCATTAATACACAGCTGGGCCTTGCAGAGGCATCCTTGATACAGCTGTAAACCATCTGCCCAGATGGAGGTGAAATCTTGGAGTGAGGTCAATCTCCTTCAGTTCATCGAGCTTTAGCGGCAAAGCTCGACCATAAAAGCGGTTCCTCTTTCCTCGTCGAGTCTGAGTGAAAGTGCGGCTATCTTGAGAATCCTCGAAACAAACTGCATGTGCAGCGCCCAGGCGAGCTCACTTATCTCTGTAACACTGGGTAGGAAGTTTCCAATTCAATATAACCGACTTTCTGCGGATCCGCACAAGAAGGGGACCCCTCTACAAAAGCATGTGCCCCCAAGCGTGTGTCGGAGGCCAAGCGCCTGGTTTAGCATAGCAGATGTTCCCACATGATGTTTGCGAATTATCCTCGAAGTGCTGCATGTTCTTCTCCCACTTTGCCATAGATCGATATATCGTCGTAAACCGATCCTGAGCGATCCCAGAAGTGAGGTGAAAATCCTGTTCATGAGATCCATGTGGTGGGGCATTGTTCGTAAGTCCAGAAATGGCATGACTAGAAGCTCGGAATGCGATGCAGTGTTAGAATCTTTGTCTTGGGAACATCCTCATCATGATTCTCAACATCCGATTCACTTCGATTAAATCAAAATCATGACAATATCATTGCAAGCCTTAAATGAAGCCATTAGCATCATAAAGTGAAGAAAACCCGTAATGCCATACCTTAGCAAAATTACATTTGCCGCATAATCGATTCTTCTTCGTAAAGCATTAATTACAACACATTCCATTAGGCATTTAATCGCTTCCAATTGAGTAAAATCGATGGAAACTCAACTTTCCATACTTCTCTAGCAGGGATGATCAAATCCACACATGTCACACATCATAATTATTTCTTCATTTCCATTTTTCTTTCAACAAATTTACATTTGATAATTCATCCAAATGTCATTGATTCATAAACTAAATCAAAATAATGCACTTTTCAAATTAAACCCTTTCTTGCTTCTTTCCTCATCTCGTTTCTGTCCAACTTTTAATTCATTGAATTCCTTGAAGCATTCAAGTAATGTCATTAAATCAAATTTAAAAACCAATCAAACAACATCACTTCCATTAACATTGGTTGACTAAATTCGGCAATCCTTATAATGTCATTCTTTCTTTTTCAATTTCTTAGCGAAATCAACTAGAATCATGATTTTAATAGCTAAAGCCTTAATATAACTCAATTGAAAGTTTAGATAAATAATCCATAAAACCCCAATTGCTTATGAATCTCCTTGAACCCCGTTGGCCCGCTCAGTTACGTCTCGCCCGACTATGCATAGCACAGTTTCAAACCCATGCTCCTCTCATCCTAGCTGCTGGCTCACTGCACAGCGGAAGTGTGATGGGTTGTGGCGCTATTGTGGTCCTAATCGGACTAAGACCTTTATCTGCGAGCCTCTTGGTCTTAGAGCTTGTGTCACGCTAAATGGGACATGTCTCGGCGAGCTCGGGGAAAAACTCCGTTCATGTCGCCACGGGAGTGTGTCCCTGCTCCGGCCTAGAGCTCCTCGGCCCAGCCGCATCTGCATGGCCGGTGGGTTTCAGGCTGCTCGTAAACTCTTTCCTTGAGGCGTGCCCCCGGGACACTCCTGCGGGCATCTCCTGCAGGCACCCTCACCACTCACGCTCTGTCGTGAAAGCGAGAAAAAAAAAAAGCGACCATCTGCTCATGCATGCACTTCATCACTGTTGACATTTCATTTCCCTCAACCATGCGAAACCTTTTGGATTATCTGATCCATCATAGTTCGTGCCCCAGATTTCGCCCTCATAGAAGCTACTGGCTCTCGGGGCTGTCGTAGCATGATGTTAGCGAGCCATACGCTCTACGTATCTGTCCTCCCACGACCTCGGAGCGTGTTGACCACAATGCAGTGTGGTAGCTCTGAGGCCCCCAAGGTCTTTCCCATATCGTGTGGGTGGAGGAACATACGCGGACTCATCAACATGTTCATCGGGTGGTATTGTTAATGCCTCGAGGGAGCTCTCTGGTGGCGAATTCGAGCTGACGACACCATTTCGTAATTCAAAATTTTAATGTCATGTATTACATATATAGTTTTAAATCACATAAATAATTTATCTGATTTAAAAATAAAACATTAAAACAATCATATGAAAATAAAATTTTCAAATCTTCTCTGCTGTTTTTCAAAGCGAGTAACTCTGATGATACCACGTTGAAGGATCGACCTAGATTAACCTCATGGGCCAAGGGGACCTGCAGGCAGCCTCCGATGGATATGAAACTTTCCTCAAGCCATCAGTAAATCCGTAGGCGAACCTTTACAAGTCACTTAACATGTCTTTACAGAAAATAATGCGGAGCGAAGTGGTAAATTTTTTCTTTTTTTTTTTTTTCAAACAACACCAGATTTTTGAGAGAAAAATGGGCGAGGAGTTTCTGTTTTTTGGACTTTCCCAAATTTTGAAATACACATAGCATTTAAAAGCGCGAATCTTCAAATTTTCAGCTTCCCCAAGTTGCCAGGACTCCTGGGTAGATCTGACCGATCAAAGCACAATATATATACCATAACCACATTTTATTCATTTCAATCATCAAAAACATTGAAAGCTTCTTGGTCATGCAGTTTATAAAAGCTTGGAAGGCTTGGCGGACATATTGTGCTTCAAGTAGTTCCTTTTCAAAAATATGTCATATAATATATATACATGACAAATTATTTGACATATAAAATATGCAAAAACTATTTTTTGCATGTCTTTGAGTTCACATGATTAGTGTTGTTCTATATATTCTTCATATATATATATGGGAGGACGACGGGGGTGAGCCGCCGCTGCGGGAGAGTACTCTGCACCTACCGCACAGTAGCGCACACAATCTTTCGATTTGTAATCGTTGATGAAACTTACCTTGCCCCACAGAAGGAAGAAGGGGGAGAGAGAGGAGGGTTAAAAAACACACACACCTTACCACACACACACATTTTTTACAACCTTTTTTACACATATTATTGAAGGGGAGACCGGAGAAAGAAAGATGATATGTGGAGCTACTTTGAGGGACAGAGGGCGGGCACATTGGGGAGGCGGAGGTGAGTGTGCATTTCATTAAGATAACATTTAGGTATATATCAGTAATAAATACTTATCTGGAAATTAAAATCTATATTTATTACTTGTATAAACATTTAGCACCGAAACTTTCTTTCTTTTTCTTTATAATAAATACTTATACAATTAAAATCCATTTATGCCTTAAACATTTATGCCTCAAACTTTCTTTCTTTCTGATGGAACCTAGGGGATAAACACACCGAACAGTTTCCGGGTACTGACGGTGAGGGACAGTCTCATTCCAGTCATAACCACTACGCTGCGGAGAACCACGTTTGCATAGGTTCCAGTCATAGCACTCATCACGTGTAAGGATATTACTTAGACACCTATTTCCCTCCCTCAGTTAGTAACCTATAACTTTATCCTCTAAATCCTTACACGCTTAAAGTACCTCGGCCGATATCAGTCATAACAGTCATATGGGGTTAGGGTAACCATCAGTAAAACATTTCTTCCAAATACATTTATAAATCCATTTAAAACCTTTACTTTATCATTTATACATTTTTGCATTCTTCTTACACATTTTTAAAAAAAAAAAAAAACTTCCATAATGCCTAACATATGCATACATATTTAAACATTTACATTAAACTTTTCATTTTAACATTAAAATCATTCACTTTCTTCAAAATACATTTATAAATCCATTTAAATCCTTACTTTATCATTAAACACATATATGCAAATATACCTATGCATTTCCTTATTAATATTTTTAAACTTCCATAATGCCTTAACATATGCATACATATATAAACATTTAATATAAATATATATTTAGCAAAGTAAACATTTATACATTTACTACATTCTTATGGATATCCATATATAAACATTTATATTAATCTTTTCCTTTTCACTTTAAAATCATTTACCTTTAAAACTCAATTTTCAAAATATTAGTTTTACACTCACCCGCTCACCGCCTTCAATCCTCTCGCTTGCTTCCCGTCGACTCTCGCTTCCTCGGTCCGATAGTCCTTTTCACCTTTTTCAAGAAAACCACAACTAACCATTAACCATAACTTCCATTTAATCCACCATACACATTCATTTTCACCCAACCACATCACATTCACTTAAATCTCATTTAACCACACTTAAAAATACGTAACCAAGGAAATGACCAAATTACCCTTTTCGGCGGTAAATGACCTTAATGCTCTTACCGATTTCACATTCGACTAGCTGAAATACTCATTTTTCAATGTCTTAACTCCATATTTTGACACTGGTTCTTTATACTCTTTTGAAACTTAAGGTGCGGCAAATCTTCTCCAATTGAAATCACCTAAATCGAGCACCGGTAAACTCACCTTATCCAAAACAACCGAAGCACCTATGTTCAACCGAACCACCTATTTGAAATAATGGCCCTACTTTGAGCTGAATTTTTGGGCCATAAAATCAGAATTGACAATTTCTATTTCTGGATGTTTCGTTCTCCTTAAGTCAGTTTAATTAGGGGCCACGATCCACTCAAATCGACTAAGAAATGAGAAAGTTATGGCTGAAATACGAAAACTGGTCGAAACTGGAAAACAGCAGCATTTCCTGCATCGGTATTCGCTTCCCCCGAAAATGCCTGTAATGTGGCTTTTCTGCATTTTTTTTCCATATTTTTCCCATCCACTCCAACTCTATAGTCCATATACACTTCAAAACCATTTCATTTTCATCTTGACATCTCTTTCTATTCAAATCCTCTTTCACTACTTATCTTCTTTCAAAACCTTTCCATGAATTCCTCCCAATACCATTCTAATATGGGTTATAACCCATACACAACTCCAACACCAAGATTTGTTAGGGCTTGTTCTAAACCCTAAACTCAATTCTTGCAATTTAAAACCATGAATCCATACCAAAACCCTAGACATCAAAAAAGACCCATGATTCCAAGGCAAGAAACATACCCGATTTTTTAAACTTTTCCTTCTCCTCCTTCTTCCTTCTCTTCCTCTTCTTTTCTCTATTCTTCTTCTCTCATACGTGAAACCCTAACAAAATGAGACAAAAAATGGCTTTTGTTTGTCTCACCCTCTATTTATACTCCCATATTTCTCATAATTGCACTTAAGTCCTCAACACTTTAATATTACAATTGTAACTCTTGTTAATTCTACTATGGCCCATCTCTACACTTTTGATTTTCATATCCCCTTTGCTCAATTACTAATTTATCCTTATTCTCATACATAAATCCCGGGTTCCGAAATTTTATCATCTCCTAATTTCATCCCCCAAACATCACGATGTGACACTTGATATTCGTGTACGCCCCTACAGTTTCATGTACTGTACACTTATCTTTGGAACCGGGACGTTATATAATTTGCCCGAGGCCTAGGGCCATCAAGGACTAGCCACTAAAGGCTTGGGAGAAATCATCTCATATGAATAGAGAATAGCCTATAGGGGCTTAAGCTGCCCGAGGCCTAGGGCCCTCCAAGACTAGTCGCCAAAGGCTTGGGAGAAATCATCTCATATGAATGGAGATAGCCTGTAGGAACTTAAGTTGCCTGAGGCTTAAGGCCCTCGAGGACTAGCCGCCAAAGGCTTAGGATAAATCATCTCATATGAATGCAGAATAGCTTGTAGGGACTTAAGCTGCCTAAGGCCAAGGGCCCTCGAGGATAAGCTGCCAAATACTTAGGAGAAATCATCTCATATGAATAGAGAATAGCATGTAAGGACTTAAGTTGCCCGAGGCCTAAGGCCATCAAGGACTAGCCGCCAAAGGCTTAGGAGACATCATCTCATATGAATGGAGAATAGCCTATAAGGACTTAAGCTACCAGAGACCTAAGGCCATCGAGGACTAGCCACCAAAGGCTTGGGAGTAATCTTCTCAACAACTCATGAAACTGGAGAAGTAATCATCTCAATAACTCATGAAACTGGAGAAATAAACATCTCAATAACTCATGAAACTGGAGAAATAATCATCTCAATAACTCATGAAACTGGAGAAATAATCATCTCAATAAACTGGGAGAAACATCTGACTCTCATTAGTACAAACATCTCATGACATTTGGAGGGTTAATGGAAGTAATTTTTTAAATATTGCGAGTTCCAGAGGCGAGGCTCCATCTGTCCACTCGGTGATTGTATTTGGTATGCGCCCTTAGTTCCCTCATAAGCGATTATGAAGGGTCCTTCCCAATTCGACTTCAACTTGCCTTCCTCGAAAGTGCGTCGGAGTACAAGATCTCCTTTTTTGAAAGCTCTTTTCTTGATGATTTTCTCCCTTTAGCGAAATGCTTGGCGATGGTATTTGGTCATTCTAACGGCTTCTCGATTGCACTTTTCCTCGAGCTCGTCTAAGGCCTATGAAAGCTTGGAGGTGTCACTACTGCATAAGATGTCAAGTTCGAAATCAACGGGAATCAAGGCTTTAGTGCCGAACGCCAAAGGGTATGGCGTCTCTCCTATTACTTTTTTTGGAGTAGTAAGATAAGCCCATAGCGCAATTGGGAGCTCGTCCACCCACTTGCCTATTTTTCGCGGTCAAGCGCTTTTTCAAATAACGAAGGTTTTGTTTGTGACTTCTGCTTGGCCATTTGATTGTGAATACTGAGGAGTAGAGTACATGTTTTTTATTCCATACTCGATGAAAAATTGCTGAAAGGGCTTGCTAATGAACCCAAGGCCATTGTCCAAAACTATGGCGTGAGGTACCACGAACTGACATAAGATGTTCTTCTGCACAAACTGCACGACCTGGGTTGCTTTCGTCTACACATAGGCCTCAGCTTCTACCCACTTCGTAAAATAATTTGTGGCTACTAACATAAATTTTCTCTTACTAGTAGCAATAGGCAAGAGGCCCACAATATCCATTCCCTATTTATAAAATGGCTAAGGACTTGTCATGGAATGCAATGTTGTAGCTGGGACATGAATAACATTGCCAAAATTTTGGCACACGTCACAATTCTTCACGAACAACTCAAATTCATGCTTCACGGTTGGCTAATAGAACCCCTGTGCCATAATTCAATGACATCATGAATGGCCACCAATATAGGTTCCACAAATTTCGTTGTGGACTTGCTCGATGATTCTCCACGCCTCCTCGGGGGGAACACATCTTTGGTATGGGCTAGAGAATGATCTTCTATAAAGAATATCATTTATAACAGCATACCTGGCCTCTTGAGCTTTCACTTTTATAGCTTAGACTTTGCTCTTGGGCAAGATCCCACTTTTTAGGTAGCGCGAGATAGGGGACATCCAGGACTCCTCAATCTGGTTGTCGGCTATGAAGACAGTCGGCTAAGCAATAGAAGGATGCTAAATTGGCATCAGCCATTATGTTTTCTTACCTGGGGGCTTGAGCCACTACGAAATGTATGAATCTAGCTACCAAGGATTGAGCCACCTATAAATACTGTTCCATCCTCCCGTTTTTAGCCTTGTACTCCCCTCATAACTGGGATGCCACTAACTACGAGTCACATCAGAGTTCCAAGTTGGTGACCGAAAGCTCCTTAGCTAGTATGAGCCCAAGCAGCACAGTTTCGTATTCAACTTCATTATTGGAGGCAGCAAACACAAATTGGACTGCCTGAGTAATGGACAAACTTTTCGGAGACTATAGAACCATGCCTGCTCCACCTCTTACTACTCTGGATGCCCATAAGTGTTAAAGATCAACAAACAGTCATTAGACCGATGTCCGATGTCCTTATGGTACTCGTAAAATAAGGATTTGTCTCTTCTCTCCAGATAGCCCTTTTAAGGCCCAGGCCATTCAAAGCCGCGAAGGGACTGAATGATCGAAAGGAGCTGAGTTGGTGGGATAGTAAATCTTATTTGATTGGCACTGCCCTTGCTGGTATGGACATTGGCGGCTCGACCACCCGATCTATCCGTTTCACTATGATGACCAGGATGGCTTGAATATCAAATTCCTGTTTACCTCTCTTGTTTCAACCATCCCGACCCAGATTTCCTTTATTTTCTCCATGGGGGTCGTGAATCAGATGTGCTAGCGACTGTTCGCTTTGTCGTAGTGACTACATCGTCCTCAAGCATGGCGTACTAATTCCCCATCTAGTATAGCTCATCTATCGATGCGGGGGGATGTAGTGACAATGAGTCAAAAAACTGGGTGTTAGGGTGGATAGCTTATTTCATAGCTTACAGGGCTATGTCAAGTGGGAGGAGTGCGGCCCTGAACCGCTTCATAAATCCCCAATGGACTCGGATATGCCCATTCAGACGTGGAACAAGTTGGTCACGCTTTGCTTCCTCTTGATTGAGCACATATATTAAGTAATGAACTTCTTGGATAGGCAACGAAAACATATTATTGTATTCGGAGCTAGGCGGTGGAACCATGATAAGGTGGGACCGGCCAAGCTGAATGGGAAAACTTTGTAGAGTAGTGCATCGTTCCCTGTTTGTAGTGTCATTATCTATCAGTAGTTCATAAGGTAGTCGAAAGGATCCTGAAGGTCATCGTACATTTGAAATTTTGGCAAAGCGAAATGAGGTAGGGCTTCTAGGTTCAGGATCGCAGGAAAAAATGGGGAGGAGGACATGCAATCCAATGCGCACAGCGTGGGATCCTAGCTTTGTGGAGGAGAGGGGGATCGGACCGTTTGGGCACGATTATAGGGCAGATGCCTTAGTCAAGAAGGCGAAAAGTCGTCAGTGGACTTAGATCGCATAAGGATACAGGGCATTGTCTAATTGTCTGGTCGGGTGTGGACCTTACTTGATCCACAGGCCAGCACGACTCACTATTATTAGAAGAAAAAAAAGAGTTGATTTTCGAGCTTTGGAAAATCCGTCCCCAATTAGGAACGGTTTTGTTTGGAATTGCTACTTACTTTTTATTTTTATTTTTAAAAATGGCGAAAATGAAGTAAGAACAAAAAACCCCTCATTTAATCCAGTTAGGAAAAAGCGGTTCACAAAAACTAGATTTCTGGGTCCGAGGATTAGGTTACTTATTGGAAAGGTACCTCATGTGAGGTACCACACCTCTGAGATATACACTATTATTTATTTTGTCTGTAATACCTTCACATATTTCTTACCTTTGTATTGTTGTTCTCATATTTCTTTACAATACGTATATTCATATCTTTTTCTATCATTTAGTTTTGTCTTCGTATCATATATGTAATCCTATCATATATCATGAATGCATCTATGCACTCTTGTATTCATATATTCATATATATCTTTATCTATTCATATCCCTTTATATCATTTATGCCTCATATCATTTATGCGTTTCTATCATGATTTAGCTATTCATGTACTTTCTATATTTCTATCATGTATGCTTTTACTCATTCATGTGTTCCTATCATGTTCCATCTATTCATTTATGTATGACAATCATATATTCATATCATGTCATCTACTTGTAACATCTTATATCTTGTTAACTTATATCTTCATGTATTTTATCAAACTATCATATCTTATGACATATACCTATACACTCCTATACTTGTACGTTTTTCTTGTACTTTGCTCAATTTGTCCTATCTCAGGTATGAGTGCAGACGAGACTCTTCCTTTGATACCCATGGTACTTTTCTTATCATCTTTCACATATCATCTACATATATTGTTGTTCTTTGTTCATATCTACATCCTTTCTTACCATGTATTCCAGTGCTTTAACCAAGCGATTAGTACACTTGGTACAACAATTCAATTTTCAGACAAGATGTGGGCACCAAATGCCATTAAATAGAATATGGTTAGATTCTAGACTCAATGAGCTTTCCATAGAATCCAAGAATACCCATAACGGAGTCCTAACGAAGGAGTTATGCAAGTTGCAAGCCGTGAAGAAAATCAGCAACTTGCAGCACCTGCAGCAACAACAGCAGCCACTGTCTTTTGTCATTTTTGGGTGTACTATAAGCTCAATATTATATCAATCTATATATGGATATATTCTAGACTCAAAGGGCTTTCCATAGAGTCCAAGAATACCCATAACGAAGTCCTAACGAAGGAGTTATGCAAGTTGCAAGCCGTGAAGAAAATCAGCAACTTGCAGCAGCAACAGCAGCAGCAGCCACTGTCTTTTATCATTTTCAGGTGTACTATAAGCTCAATATTATATCAATATATATATGGATAGATTCTATACTCAAAGGGCTTTCCATAGAGTCCAAGAATACCCATAACGGAGTCCTAACGAAGGAGTTATGCAAGTTGCAAGCCGTGAAGAAAATCAGCAACTTGCAGCACCTGCAGCAGCAGCAGCAGCCACTGTCTTTTGTCATTTTCAGGTGTACTATAAGCTCAATATTATATCAATATATATATGGATGGTCACAGGCTACCGAAAAGGGTTTTTATAGAGTCCAAGAACACCCAAAACGGAGTCCTAACAAAGGAGTTATGTAAGTTGCAAGCCGTGAAGAAAATCAGCAACTTGCAGCACCTACAGCAGCAGCAGCAGCCAATGTCTTTTGTCATTTTCGGATGTACTATAAGCTAAATATTATATCAATCTATATATGGATAGATTCTAGACTCAAATGAGCTTTGTAGAGTCGAAACACTAAAACGAACAGATAGAAATTAGGGCTGTCCGAAGTTGGAGACAAAAGCAGAAAAATCTGCTCGGGTGAACAGTACCCACGCCTAGGCATACCAGAACATTTTCCCCACTTTTCTGCCTTGCGTTTTTCATTCCGAAAATCCCCAAAACTTACTCTAAACTTCTCTAAACACATCTTATGGACTATAATCAACTCAAGGGACTTCCCTGATACATATCTTAAACAATCTCGGGTTTTCCCCAAACCTGAACAAGCTCAATTCTAGGGTAGGAGTAGTTTCCTCCAAAACCTGAAAAGAACATCCCATACCTATCTTTACACTTATCTTCTACCAATTAGGGTTTCTCACTAAGCCTAAACACAATCAAAGCTAGGGTTAGGTTAATTCTTAACCACAAATGGGGAGAAAATCTACTTTCTATGATTCATGGAAATTCCATACAAATCTAGGTAAATTTCCATACTCAATAGACAAATATCCATACAAATTCTTACACATGAGGGTTGATTTCCATACCTTTGGCTAACTTCTCTTCTTCTTCTTCTTCTTCTCTTCTTCTTCTTCTTTCTCTCCTCTCTCTCATCTCTCCTTTGGGAATGAGAAAATATCTCATTCCAAAGACCATTTTAAGTCTTATCCTCATTTTATTTGGTCTTCTACTCTTTCTAATTTCTATTCCACCTTTTCTCAAATTCCATAATTGCATATAAACTTATTGTTTTATGCCTCTCATATCCTCAAGTGGTAAATGGCTAATTTACCCTTGGCTTTATTATTAATTCCGGGTCTCTCATTTTATTTCCCGATATTCATTCTAGCTTTTATTATATCCTAAACATGTTCCAAGCATTTAGAAATTTATATTTCGGGGTTTACAGTTTCAACTAAGAAGAATAGGTTAGATCAGGCACCCTTTGCTAAAATCACCACTGGCTTTAGTTTTGAATGTAGATATATATTATGAGATTGATCATATCCTTTTTTATTGCCTTGTAGATGGATGAAAATGAAGAAAAAAGAATATTACTTCAGAAAAGGTTAGAATTTGAAACTTTAAAACCTGAAATTGCTAAAAAGAGAAGTGAATGAGTGAAAATTGATATTCAATATAATGATGATGGTGAAGGAGTGGGGGAGGGATATGTACAACTAATCACATACTTGGGTGTGTTAGCACGAACCATGGTGCCAGTATTTCATATTGATTGGAAGGTGGTGCCAACTGAATTGAAAGAGAAATTATAGGATTGTGTGAAGGTATATAGTAATCTTGTGAAATTGTTTTTCTACATTTTGTGTATAGCTTACATGCTTATTGAATAATTAAGATATTCTTATATTGTAGGGTGCATTCTTGGTTGATGAGAATACTTAAAAACAACGTCCTTATCATCCATAAGAGGACTAACTCATTCATTTTACATTGACAAAAGTATATCCTTCCTTATATGGATAGCAGAGCACCTTTTGCAACCATCAATTGAATATAATTATATTCCAATTGAAGAATGCAGAAAATTAGTGGCTAATAGGTTGTCAAAAGAGTTTGAAATTAAATCAAAAAAGGGAAAAGAAAGGTGGGCAAAAAATATCTTTATTCACAAAGTGAGTAGGAAAGGATATGCTTTGGACTTGAAGAATTGGTCAATTAGATTAGTTTATTTTATTTAATTGGACTTTTACCTTTGTAAAATTGTGATTACCTTTTTTTTTGAAAGATACAAAGAACAGGTTCTAGAAGCCTATTGATAAATGGATCTTATGGAAGCTAGCAAGAATGAAGAAAAGGAATTGAATATGATGATGTTACAAGAGGTTGTATATAAAAGATTGTAAAGTTGTCAAACCTATATATGTATATATTTAGTCAATTTGATTTGTTTATATATATAGTCAATTTCATTTGTTCTCTATTTTATGTGACTCAAGCATCTTATAATTTTTTGGAGGATGAGTTAGTGAAGGATGTTGAGGAAGGGAAGATTACATGCATTGGTAAAAAAGATATAGGTGCAAGAGGCATCACGGACCGAGTTAGGGGAAGAATTGGGAAAAAAAGCCCAGATTCTTCAACACGGCCCCACCCTCAAAGCTCTTGAAGAAGAGAATGCGAAAGAGATGTTAAGGGAAACGGTGAGGAAAGTGGAAGGGGTATTGCACAGCTAAAAAAAAACCCCTCACCCCATACAAAGTGAGCGGCACAAACATAAAAGGAAACAATTGTTTGCAACATGGAAAGAAATACGAGAAAAATGTTCATTATGGTGCTCATTTGGAGGACCCGTCATCACAAGGGATTGTAAAAGCTTCTCAACTAACTTAGGTATATATGGTTTTTCCTAGGTTAAGTTTGTAAAAACAATATATAAAATAACTAAAATTAAAGATTAAGGATTATAATATATGTTTTTACAGGTTTATAAATGCAAATCAGCTCTTCAAACTCAAGGGAACATTGTTGCATATGGAACTTATTTACGAGATTTTAAAAGTTCCACTGTTGATTCTGAAATATTAGTGGTCATCAGCATCCTCTTCAACCCTAATGCACTATTCCATTCCCACTTCTTTGAAAGCTTAATTATCTGATAAAATTTGTGGATATGAGGTTTTGTGGCCTGCTACATTTTTTATAGATGATGAAAATGATGAGGTGAATATTAGTGTTATAAATAAAGTTTCCAAGTTAAGTTACATTTTCCTACACTCTTTGTAAAACCTTAGAAAATCTAAATTTTCTGAAAAATGGTAAAACAGTAATTTCAATTAAAAAAATCCAGAATTTCTCTAGATCTCAGATGATGGAATGGACTTCACCGTTGAAATTGTCTCGTGAAATCTAGCTACCACGTCGAATTTCGTCGAATTCCGAAATAGTCCGAATTTCACGTTTTTCTAGGCATCAAGAGTGATATGGAACACTTGGCATGTGTGGAGTGGCTCACAGTGCGCCATGTGTCCAAGTGCGGGATCTCGAATAAAAAGACTCCAAGTGGGACCCTTAGAAGACATGTGACAACCCATGATTAGGTAAGAATCCAAAGTAGATGGATAAAGGGATAAGGTAATCCAAAAGAGCCAATGAGAGGCTGACATGTGGCATGAGAGGACATCTCACTTGGCCCATCTTAGACCAACCAGTGGGATGGGAGAAGGGGGAGGAAGGTAGAAAAGAAAAAGAAAGCTTTAGAGAGAGAGACTATACCTTATCTCTAATTTTTCCAACGATCGGACAGGCGGTTTCAGGTGGAGCAAGAGGGAAAGTTTATCCTCGCATTTAGGCTTATCGAGGCCAGGGTGGGAAGTTTTGATAAACTCCAGAAGAATTGGGTTTTCTCCTACTCTGTTGTTCTTGTCTAAATCATGAAAATGGTTTGAGAGTTATAAGGCCAGAATGGCCATGCATCCCAAATCGAAACTAGAATAGAATGTGATGAGGATATCCTCAGACAGTCCGCGATTCGATGTGGGATTGTTTTACAATCAGTGATTTTGGACTTCGTGATATGTTGCATGTTATTCTTGAATTGAATAGCATGAATGGGGTATTAGCGAGTATGATACGTTAATGCATGTAAATTGATGTGTTAACATGATGGTTTGCATGGCATGGAATCACGTTGTGATGAAATGCGATTGCATGAACCATGAAACTCAATATGTGAATTGATACGTTTGCATTCATATGCACATTGCATCGCATCTAGTCGGGTGCGTGTGAATTGTGATGTAAATTCACCATTCTTGGTGGATGTGTGTGATGGGCTCGAAATGGGACGAAGTCCAAGGTCGAGACCCACAGTCTAATAAATTGAAATAAAGGAAAAAAAAAATCACGTGTGTTGGGCTGAGCAAGTTGGGGTAGATCCCCCCCCAGGGTGAAAGTCAAAATCCATGCGGTTGGAGCATGATCAAACGGTGAAAGTCCATAAAAATGGCAACCGGAAGGCGTCGACCAATCTTCGCGGTGTGACCCCGGCGTGGCCGCAAATAAATAAACAATTAAAAAACACGGAAAATCAGCCAGTAAATCAAATGAGTGATTGGAGGTTGGTCCAATGAGTTGAGTCACTGGGTGGAACACCAAGGACTGGTTTCACACTTGGCTTTACATGTGTGAGGGAGTCAGTCGAGACTCGAGGTATGTCGTGAGTGGTTTCATCTCATGCATGATATAAAGCATTCCATGCGTAAATTGCAAATTGTATGGAATGTGGATGATTGTGGTGTGCCATTGCAGCTAAGGTTTACAGTCTACGTTCTGGGTATGAAGTATTGAAAAAGAAAAATATCCAGAACAAGTACTTGATTAAAGTAGTTACCACAATTTACATGCTTGAAAGAAACAATGAAGTTTAGATGATGAGCGATTGGGGTATGGAGAGATCCAGCGCATATCATATTCCTTGGACCGGGTTTTAAAGTGTGGTTCATGAAGCCGAAGTTTCGGTGCGATGCGCAGGAATTGATGTTCACAATAGCAGTCTTTCAATGATCCTTTAAAGATAATTGTTCGATCCCAATTTGTTATTTTAATTTCCAGTTTTAATTCACTTTGTTAATAATTCACATATCTTAAACTTATTTGCATTTCAAGGTTTACAAGCGGATTCGATTACCTATACAGTCAAATAATTATAGAGTTTGAGTAGTCATAGTGATTGATTGAGAATTCTTGAGATCTCTGTTGGATGATATCACGGACTTAAATCGATTTACTACTTGTTCGACACACTTGTACCTTGCAGCATCCTGGATCAAAACTAGAAAGAAAATGATTTATTCTTAGAAACCAAACCTGTCGATTATAATGAATGAGAACACAACAAACAAGTTCTTAGCATTATTAGCGGGGATTAGATAATAGTCCTTGGGTGATAATGTCTCAAATTTGTATAGGTGTTTTGGTCCATCACTGAAAGAGGTGAACACTATGTCTTGGCCCAAGAATATGAATTATGGCATTACTTGTCTAAGTAATGATTGGAATTATTTTAATACATGCTTGAATGATGTGTTGACATGAATAAACTGAATGATAGAAAAGATGTAGTGCATGCTTATGTGATGTATTGATTTGAATATGTGGAATATTAACATGACTTCATGTATGTTTAAATATGAAATGTTGTGTGCATTAGACATGGTGTTCATAGCACACACATAGTGTATGGTGTAGAATGTCCATGTAAGGTCTTCCCTTACATTGGTCATGGGTTTGAGTGCAATGGCACAAATTGCATTACATTGGTGTGCGGTAACACCACATTACATGAAAGTGTGTTCATGGTACTGATTTGGCCCTGTGTTTGGTGTTGAATCGTGTGGGCTTTGGGAATGGACGAAGTCAGTTGGGATTCCACAATGTTAAAGCGAAAATGGAAAATGAATGTGTCGGGGCGTAGCAAGTAGGGGATAGATACCCCCTCGGGTGAAAAGCACGAAAACCTGGTTAAGCGTATCCTGGATGAAATCGAAAAATGTCGGAGGGTGTAGAAGACGGTGAGACGAAAGGATGCATTGCGAAAAGTATGGCTTGATTAATAAAAATCACGCGAACTTCACGGGTTTGTGAGATGAAGTCGGGACCCGACATTATTGATTTCCATTGGCACTTGCATTGGGTGGTGGTCGGGTTGACGATTGCCCAGAGGCGTGTAGAGTGTCGTCTCATACATGCGTGTAGATTTTCCATGATAGGACAACATGTATGCCGCAGTTGGTTGTTGGTTTGGCTGTGAAATGATCCATTTTGCATGTGCACCTAGGCAGGGAATAACCCTTGTAGGATTTATCTCTACTGGGCGTTAGCTCACCCGTTGTGGGACCTTACACCGGGTCTGAGGACAGAAATACAGTGGGGCAGGCGCTCATTAGAGGCGGGATTGTAAAAGTGGGCCGGACGTGGCCTTGATTCTTGTTTATGTATATATTAGAATGAACTAGTTTTAATATATGTTTTGTATTAAGAGTGTAATAACTCTTGGATCTATAGAAATGTATGGTCTTGTAGTATGGATGGTATGGATGATGAGTACTGTTGGTTGTTTGCTCAAGTATGGGTCTCATGATAGAGACACACGGGTTTATGGGATTGACGGTGGTCAAGCAGGACCCTCGGAGTTTTTTGGGGTGTCCGCAAATATGATGAATTAAGATTAGTACTCGCGATTGATATTCATGGGATGAATATGTGTATGAATCTAAATCAAATTTATATCTATTTATTGAGAACAAATATTAGACCAGACAGTCTTGAGAGATTAATACATGGATCAGTCATAAATTAATCTCTAATAGTTGTGTCATTAAATCCTTTGACACGAGATCGTATAGTTCTGACATAAGAATATTGTGTTTTGATATAATCGAAGCGTTGTCTTTTAATCGGATGACTATAAAGGTTATACTTGAACACAATAAAATTATGTAGTGAGATATGAAGCGATTAAAATGGAATTTATTACTCTTATTATAAGAGATATCTCTGGGGCCCTCGACAATTGAGGCCGAGAAATGCATGGCGTGCTCAGAATGGTGTTGATGGAGATCAGTGTCGTTTGTTTTAGTCGATCCCAGTGGGTTTGAAGTAATCAAAGATAGAAACGATATAAAAGGTTGACTTTGTCCATGCCTTATATTCTATCAAGATATCATGAAGACGAAAAAGTTATGTCATTAGTATATTAAGGTGTCTCGGATCATGAGCTTTTCATTTAACTTAAGGTAGTCATAATGTCTTGCTATAGGCACTTCGACTTAGCCAGGATCAAATGTGATTTTAGGCCTCACCCCCTTAATGTTTAATGAACCTATAAGTCGCACATTAAAACGAATAATACTTGATTTATGGTTTTCACTTCTGTAGTAATTTAAAATGATGAGATTATTTTTAAATTACAATCAACAATCAATTGTTATTTAAATTAATTTAATTTTGAAAGTTTAAATTCGTGATTTTAAATTATAACAAATAATTAATTTGTTATATTTCTTATTGGATACGGAAATAATCGTAAGGGTTTTAAATAATAATATAAATTCGTTTCCTTATCGATAAGGAAATTCGTATTAAATTGTTATTATTTAAAGAGTTTTAAATATATAATAATATAAAATAAATTAAGTTTCCTTACTCGATGGATTTGAATTAAAATTGCTACTATTTAAAAGCGTTTTAAATATATAATGATATAAATTTGTTTCATATATGATAGGAAATTCGTTTTAAATTTAAAACCCTATATATATAGATATATAAGATATATATATATATATATATATATATATATATATATATATATATATATATGTGTGAACATATATTTTTGGGCGTCGTCTTTTTAAAAAAAGGAACAGCCAACTTGAGGCTTTAATTTTCGTTTGAGAAGGCAGAGCACAGACTAGCATTCAACAAGATCGTTTCATTATTTGTTACGTGTGTGGATACTTGTAGAGGGTGGTCGTTTTGAAGCGACACCTTTGGTCGAATAAACCAAGTCTTGACTTTACAGAGGAAGCAGCGAATCAATCTCTGAGAAAGTAGTTTACGTTTACCCTTCCTTCGGTTTTTATGAAGCATGTGATCCTTGGTGAGTTTGGATAAAAATTTTTAAATTCCATTTGCGTTTATGTTGTAGTTGGGATGTGCAAGTAGCCAACGGGGTAGTCCTGAAGCAAATAATATATCAATCTTGGAGGCGTGATTGATATATACATCGGAGGTTGTCATTGCTGCCAATGAATTCTCATCCCTGAGGCTTAGGCAAGTGTGAGAGGAGTTAGTGAGACTCGGGATACCGGAGTTGGTCATGTAGACATTAGTAGGATCATGCATTTGCTTGAATATATGTTTATTTTGGAACATTACTTGCACTTAGGTGGAGTAGCCCCGCGAGGCGATTCATTTGCGGCGTTAGCTCACCTGTCGAGGATATTATTTTACAGGTACAAGAGGCGTGCAGCGAGGGACGGCTCGTCTAGGGATTGAAGGATTAGAAGAAGCGGGGTTGTAGGCTTTGGTTGATATATACATGTATTGAAATGTCTAGATTTTAATATGTATTGTATAAGTGAAAATATTGTAACTCTTGTAACTATTTGAGTATATGGTTGGATTCATAGTTAGTATGTATTATGAGTATGGATTTGGCAGGCTAGTGGCTGCTCATGTGATTGGATATATTGGATATATTGGATATATTGCACTGTTTGGGACGGTATATACGGGTTTGTATTTGGGTAGAAGCTCCCCGTACAAGGAGACTACGCGATTTCGTGAAATGTCGGGTCACCCAGGCATTCACGAGTGTTCAGGGTTGGCGGGTAGTCACGGTTTGAGTTTGGGGCATCACAAATCTCACTTTGATTTTGTGAAACCATAGAAGGTTTTCATTGTGTACTTTTTTTTTTTTTTTTTGAACTCAAAATTTTGAAAGGCTGGAGATGATGAATTCAGGCTTTTGTTAGTCAGGGCCTGACCTTATAAAACTTTTAAGAATCACCATCCCTCGGCTTAAGACTAAACACAATTAAAAAAAAATAATCATCGTTACCAAAATTAATTTCAATAAATTCAAAGAATTAAATCTTCATATAGCGCCAGTAATGTACAGCAGCAACGAATTAGAACTCCAAATTATGACAAAAGACAACAGTATTAATCCTTCTATTTAAGAAAACAGCAATCTTACGACATGGCCATGTAACGTACAAATCAAAACCCTATAAATGAAACCTGAGCAACAAAGAACAATATGACGTTCAAAAATCAGAATTTGAATTCTCCAACACAGTACTTCAAGCTGAAACCCAAGAATTTCTGATCTTCACCGCCACTCAACCATAATTAGTAAAACTAGATTCCCTGAAAAGCTAAAGAGAAATTTAAAGAGATGAATAGGTACCCACATTTGGAAAATTCACTGTAGATGATGGAATTTGAATCTGAGGAGCGCCATCAACAGACCTTCACCAGTCACCACAAGGTAACTGAAGTTTTTGTCAAAACCCTTGAAAACCTAAGAATAATCTCAAATGCCCCCTCTCACCCAAAAATAGAAACAGGGAGAAAAAGCAAGTGAAGGTTTGGTTGGTGTGATACTCGATTTTTTGGTGGATTAGATTGTAAAATTTAAGGCCCGAATAAAATCGGGTCAATTGGACCAACCCGTTTTGCCATGTAGCCCATGTGGATTTGGTTCAGGTTGACCCGATTCGATGTTTTGGCTCTTAACATAGAATCAAATATCTGCTTTTATAGAATATGGATTTTGAAAATAATTATTATTATAATAAATGATTAATATATTAAACTTTGTTGTTTTAACTATTTTGCTTTTTTAATTTTTAAATGTATACTTTTAATAGAATTTATATGATAATTGTATTTAAAAAATATTGTATGGAAAATTATGGAATGAATTTGAATTAAATAAATTACAGTTTTAATATTGAATATATTTTCATTTATCTCATTAATCATATTTTAAATATTTACAATTTCATTTTTTTTGTATTTCTCCTATAAATTTTATTTAGTCATATATGTTTTTTTGATAAAAATGAAGTTGTGATAGTTTATAAATTAAATTAAATTTAATAACAAAATTATCAATATTTTAAATAATTTGATTACTTAAACTAGTGTTAATAACAAAATATTGTTATTTTAAAAATAATTAACAAAAATCATACACTTATTTCTTTCCTAATATGATTATATCTTCTACTAAGATGAATTTTCAAAACAAATAGGATATTTTATTATTATACGGTTGATATGTATTTTGGGAAAAAAAATAATTTTTCTAAATATAAATATATATTTTATTCTAAATATAAATGAAATTTATATTGTTTTTTTTTTTATAATTAAGCACTTTTTTACAATGTAGTAAAATTGTCCCTAAACCTGGACCCCTCCCCTCCTTAGATAACTTGACTTTTGAAACTTTGAAACGCTCTGGCGAGGTAAGCATGGACTATGTTATTTAATATTCTAAAAATTTAATTAATAGATGATGATGACTCAGCCGGCATGAAGATGATGTCTTTACAATGTGGGTCGCGTGTTATTGGATATAATGAGGATGAGTGCAGTAGTTCGTTTATCTTTTGAAGTTGTTTTTTGAAGATGTTATTAAGTTGTTCTTTATTGTTTGGTATTATTTTATTTTTATTTAAAGAATGATAAATTTTATAAAATTAATTTTTTTAAACATTTTTTAAGGTTTGACCCATTTATCCATTTGGCCTACAACCCATAGGTTGGTATGATGTGATCAGCCCAAGCGCGAATATAAATATGAGTCGAGATTAGCAGGCCGTTTTGGCAGCGGCAGAAATGGGTTGGGTTGGCCCGTTGCAAATTCCAAAAAAATAGCATTGAATTTAGATTCAATTTGTGTGTGCGAGTTTTTCTTTTTTATTTTAACATAAGATTAATTATATGGTTGTGTATTTTTGTATGCTATTGAGAAGTCATGTTTCATTTACTTAGTTATTTTGATATTTTTCATTTTAGTTATTATTACTTAGTATTTGGATCTTATTTTTCATATATTTTATTTTATTTAGTACTTTAATATTATTTATATTCGTAATTTATTTTAAATTTTTTTCTGTAACTTTAAAAATTATTTACATATTTTTATTTAAGCAGTTAAATTTGATTTTCTTTTACTAGGTAATGATAAGAAATAAGACCCACTTGAAACGAAATTTGTCACAAGAAGGAAAACGTATTTAAAAACATGTTCTATAACATTTTCCTTTACATTAACATAGTGAGAGTTTGACTTCATGTTTCAAGATTTGTTACATTAGGCCGATGATCCGACTTGACTTATGGCGGATGTACTACTTATTACTGGATGTTTTGGCTAATGAATTTTCGCCTTCTTTCTTTCATGAATTATAAATTGCATGGTGACTTGACGATCCAAGGTCCCAGGCCTTTGAAGACACTACTTTTGTAGAGCGTCAAGGGCTTTTGAGGCCGGCTCCTCATATAGCTTACATGAATTGTACGCATATAGCCTTTGAGAACCCTTTGTCCGTCACCCATGAAGCCGAATTCCCCTTTTATTTGTCTGGACAATTGTAGTTCTTTACATACAGTTCTTTAAATAATGAACTTCCCGTCGTAACAGAATTTCCCTTCAAATTCTATTATTTAAATAACAAACTCATTCTTCTGTTTTCAGATTCATTTGTGTTTATTTCAATGTTTAAAAAATCGGATCAATCCTTAGCAAGGAAAAGTTCTTGTTCACGGATTCGATAAGTCGGACTGATGGTCGAATTGCGGTTGAACCGGTGACGTAATAAATATATAATTTATAATTATAAAATATAAAATACATTTAAAGGTAAAAATAAACATATAATAAATTTTATATTTCATATAAATATGTTGATATTTTTAATTTTATTATATAAATATGATACATAATATCAAAATATTTAAAAATTTTAATTATTATGTATGTATATAATTTGTTGAATACCATATCTAATTTTTATTATTATTATTTTATTTTAATGATAATGGAGTTATGAGTATATTCCTATTTTATTTAAGTTATACATCTAATTTATTTATTTATTGTGACGACCAATTCTTGAGATGTTTTTTCAATATTTTGTATAAGTGCCTTAAACAACATTTTTATTACAGAGCATATGAAACACAGTGAAACCTTACAGGCTTGCATTTCTTATCATAGTAGATTTAATTACAACTCACATTCTTTTTACATAAGCAGTGAGTTTCACCCAAAATTCTGGAATCTGAGAACAAAGCCAAATCTAGCCTTTTCTCAACTAATTTCTTAGACCTGTTTCGTTTCCCCGTGTTCCTCCAGTACCTGAAAATATTTTCTCATGACGGGGTGAGTAATGCCCAGTAGATAAAATCTCCTACGAGTTACTCCCGCGCTAAGTGCTGTACAATGCCACATGTTCTAAATTACACCCATTCAAGTAAAAATATGTAGATTTCTACATAGTATCACTGTCGTGCCCCATGCCTCAAATCCTCTCAGGCTCACTCATACATGCATTTTCCATGTATGGCTTATTTTCAAAACAAAAGATTTTTGTTTTACTTCTCATGAAAGTTTCATTGGACATACTCCGATAATAATGTTGGACCTCCCTTCGATATTTTTCATTGGACACACTTTCAGAAATGCGCTGGACAACCATCAGAATATTTCATTGGACATACTACGAAAATACTATGGGCAACCTCAATATTTTCATTGGACACCTCAGAAAAATCTTGTGGACAACACTCAGAAAATACTATAGACAACCTCAGTATTTTCTAGAGAATTAGACACACTTGAAAAATTGTGGACAACCTTACGATATTTTTCATTGGACACACTCCAAAAATACTGTGGACAACACTCCAAAAACACTGTGGACAACCCTCCGATATTTTCATTTGGACAAACTTCGATATTTTCATTTGGACAGACTTCGATAATACTGTGGACAACACTCCGAAAATACTGTGGACAACCCTCCGATATTTTTTCATTTGGACAGACTCCAATAAAATGTGGTAGACAACCTTCGAATAAGTGCATTCCTGATATCTTGCCGATGTCCCCATGCACGTGAATACAAAGCCTCTTTGCATGATATTTACTCATTTGCATGCATTCATGTATCATTTTCACAAAATTGCATGTTATCCAATGAAAATAAGACATGCAAACTGGGTTTTCTTTCCAATTTCCTTACCAGAAAACATCAGCATGCATTGCTACCATTTCTCATACAAAACAGCGTGTTATCAATCAAGAATATAACACATGAGCTAATTTCGGTTCCAGCTCGGGAAGCGATTATGCATTACAAACCTTGTTTCACCAAAGCCATATTTATCAATGAAAAATGGAACATACAATTGGGTTTTCCTTCTAATTTCCTTACCATAAAATACTCGGCATGCATTGCTACCATTTCTCATACAAACGACATGTTATCATCAAGAATATAACACCGCATAGCCAATTTTCCGGATTTCCAACAGGAAGCGGTATGCATTACCAACACTATTTTCACACCAAAAGCGCATGTATCAATGAAAATAAGACATACCAAGCTGGGTTTCTTTTCTAGTTTCCTTACGAAAAAATATCAGTATGCATTATAGTTCTCATACAAAACAGCATGTTATCAATCAAGAATATAACACATTACAAGCGGAAATTTTTCAGTTCCAACTCGAGAAGCGTGTGCATTACCAACATTGTTTCACAGCGCTTGTTATCCAATAAAGGTAAGACATGCAAGCACAATTTTTCCAAATTTCCAACTCGAAACAATATGCATTACCAACCTTTGTTTTCACACCAAAAGCGCATGTTATCCAATGAAAATAAGACATACATTGGTTTTTCTTTCGGGTTCCTTACCGAAGAAAACATCGGCATGCATTGCTATCATTTCTCATACAAACAACATGTTATCAATAAAAAAATATAACACATACATTTGGAAATTTTCGAGTTTTCTAAGCAACGATAGCACACAAATCCGACATCGCGCATAAACTCACAGGTTCAACTGCACCAAAATTCACAGGTTCGGTATCCAAGTGCCTAGAAAACACACCACGGTTGGCCCAAGCTGTTTTGAACCAACCCCCATGAAAGTGAGCTAAGCTTCATGGCCATTAGTGGCCCTTGACAGACATCAGTAGGAAAAGAACATACCTCTTGAAGTGTAGGCCAAATCCCTTCCTTTCCTCCTTTTTCTTTTCTTTCTTTCTTTCTTTCTTTCTTTCTTTCTTTCTTCTCTTCCCTATTATGTTGAACATATTTTTCCTCAAACCACTGAATTTGGTTTGAGTTAGGTGTAGGACACCTCTGGCTCTATGACACATGGCAAAATCTATGCCATGTGTTCTATCTCCATTTCCATCCACCCATTTCATATGGTTTGAGGGCATGACGCGGTTCCTCATGTTCCCAGTGTCCTCCTCCTAGTGCCACGTAATCACGCCTTCATGCCAATTGTCCTTTCGATTATTTGTCCATTGTTTCTAAATACGTGAAATTCCAACTATCTCGGAAATTCACTTGAGGGGTCGTGCTGAATTTCACGAGGCGAACTCAGCAGCGTAGTCGGCGTAATCATCCCGATATCTAGAGAAATCTCTAGGAAACACAGTGTCTTATGTGATGGTCTGTCGTTTATGATATTTCGGGTTTTTAAGTTATCATTATCCATTATTATTTAAATATATATAAAATGTCCCTTCTCATTCTCTATAAAAAGAAATGCAAATAGTCGGTCATAACTAAACTAATTTTGAATAAATTAGTAAAAATTTAAAATAGAAAATCTTGTTCATTCGTTTTCTTTTCATTTTAGCTTTTAGTTAAAATAAAGATAAATATTTATTAGTCAATGTCCGTATTTGTTGTTCATGTTTGTTCTTTTATATACCAATTAGTTTTAAAAAATAAAGTTCCAAATTGCCCAAACAAAAAGTATATAAATAAATCACTTTGCAAGTTCCAGGATATTTGTTTTTAGTAAATCAAGTTGTTTGTTATTATTATTATATTATACTTTAAAAGTTTACATTTCATAAGAGAGCAAGCGGTTTACTTCATAAAATAAAATAAAAAAGAGGAAGCGACTACGTAGTCAAAGCTCAACCTTGATTATAGATATTCCAAACTAATAGAGTCCAATATTAGAATGATATAAAACCCAGAAAGCCTATAAAATTCTTCCAATTGGGTTCAACGCTTTTGTGGAGTACGTGGTGATGGCTTGTTAGGGTAATTGGGCCCCTGAGCTTTTCTTTTCGAAGAAGAATTTTGTTGTAGATAACAAGTGAGCCTTAGACGGTCGGTTCACTAAAGATAAGTCGGTTCAGCCGATTCAATGGATCAACCATTGGTTTAGTCGGTTTGATGCTAAAGCGGTTCTCATCATTGAGTCGGATTGGAAAAGCGGTCGGTCGACAATCCAATCGGTCGGATGGCGGTTCGATCACGGAGTTTTAAAACGTGGCTTTACTTTTCTCTCAAAAATGGCTGGTAGTGATTATCTTTACAAAAGTTGGAGATAAAGAAGATTAGAAGGAGGGAGATGATTGCCTCACTACGGGAGGAGAGTGAGTGGTCGAAGAAGAATAAGGTTGGAGGAGGAGATGATATCTCCCTTTTGGGAGGAGGTCGAGAAGGTAGGGGCTGGAGTTGGAGGAGATGATGTCTCACTACGAGGAGGAGTCGAGATGGGGAGGGAAGGAAGTTGGGCTGGATGTCATTTTCGTGGTCTCGATCTCTTGGCTTTAGGAGCAGCTATGGTGGATGAATAGGGGTTGAAACCCGGATCTCTCCTTGTTTTTACTGCCATTCTTGAATATGTGAAGAATAGATATTGTGGATATATGGATTTTAAATTTGTCTCCTCATATAACCTTATGGTGTATGCATACGCCTTTGAGGACCCTTTTCCCATCACCCATGAAGCCGAATTCCTCCTTTATCCGTCTGGACAACCATAGTTCTTTACATGTAGTTCTTAATTAACGAACTCCCCGCCATAACAAAATTTCCCTCTAACTTATGTTCTTTAAATAACAAACCCATTCTTATGTTTCCAAATTTAGTTGTGCTTTTACTTTTCTCTCAAAAATGGCTGGTGGTGGTGTCTTACAAAAAGTTGGAGGGAAGAAGGTTGGAGGAGGAGATGATGCCTTACCTATGAAGTCGAAGATGTCAAAGGGAATAAGGTTGGAGAAGGAGATGCATAAAGTTGAGGAGATGATGTCTTACTCTGAAGGGAGGTCGAGGCGGGAGGAAGAAAGTTGGAGAGATGATGTCTCGCTACGAGGAGGTCAAGAGATATGAGGAAAGGAAGTTGGAGAGATGATGTCTCATTTACGTGGTCTCAATTCTTGGCTTGGCGGCTATGGTGGTTGAACGGGGTTGAAACCAAAACCTCTCATTTTCTCACCACATGGTTGTTGAATATGTGAAGAATAGATGTTGTGGATATGGCTTTTGAGGCTAACTCCTCGTATAGGCTTATGGTGTACGCATATTGCCTTTGAGGACCCTTTATTAAGTCGCCGTGAAGGCTGGATTCCCTTTATGGGTATGGGCAGTATAGTTTCTTTACATGCGATTCTTTAAATGATCAGACTCCACGAATCATAACAAAATTTCCCTTAACCTTCTATTCTTTAAATAACAAACTCATTCTTCTGTCTCCATTTTCAGTTGTGCTTTACTTTTCTCTCAAAAATGGCTTGTGATGGTGTCTTGCAAAAAGTTAGAGGGAAGAAGGTTGGAGGAGGAGATGATGCCCCTTCTTATAGTAGGGAATCGAGAGGTCGAGGGAATAAGGTTGTAGGAGATGATGTCTCACTCTGAGAGGGAGGTCGAAGGTAAGATGGTAGAAAGTTCGAGGAGGAATGTATTTTGCTACAAGAGGTAGTTGAGAAGGAGGAACAAAGTTAGAGGGGATGATGTATACTTCTGAGGGGTCGAGGAGATAGGAGGGAAGGAAGTTGGAGGATGGTGTTCATTTGTGATTTTCGATCTACTTGGCTTCAGCCACAACTATGGTGGCCAGAATATGGGTTAAGCAAGACCCTTTCCTTGTTTTGGCCATGACGGGTTGAATGTGAGGGAATAAAGATGTAGGTGGATGTAGTTGCGGGATATTGGATATCCAGCATGGTGTCAACTCTCACCATCCTTTTTAAATTCGCAATTGATCGATCTCATGTTGCAAACGTTCACTTGAGCACGTAACTCTTGCATTTTGTCTAGCACCGCTCCTCCTGTGCACTCTCCGTCTCGACTCCCGATGAAGACACAGTCTTCAGGTGTTTGATGCGTCAGTTGTTCTACAGGCACTTCAAGTAGATCGGATGCGAGAGTGAAAGAGTTCTAGATGTGAGCTAGAGAATTGTTGAAGCCAAGCCCTTGCAGCCCGTCAACGAGACTTTTTATTCGATTCCCACAGACGACGCCAATTGTTAGGACTTTGATCGTCGATTCCCTTAATCGTCAAGTTGTAGGGGTCTTGATAGTCAGATTCCCTGTGAATCAGCAACGCAATGTGAACCTCGATTATCTAACTTCTTGGGCATCGGTAGTAGCGATGTAAACTGTAAAGGGCGATACGGCGACGGTGGGCGGCTACCTCAGATGATTAAGTTGGCAAAGTACGAGGAGAGGGAGAAAAGAATGGACCGTAGTTGGAATTGCTTACCTTCCCTAGTGGGGATCTTTCCTACTTATAGGGTTAGGTTCACAAAATCCCTTCCTTCCTTCTTGAGGTAGGATTTTCTTCAACTACAATTTAAGGGAAATCTTTTTCCTTATGAACGACTAGTTCTTCCTTATCATGGATTATTTTTCTTTTATCTAGGATTATCTCTTTGAGGAGTAAGGGATTCAGAGGCTGGAAAATTCGCTGATAATATTGCATTTATGGATTTTAAAACTACAAGCTTATTAAGTAACAAACTTCATACGTGGTGGAATTCCCATATGGGAAGAATGGCCCATTTGTGATTGAGATCGAATGATTTATATAATGACCAGAAGAAGAGTTTGACACCTTTCCCGAGACAGCCTCTTTTAGACTTTCCGGTATGGAAATGCCTCTGGTCTTGGTGGCGCGAGGGAATCGAGGCTGTTTTCTCAACCCGGGCCAGCGGGCCTCGAGCCATCAGTGCTGATCGAGTTCAGATAAGTGTACGAGTACACATGAGCGTGAGGCGTACCTGAATATCAGAATTATCTGTGCTGATATTTGGGGGGGATGAAATTAGGAGATGATAAGAGTGTTCGGAACCGGGTTTATGTATGAAATAAGGATAAATTAGTAATTGAAGCAAGGGATATGAAATCAAAAAGTACTTAAGAGATGGGCTATAGTAGAATTAACAAGAGTTACAATTGCAATATTAAAGTGTTGAGGACTTAAGTGCAATTATGAGAAATATGGGAGTATAAATAGAGGGTGAGACAAACAAAAGCCATTTTTTGTCTCATTTTGTTAGGGTTTCACGTATGAGAGGAGAAGAATAGAAAGAAGAGGAAGAAGGAGGAGAAGGAGAAAGAAGTCCAAAATCGGGTATGTTCTTGCCTTGGAATCATGTGGGTCTTTTTTGATGTCTGAGGTTTTTGGTATGGATTCGTGGTTTAAATTACGAGGTGGGTTAGGGTTTAGAACAAGCCTAACAAAATCTTTAATGTTTGGGTTGTGTATGGGTTATAACCCATATTTGAGTTGTTGGAAATAGTGGGGAAAAAGTTTTGAAGATACACATGTAATGAAAGATGAGTGGAAGTAAAATTGAGATTTCAAGATGAATTTGGAGGTAGTTTTGATGTATATATGGAGTATTGAGTTGATTTGGGTATCAACATATGGAAAAAAATGGAAGAAAAACACACATTTGGGCATTTTCCCGGGAGAAGCAGTCCAGTGCGGTAATGCTTTCACATTTTTACATTTTGACCGGTGTTCGTATTTTGAAGTATGCGTCTTTCATTTCTGATCCGTTGAGTGATTCGAGTTTCTGGTTAAAATATGGAACTTCAAGGAGAACCAAACATTATGAAATAGGTTCCCTCGAATTCTGATTCTATGTGGCCCAAAAATTCGCTCAAAGTAGGGTGCGTGTTTGTGAGTGCAGTTCGATTTTGAACATAGGTGCTTGATTGTTTTGGACGTAAAAGTGAGTTTCGATTGCTCCAGATTTGGGTGATTCAATTGGAGAGGAACCCTTAGCACCTTAGTTTCAAAGAGTATAAAGAACCAGTCAAATATGGAGTTAAGACATTGAAAAATGGGTATTTCAAATAGTCAGTGTAAATAGGTAGAGGGCATTAAAGGTCATTTTGTAAAGAAAAGGGGGTAATTGGTCATTTCCTTGGTTACGTATTTTAAGTGTGGTTAAATGAGATTTAAGTGAATGTGATGTGGTTGGGTGAAAATGAATGTGTATGGTGGATTAAATGGAAGTTATGGTTAATGGTTAGTTGTGGTTTTCTTGAAAAATGTGAAAAGGACTATCGGACGAGGAAACGGGAATTCGACGGGAAGCAAGCGGGATTGAGCGGTGAACGGTGAATGTAAAATAATATTTTGAAAATTGAGTTTTAAGGTAAATGATTTTAATGTGAAAAAAGGAAAAGATTAATATAAATGTTTATATATGAATATCATAAGAATGTAGTAAATGTATAAATGTTTACTTTGCCCCTAAATATATGTATTTATATTAAATGTTTATATATGTATGCATATGTTAAGGCATTATGGAAGTTAAAAATGTGTAAGAATGTATATGTATATTTGCATATATATGTGTTTTAATGATAAAGTAAGAGATTTAAATGGATTTATAAATGTATTTTGAAGAAAGGAGTGAATGATTTTAATGTTAAATAAAAGTTTAGTAAATGTTTATATATGTATGCATATGTTAAGGCATTATGGAAGTTTAAAAATGTGTAAGAAGAATGAAAAAATGTATAAATGATAAAGTAAAGGTTTTAAATGGATTTATAAATGTATTGAAGAAATGTTTCTGATAGTTATAACCCCATATAGTATTATAGCGATGTCGTAGAGGTACCTTAAGCGTGTAAGGATTTGGGAGTAAAGTTATAGGTTCTTAACGAGGGAAGGGAAATAGGTGTTTAGAGTAATGATAGCACACGTGATAGGTGCTATGGCCCGGAACCCTATACGAAGCGTGAGGTTTTCTCGCGACGTAGTGGTTATGGCCCGGAATGAGGTATCCTCTTCAGTCGTGCCGGAAGCGATTCGGTGTGTTTATCACTTGAGTTAAATCGGAAAAGAAAGAAAGAAATAAAGAAGAAAGTTAATGCATAAAGTGATTTTGAATTATATAAGTATTATTCTTTTGATATATCAGAAAATGTTATCTTAATGAAAATGTACACTCCTTTGGGCTCCTTTGCTCATTCTTTTCCGCCTCTTTCAAAAACATTTTTCGAGGCAAGAGGCAATTGTGCGGTAGAATTACCATACGTGCGGTGGTTAGTCATCGAGAGGCAGCGCGCATGAGCTCCATTGTATAAATAGTTTGCATATTTTATATGTCAAATAATTTGTCATGTATATATGCATATATGGATATATTTTGAAAAAGGAACTACTTAGGCGGTGGAAACGTAATGGCTCAGCGAAAACTTTTATGTTGTGCGTGGAATTGAAGTTTGAATGTTTTGATAATTAAGGAAATGAATAAATGTATATGGTATGTATATATTGTGTTGATTGAGTTGTGGACGAGTCACCTGGCGGAAGTTAGTGAAGATTAAGTGTTTTTAAATCTTTATGCGGTATTTGTAAATTTGGGAAAGTCAGAAAAGCAGAGAAGCTAGTAGGTTTTAAGAAAATCCCAGGAGTGTTTGAAAAAAATAAAAATAAAAAAAAAATTTACCATAGCCAGCATTATTTTCTAAAGATATATTAAGGATTGTAAGGGGTTATATGGATTTATTTGATGGTTTTGAGGAAAAGTTTTACATATCCGTTCAGGTCTTGGAGGTCCGGAGTTCGTAGGATTAATCCCGAATTCGGGATCTTCGTCGAGTAAGCGGATCTTAAAGATAAGTAGTCTTCATGGCTTCCTTTCGATAGGCGTTGCATTAAATTTTCTTGTAGTGCATATTTATAGTAGCTATAAGTATCTTATCAGATAGATCAATACAGTGAATAACTTAACCAGTCTCCAATAGACAATATAATAATTTTTTTGTTCAAAATATAATGACTCTATAATGTCACCTAACCACCACCTTGACTCCAAATATAATCACTTTGTAATGTCACTTAACTACCGCCTAGACTCCAATAGACATTGCATTAAATTTTTTGGAGTCTATATTTATCAGTAGATAAAAGTATCTTTTCAAAGATAGGTCCGTCCGGTTTATGTCTTGACTACAATAGACTATATATCACTTAACCAGCACTTTGACTCCGATTGATATTTCATTAAATTTTTTTTTTGGGAATCATATTTATGCTAGCTAAAGTATCTTTTAAAATGGTTCTTTAAAAAATAATAATAATAATAATAACAACAATAATAATAATAGTAATAATAATAATAATAATAATAATAATAATAATAATAATAATAATAGTAATAATAATCTATGCTAATAATAATAGTTATAATGCTAATAATAGTAATAGTAATAAATATTTCAGTAGCAGACCAGACGAAAATAAGTTGAGGAGACCAAAGGCTTATTGCAGGTTGTCTCTTATATCCCGAAAAAATACTAAGGAAAGAAAAAAAAACTAAGGAAAATGATTTTTTTTCATGTTTAATTGTCTAATAAAAAAAAATTAGGTTGTGTTTGGTTCTCAAAAAATACTAATGAAAGAAAAAAAAATGTTAAGGAAAATAATTTTCTTGTATTTGATTGTCTATTAAAAAAATTCCAAGAAAATCAAATATAAATAAAGTTACTTAGAAATTTAAGTATTTTAAAATTATTTAATCTTTATATTGATGAGTTTAAATAAATAAAATTGATTTGAGGTAACAAATAAAGTAATGCATAAATTTAAATTATGTTAATGTTCCTTCATTTATTTCTTTATTATCTTTCAACTGATTTTCCCTCAAATTTGGTAGGAACCAAACAAACCTAAAAATCAAATATAAAAATAAAATTGCTTAAAAACTTACAAATTCTTAAATTATTTAGTATTTATATTAATGGTTAAAAATAATAAAATTTTTGTTTGAGTAATAAATAAAAAAATAATATGTGATTTAACTCTATTTTACTTTTCTTCATTTTTTTCCCTCCATATTTTCTTTCCCTTACATTTTCTTTAGCATTTTTTGGAAACCAAACATAGCATAAATTAATTTGAGGAGGGACAAATCAGAACACAAATTACTTAAATAGTTTAATATTGCTTTGAATTAAAACATATGGCTAATATAAATAATTTTTTTCCAAAATCTGAGAGGTCATTTAGGCGCACCATGTTATTTCCACATTAAAATTAAGTGGGTGGCCCAGTATTTAGCCAATTAAAAGAATACCCAATATCTTTAAACTGTTATGAAAATATTTACCCTTAATGGAGTGGGTAAATTATAATAAATGTAATTTATTATAAGAACAGTTATTTATAATAAATATAATTTATTATAAGAACAGTTATTTATAATAAATGTAATTTATTATAAGAATAGTTATTTATAATAAATATAATTTATTATAAGAACAGTTATTCGAATTACACGTTTAGAACGGTTTTTGAACGTGTATTCTTGGCCCTCTTCTCCTATCAATAAGTTATATATAGAAACCCCTTCGTAATGCGGATAAAGCTCTTCCATCAATTACAGAAAACAATTATGTATCAAAGTTTGATAAGGAGAAGAAGAGATCAGGATTTAAGATCTATAAGGCGAAGGAAATCTCTCATAGGCACGTGTTCTTCAAACGGTATGTAATCTATATGTTTTTGATTTTATTATTATTATTTTATTATCAGAGATGAGTTTGAATTCAATGATCTGGAATATTGTGTGTTTCAATGATCTGGAATATTGTGTGTTGATTTCCGTATTAAATCTCAACAAATGGTATCAGAGCCAAATTGAATTTAAATATTAAGGATCATTGTTTTATAAAGATTAAATTTTGAGATTTATCTTCGATTAATTCGTCTCACTACAATGAATAAATTTTTTTTAATTAAACAAAATAAGGAGCCGATCAGCAGCGTAGAAGGAAGATTTTTTTTTTTTCCTTACCTTGTGGATCAATGTCGTGAGAGCGGTTTGGCATCAATCAGGTGGCGTTTCGGTATCATTCTTTGGTGCCATTGTTGGTAGTTTGGCGCGGACACCCGATTGGCTTCAATAAGGAGAAATATAGAATCCACAACCTTTGATTGTGGAGTTGTCATTATCCCTTGTTGAATATGGCGGAAATTCTCTTTTAAGATGGCCATGTATCCTATGATTTGAACATTTGTGAAATTATCTGATGAATGCCAATTTCTTTGATTTTATTATGATTGATTATTGAATCAGATGATTATTAAAGATTTTTAACTCAAATAAAATAATTAATTTCATCTTGTGAAATTTTATCCAAATGACAATTTATAAATGTAAGGTTAACTAATTTAGATAGTTGCCAAAGTAACCTAAATTAGTGAGCCTTGTATTTGATAGTGCATAAAGGGATAAAGGGAGACTTATAAAATTCTTAATAATTCTCTTTATAATTAGGAGAATGGGGGCCCCAACTTGAGGGAGTCAATTTACGCTAATTATTAATTAATGTTTTTATTTTGTGTTGCTTAGAAAGGTAATATGGATACCCAATTGCTGTCTCTGTGTATGAAAATAGTAAAGTGTTTAAGCTCCCTCAGTGAACCTTGGATATGTTAAAATTTCGGAAAAGGATTTTAATGATATCAATAGTTCATTGCTATTTATTTTTATACTTGAGGCCTTATTGAGCATTGTTCTATTTATGCAGTTCCCACTTCATTACACTCTCTTGCATCTGAATGAAGCTGTACGATGGAGTGAACTTTTGAATGGTATGAAGGGTTCCAATTCTCCTTTAGTATTGGATCTTGACGACTTTAATAACGGATAAACCTCACAGGCTACGGATGATAGTACTTTCGGGAAGCAGTGGAGTGATCAAAAGCTTTGGGCAAGATCCAACGAGACTGGTATGATGTTTATGAGAATGACTATTGCCAGTAATATCAGACCTCTTTCCATGGCAGAGTTTGCCTTGGAATTTCTAAAATCTGTTGAGGAGCGCTTCAAACGCGCTAATAAGTCCCTTGCAGGCACATTGATGGCTGAATTGACCACCATGAAATATGATAGTCAGAAAGGTATTCAGCAACATATTTTAAACATGACTGAAAAGGCTGCAAAGCTTAAGGCACTAGGCATGGGTATGGATGAGTCCTTCTTGTCTGATTTATCCTTAACTCACTTCCATCTGGTTACTCCATTCCAAAATCCATATAATATATGTTGATCGAGTGGAACTTGAATGAGGTCACCGATAAATGTATCGAGGAAGTGAGATTAAGGCGAAGGGCGTAATCTTGCTCTTGCTGTAACTCATGGAGTCACGAAGAAGAAAGGAAAATTCAAAAAAGGAAAGAACTTTCCACCTAAGAAAAGTGGACCTGGGGAAGGTAGCTAGAGTCATGATGGAAAATTCACGGTAAGTTGCTACTTTGTGGCAAGAAAGGGCATGTGAAGGATGTATCAAAGCGCAAACTGTTTGAAAAAGAGTATAAATCTTTCTTTTGTATGTTATGAATCCAATCTTGCTGAAGTTCCTTCAAATACTTGGTGGATTGATTCTGGAGCCACAACTCATGTGACTAATTTAATGCAGGGATTCCTTACAACCAGGAAACCAAAGGAAAGTGAAAAGTTCCTCTATATGGGAAATCGTCTCAAGGTTGGAGTGATAGTTGTTATTTTATCGCTTATTATTAGAGGCAGGTCATCGAATGGATCTTTAAATGCTTTTGTGTTCCTTCTATCTCTAGAATTTAGTTTCCTTGTCCAAATTAGATGCTCTTTGGATATTCTATTTTATTCGATTACGGACAATTAAGTTTGATGATGAAGTGCATTACAGGTTGGTTACAGTATTTTATGTGATGGTTTATATAAAATTTCCTTGAATCATGAATTTGCACAAACTTTGATAACCGCATTCAAATGTTGGTTTTAAAACGTGGCTTAGTGTAGAAAATTCTTCAATCTTGTGGCCTTGGGAAGACTAGGACACATCTACAGGGAAGAATTGAGAGATTAGTGAAGGAAGGAATTTTCAAAATCTTGACTTCACTGATTTTCATGTATGCGTGGATTGCATAAAGGGAAGCAAACTAAACATACAAAGAAAGGTGCCACAGAAGTAATGAGCTCCTTGAGATAATTCATACAAATATTTGTGGACCACTCTCTGTTCCATGTTTTACAGGAGATAAATATTTTATCACCTTTATAGATGATCTATCTCGTTATGGTTATGTTTATCTAATGCATGAAAAGTCTCATGCCATTGACATCTTCGAGATGTTCATAACAGAGGTCGAGAGACAATTAGATAAAAAGATTAAAATTGTGAGATCAGATCGAGGCGGTGAATATTATGGTAGATATGATGAATCAGGACAAAATCCTGGTCCTTTTTCCAAATTCCTTGAAAAGCATGGCATTCGTGCTCAGTACACAATGCCTGGTACGCCACAGCAGAATGGTGTAATCACACATTAATGGAAATGGTTAGGAGTATGATGAGTTACTCTTCTGTACCTATTTCATTGTGGGGTGAAGCCTTAAAACCCTTGATGTAATATCTTGAACGAGTTCTAGTAAAAGCTGGTTCAAAAAACTCTTTAGAGTTATGGATTTGATGAAACCTAACTGAGACATATATATATATGGGTTTGTCCAGCGAGGCAGAATCTATAACCATGAGAAAAGCGATTCCAGGGCGTATACGGATATTTCATTTGGTTATCGGATAAATCGAAAGTCACTGATTTTATTGTCCTAACCACGATGAGAATAGTTGAAACGATGTGCGATTCTTAGAGAATGGCAAAATTAGTGGGAAGTAATGAACGAAGGTAGATGTTGAAGAAGAGATAAAGTGGATATCCACCACTTTTTACCTCAAGAAAATTATTTTCCCTCGACACATTCCAACAATTTGAAAATAGGCAACATAATAGAGATGGTTCATTACCACGGAAAATATTGCCATTGAAAATCGCGTAGAAACCACCCACAAGCAGAAGCACCTTTGAGAGTCTCAAAGAGAAAGGAGACCTGCCATTACAGATGATTATGTGGTGTATTTACAGGAATCTTATTTTGATATTGGGATAAGGAAGGATCCGGTTTCATTTTCACAAGCCATGGAAAGTGATGATTCTAGTAAATTGATGGAAGCTATGAATGAAGAGTTGAAATCTATGGCCCATAGCAGTTATGCAGGATCTCATCAGTGCCTAATAGTTGTAAACGTCATTTGTAAATGGGTGTTTAAGGCAAGCGCGGCGCTAAAGGTAATATCGAGCGATTTAAGGCCAGACTTGTGGCCAAGGTTTCACTCAAGGAAGAATATCGATTACAAGATACCTTCTCTCCGATTTTCCAAGAAAGATTCTTAGAATCATCATGGCACTGTAGCTCATTTGATTTAAGTTACATCAAATGGATGTGAAAACTGCACATTCTTAAATAGAATTTGGATGAAGATATCTAATCTACATGGAACAACTCGAAGGGTTAAGCAAGAGGAAATAGACACCTAGTTTGCCAAATTAAAGAAATCCATTTCTAGGTCTTAAACAAGCTTTAAGACAATGGTATATTAAGTTTAATAATACCATTACATCTTTCAGTTTAAAGAAAGAACATTGTTGATCGATTGTATATATACGAAAGTTAGTGGAACACAAGTTTATATTTTGATCTTTTGTATGTGGATGATATTTTGGTTGCTTCTTGATGATGCTAGTTTATTAGGTGAAACTAAGGAATATCTCTTTAAAAACTTTCATATGGTTGATATGGGTGAGGCAAACTATGTTATTGGCATCGAGATCTTTAGGGATCGATCTCGAGGAGTGCTAGGTTTATCTCATAAAGGATATATTGATCGGGTTTTAGAGAGATTTAATATGCAGTCATATTCATCAGGTATTGCACCTATATTGAAAGGTGACAAATTAAGTAAAATGCAGTGCCCAAGGAATAACATGGAAAGGGAGCAAATGAAGAAAATTCCTTATGCATCAGTTGTGGGGAGTTTGATGTACGCTCAAACATGTACTAGACCGGATATCAGCTTTGCTGTAGGCATGTTAGGAAGATACCAAAGTGATCCGAGTTCGACTCTTTGGAAAGATTTGTAAAGAAGTGATGAGGTGCCACGAGGGACAAAGTTATGTGCGCATATAAAATCTGACTCATTAAAGTGTGATTCAGTTCTAATTATGGTGGTTGTCTCGGCGGCTTAAAGTCGACTTAGGTTGTCTTTATCAGCAAATGGGGCAATCTCGTGGAAGAGTGAAAAACAATCATCTTTGCTTCATCCACGATGGAAGTTTGGTTGTTGCTTGTTTTGAAGCTTGAAGTCATGCTTTATGGTTGGAATTTTGTCTCGGGGCTTGGTGTTGTCATTTCTGTGCTAAACCTTTGAGAATATATTGTGATAACTGCGTTGTTTTCTTCTCTAAGAATGGCAAATTTTCTAGTGGATCGAAACACATGGATTTAAAGTATTTGTTGTTAAAGAAGAGTCCGGAAACGCAGTGTCGATTGAAAATATTAGGGCCACACTTATGGTTGCTGATCCATTAACTAAAGGATTACCTCCAAAGGCATATTTAGAACATGTTATGAGGATGGGCCTTTTGAGTAATCCATAATATGTATGATAATGAATGGTGGTTATGTAATTGACAAATTTGCGCATTAAAATTGTTTTTGTTTATTCTTGTTTTCAATTATGGGTGTACGTTTTATTGTTTGATGAACAAGAATTGTCCTGAGAAGACAAATCACAAGGGCTATTTGGCATTATGGACTGGGTTAGTAAGGGTTATTGATGTGTGGTGCATGGAAGGAAACATGACATTATGGTTATGTGACCTCCATGACTCGCATTTATAATCTAAACTGATTCAGTATTATGGTATATGATTTTGGACGTATTGGCTAAGTGTATTGAAATCGTGATCACGTGTCAAATTTATTTTCCAGTATATATTTTATATATTATAGTTTTCATAATCGGTTTAATAGGCCAAATTGGGAGAATGTTATTTCACATTAAAATTAAGTGGGTGGCCCACTAACCTAGTATTTAGTAATTAAAGAATACCCGATATCTTTAAAAAGCGTATGAAGATATTTACGTGATGATGGGTAAATTATAATAAATATAATTTATTATAAACGATTGTTATAATAAATATAATTTATTATAAAACGATTATTTATAATAAATATAATTTATTATAAACGATTATTAGTACACGTTTAGAAACGGTTTTGAGCATTATATTCTTAGCCCCCTCTTCTCTATCAATAAGTTATATATAGAAACCCCTTAATATGCGGTTAAAGGCACTCTTTATCAATCCCTGAAGAAAAACAAATTACAATGTATCCAAAGTTTGATAAGGAGAAGAAGAGATCATGGATTTAAAATCTATAAACTGAAGGGAAATCTCTCATGGCTGCGTGTTCTTCAAACGGTATGTAATCTATATGTTTTTTATTTTATTATTATTATTTTATTATCAGAGATGAGTTTGAATTCAATGATCTGGAATATTGTGTGTTTCAATGATCTAGAATATTATGTGTTGATTTCTGTATTAAATCTCAACACACCACACCACCCACAACAATTATTATAATAAATATAATTTATTATAAAACGATTATTATAAATAATTTATTATAAGAACAGTTATTCGAATTACACGTTTAGAACGGTTTTTGAACGTATATTCTTGGCCCTCTTCTTCTATCAATAAGTTATATAGAAACCTTCATGTGAAGTTAAAAGCATCTTCCATCAATTACAGAGGAAAACAATTGTATCAAGGTTTGATAAAAGAGAAAGGAAGGGTCAAGGATTTAAGATGCATGGCTGAAGAAATCTGCTCATGGCTGCGTGTTCTTCAAGCGGTATGTCTATATGTTTTGATTTTATTATTATTATTTTATTATCGAGAGATGAGTTTAATTCAATGATACGGAATATTGTGTGTTTCAATGATCTGGAATATTGTGTGTTGATTTACGTATTAAATCTCGACACCAGCACCACCACTCCTTGACCTTTGCTTGGTCAAGCCTGAGAATAATTATAATAAATACCATATGGACTGTTGTCGTCATCGATTATGTTACGTGAATAGCTAATTTACCTTTTGAGTGTAGTGTATGTAGTATGAAGTGGGATATGTTAATACTAAAACGGAAGCGATCTCTTTTACGGTGCCCAGCCAGGACAAACATGTTCATTTTCAGCGTGAATCAAATTGAGGTACTTCATATGGTATTTGACAAGATTTCTTAAGTTTAATTCTTTGTATGTAAAATATTTCTTCTCAATATTGATAGATTTTCTTAGATGAATAGGCAGGTGTTTCCTTTTGGGATAAGCTTATTGACTTTATGATTTTTAAGGGCTAGGTGCATGAATTGTAGGCCCAGGCCGAAGTCCGTTGACTACCCATCAACCCGTGAATACAAGTGGATGTCGGGTTACTCGACGCCACTTCAGAAAATCGGGCAGAGTCTCCTTTGTACGGGGAGCTCTACCCAAATACAACACACCATAGCTTTGTCCCAAACGGAGTTCCAATATAATCACAACATGAGTAAAACGACCCTTGACCCAAATAACTATACTCATCATGTCTAATGACTATATCCAATGGTTTGAAAGAGTTAATCAATTCTCTTTTATACAACACATATATTAAATTTAGAAATTCTAATACACGTATAAAATCATCAAAGCCCTGTCCAAGCACTAACTTAAACTACGTACTCTAGGGCAGTCTCTCGTGCGCTCCTATGCACGAAAATATGTTCCCTCGACGAGGTGGTAATGCTACGTGGTGGAATGCGCACAAATGGGTTACTCTCCACCTAAGTGCATATGCAATGCTCCAAAGTAAACACACATTCAAGCAAATTCGTGATTCTACTTGAATGTCTACATGCCATCCCCATGTCTCGAGTCCTCATCGACTCCCTCACACTTGCCTAAGCCATGTATGAGAAAATAATCATTTTCAAAACAAAACCTATTTGTTCTTGAAAATATACTACCGAAATATTCGGTAAAAATATGGGACTACCCTCCGAGGAATTGGTTGGTGAGCTTTTCAGACGATCATGGTCCTCATCGAGAAATGATCTGTTGGCCCATCTCGCAACTCAATTCTCCATAATATCATCCTGTGAAATTCCTTTATGACTTATTAATAAGTTTTACAAAAACCATGTCATGCACTCACCTAACTTCCTAGGATTCTGAGTGCATATGAATGCATTGTGATGCCATTTCAATAACTTCGTATAACATGCGAATATATCATATGCATATATTCACATAATTTAAATCCACCTGATCATGTTATGTAATTTCTCATTTCATCACATCAAAATTAGCTCACGTGGGCTAATGATCAAACACAAGCAATCTCACTTGAATCACTCGACCAAACACATATTTTCACAAAAATTATTTTTTGATAAGCGTTTCGAGAGCAGTAAATCCCTGATTCTTTGTTCCTTTGAAACGCCTGAAATCTCGGTTCACTTTGTGAACCCGAATTTCACGGCCATTTCCGGCCTCATACAAACCAATACATGATTTATTGAACAATTCATCACACATTTAACTGGCTTGATCCGCCAAAGCGATACGGATGTTCGTGGGTCTGAAAATCAAGCATTTCGATTCCAAGGTTTGGAGCCCAGATCAAGCGGCCGTTGAGGTACTCAACCAACGAAACATTAATATAGTACTTAAACGAAGAATAAAACTCAAATAGGGAGAAACCCCTACCTCTCGGAGTTTGAGGAAACTCCTTCAAATCCGGTACCCACGTGAGAGCTACTCTCCGCGTAAACTGACTTTCCTTCTTGTCGAGAAAGGCTGAATGGTCGGATATGCGTATTTAGAGAGAAGGAAGACTTCTCTCACTAGAGACAAAGTAGCTCTTGGTTGCTTTTCTGCATGCCCTTCACGTTTCTTTTGAATGGGAGAGACAACACTATTTGTTGTTTTGTCGTTTAGGCTCATTTAAACAAATCCATTAATACGTTATGTCCTGCTGAGTTTTGACGATGCATTCTATCTCGGCGATCAATTTGCATCATTCTCTACTTATGCCACTTATGGCACATGAGTACGTGTTATATGTGACTTTCGTTGCATCGAAAATCGTTTTACGGCACCCGAACTGCAATGCCTCGAAAAACGTATAAATTCTAACTGTCTCGGAATTCAAAGAAATTTTACGTGCTATCTAGATTTTACGAGACGATTCCAACGGTGCAATTTGTTTCGTCATCCGAGATCTAGAGAATAAATTCCGGATTTTTAACCGAAATTACAATTTTATAACCGAAATTACAATTTTGCCCTTTTTCCATAAATTAGAATTTCTCGGATCTTACATGAATGTCTCGAGGTTTGCACGTATGTCTCACTTTGCTCTTAAACTTTTTTTGGTTATAAGATACGCGAAGCACTATACAATACACTTTATGACACATCGTGACATTTCTAACAGTAAGACGACAGGCGAGGCTAGGAAAGTAAATGTTAGGAGTATCTTGGGAGTGAAAAAAAGTTTAAGTGCAAAGTGGGACTTACGTGTAAAAATAAAGGGGTATTTGTACGCCTTATCCCTTTATTCTTAGGGACAAGAAGAAGAATCACATATTATTATGAGAAAATGTATTAGGACAGAAGATTTGAAGAAAAACTTGTGCAAAGCTCGGATGATGAAACTTATTGTAGAATCCCTTATTTTTGGAATATTGTATATCATTCTTATTTCATTAATTCTTGATTAGAATGTCGTTTTAAGCTAATATCTCTTAATTATATATGAATAAAAATAAAACATTAAATATTCTAGGGAAGAATTCACGTTATCATGCTCGATATTCATTCTTCGTTAGATGAAGCAATTTGCCATGTTTGAGTGGTAAGATAGGTACTTCTTTGGCAGAGTTGCAGCACTTGCAGCATTTGAATCTCAGCGGGAATTATTTTGAAGGTAATTAATCATATCCATACATACATATTATATAATATTAAATTCAATCAATTTGTTTGTATAGAATCTGTCATAATTCTCTCTTTAATTTTGCAGGAGATCTTTCCACTCCAACTCCAGAAATCTTGACATATCCCTTGATTTCAACTGGAATTTTTTGGAAATTATATGCGTATATGTACAAGTGAAGTTGTCTGCTTGGATATAATTATGTCTTTCATAATTTTTACAGGAATTCTTCCCACCAATTACGAAATCTTTCAACTTGCAATCCATCGATCTCAGTGGCAATAGTTTTGAAGGTAATTATGTGCATGTATACCTTATAAAATTCAATTCATGATCAGTTTGTGTGAGTACTCAGTAGAATATAATTCTCTATTTAATATCCCAATTTTACAGGAAATTCTTCCCACTCAACTTAGAAATCTTTCCAACTTGCAGTCCTTGATCTCAGTGAAAATATTTTATATGACATGAGGAAACCTTGATTTGCTTTTCGAAATATGACCACTTTGGCATATTTCAATCCGGCTTGAAAAACCAACTTGAATGTGAGATTCCGATGTCCGTGAGAGAATTTATGTAATTTACGGATATTATACTTGTCTGACAACAACCTCACTGGACTGCTGGAAGAAGACTTTCTGGCCTTCTCTAATAACACATTAGAAGTTTTAGATTTGTCTCATAAAGAATGTTGTCAAGATAGGTTCAATTAGAGGTTATTAAGCGAGTGTCTAATCAATTTAGGCTAGCCTATTCAGGTTATAAGTAAACGGGTTTATGTAACCAAAAGAATCTTTAAAATTAATTTACAAATTAAACCATTCTTTAAATAAAAATAATAATATATAAATATATAATAATAATTAATATATATAAAATGATTGAATTATGATATAATAATAGTAAACAAACTTAAATAAATAAATAATGTTATAATCTTGTATAGTGAGAATCTCCATTAAAATTTAGGTAAATAGTCTGCTTGATAAATGTGACTTAATACTTGTATATGAGAAAAAGCAATTCTCTGAAATATCGATGGGAGATTTGTGTCTCTAATCTTCATCCTCATCATTGTTATATCTGTGATAGCATGTGATTACGTTAAATGATTGTACATTAAAAGATATATCTCGATGATGGTTGGGAGTTAATCGTCTGACCAATTAATTTAGAATGTTAACGGAATAAATTTCATTTATGGTTGGAATAAAAAATATTTTCCAAAAATGCATCTCAACCGTATAATAATGAAATATCCTATTTGTTTGAAAATTCATCTTGCTGAAAAATATAATCATATTAGGATATAAATTAGTATATAATTTTTGTTAATTATTTTAAAAATAACATTATTTTGTTATTAACAAAAGTTTAAGTAATAGATTATTTAAAATATATTGATAATTTAGTTATTAAATTTAATTTAATTTATAAACTAGTAACTTCATTTTATAAAAAAAAGCATATATGATTAGATAAAATTTAAAGGATGAATAAAATGAAATTATAATGTTTAAAATAGGATTAATGAGATAAATAAAAATATATTTAATATTAAATGTAATTTATTTAATTGAAATAGATGCATAGATTTTCATAAGATTTTTTAAATATTAAATTATCGTATAAATTATGTTAAAAGATATAATTAGAAATTGAAAATAAAATAGTAGAAACAACAAAGAGTTTAATATATTAATCATATATTATAATAATTATTATTTTAAAACCCCTATACTCTAAAAGAAATAGTTAAAATACTCCAAAATTTTATAAAATAAATTATAGAAAATCTCAATTACTAAGTTAGTTACTAAAAAAAATTAAATAAAATTTTTGGATTAATCGATTCTTATTAGACATAGGCTTATTTGGCCCAAGCAATTAGAGGCCGAGTGATGGAATTTTATTCGAGATATTAAATTTTCTGATCTAGCGCCGAAAAATTTGAATTAAAATGGATTGGCTCATCAGCTAGCTCATGTCTTTTAAACTTTAGGACGATAAAGCTGGATAAACGATGAAAAGTTATTGTTTTTTTGGAGTTTATATTTATGGTAGATAAGATAAAAGTATCTTCTCAAGTGGGTCCGATCTTTATCTCAAAAAAAAAAAAAAAAAAGAAAAAGAAAGAAAAGATGGGTCCAATCCGGTATGTGTCTTGACTCCAATAGACAATATATTAAATTTTTTTATTAGCATATAATGATCTTGTGATATAACTTAACTACCACTTATCAACATGGGTCCCCGTGATGACACTTTAACCAGTACCACTTTAAATGAATATTACGTTTTGAAAGTTTTCTCCAATTTTCATTTATTTAGATAAATTATGGTTAGTAAAGACAAAAATATTTTTTGATAGGTATTTTCTAATGAAAATAAAAATGAGAGATTTGTGAAATATAATGTCTATATTTACTGAAATAATTATGTAAACAAAATATTTACTGAAATATAATGAAATAAAAAGTAAAATTTTAATGTCAATATTTATAATTTTCATCATTTTAGTAAAAGAAGTATCAGTTGTGTTTTGCTATTAGCTCATTATTCATAAACGTATGATTATATTCCTTTAAATTATTTTTTTATAAATGGTACAAAATAAAAAAATAAAGATGAAGAACACTGAGGGAATAAATGATGAATCGCAATAGGAATAATAAAGTTTTTTGAAAGCTAAAACTGTTATGAAAAAAACAGAATAAGATAATGTGAAGGGCGTGTTTGATTCTTTTTTGTTTTTTAAACTTGGAAAACAAATTATTGAATAAGAACAAATTTTTGGAATAAACACAGAAATGTTTGTTGTTACATATGTTTTAATTGTTTGAAAATAGTTTTCAAAAATTATTCTCAAAAATAGTTTTAAAAAACAACTAAGAACCAAGCAGGATCATAACTTGAAAAAAAAGAAAAAAGGAAACACCTAATATAAAATGTAAGTTGTGAGATGAGTATTTTTACAATTAAAAGTGAAACAGGATGGTCATATTTGTTAATTATTTTTTAAAGTTTAAACATTCACTTTTTTCTAATAATAATAAATAATTATGTAAACAAATATTTAATAAATATATGCAAACAAAGTAAATTAGTATTTTATTAAACTTCCAAACATAATATACATTAGTAAAAATTCTAAGTTTTCTAACATCAAGTATATGCTTTCGATTCAAAAAAAAGACATGAAGTATTTGTTTCATTTATAAAGAAAAAAAAAATTAAGTATATGCTTTAAAAAAAAAAAAATATAGACAGCTCTTAGGCTTGACTTTGAGTGATAAAAGGATGGGATGGGAAACGGGAGGTTCAGACTCGAAACCTTGTAAAAATAACATACTTTTCTTTTCTTTCCTTGCAAACCATGCTCAATGTTGCTGGAATGGTTTATAAAAGAATGTCTTGTTTTAACTCAAAAATAAATTAAATTAAAAAAAGCGCGAAAAAACAGAACTTGAAAGTCCAGAGTAAACGCCCCGCGGCTGATGAATCCAATTGGGGTTAATTGGGTTGATGAAAAATGTATAATTATTATTATTATTATTATTGACCGGCTTTTTTTTTATGAGGATTAATGTATAAATATCTTTAATTTTATTTTTAAAATTAATTATCGTGAATTGCATTGAATTTATGACCAAAAGACCTCATTTGAAAACTTAATTAATTGACGTGGGTAAATATAGTGTTAAAGAAAAAGGTCTTGATTACGTTTGTTTCATATTTACATCCTTATCATGAACTCCTAATGATTATTATGTTTTTTATTTATTAATTAGTACTGTGTATTCTTATATGCCTGTTGGGTTAATCATGATTAAAAATTTAAACTCAAATTCAAATTTTCAAAAAATCAAAATTGTATTACAAATTTTCCAATGACTGTAAGTAAGGGTCTTGGGCTTTTGGGCTCAAATGCTTGAAAAGCCAGTCAGGTACATTGTAGTTCAAAACGATGCGTTTGGGAGGTTTGAGAAACCATAACAATGGTGACTCCGCTGCTGCTTCCCGCGGCAATGGCGACGTCGGAAGGCCATCTCAATATTTGATTGTCTTTCTCTTTTTGCTGTGTTCCAAAAGGCTGTTATGGTAAAGTTGGGTGCAGAGAGGAGAGGAAGCTCTTCTTCCAGTTCAAAGAGGTGATGATGATTTTGAATGCTCTCTTCATGGGAATGGAAGACGAGGGTTGTTGCATTAATTGGAAAGGGGTGGAGTGTGAAAACAACACGGGTCACGTGATTAGCCTTGATCTTCATGGGAAGCCTTTAGCTGAAATGGGTGATCCCCAATTTTTGGGAGGTAAGATAGGTCCTTCATTGGCAGAGTTGCAGCATTTGAGGCATTTGAACCTCAGCTGGAATCATTTTCAAGGTAATTAATTAATTATATATAGTTATGCCTGATGAAATTAAAGGTGATTATATACACACAAGGACAATATTTTCAAAGGTAGTTAATTATATACACACATACCTTATGCAATTAAATTCATCAGTTTGTCTGACGATGGATATAATTCTTTCTTTAATTTTCTAATTGTTAAATGCATGATATTCATATTAAGTGAAATCATGAGCTTTTAGAGAGTGGGTTGTTTAACGTGAGTATCAGTGCAGTTTTGGCGAGGACTTCTTGACTTTTAATTGCGCTAGCTGCGATTTATTCCCCATTTGTTGATTTGATAGTCCATTGAAGGAAACACATTTGGTTTGTTTGACTCTCATGCGAGTATGGCTGGCGCATGTGGAGGGAGAGCTCAGTGAAGTGTGCCCCATTTCCCGGGGTCCGTTTGTAAAAGCAGAAAGATTGAATTTTAGAAAAATGGTCGAATGGTAATTTTGGTCAAAACCGAAATTTTTACAGATCTCGGATGGCCGAAGCGAACTGTGTTGGGTCGTCTTTGCGAGAAATCTAGCTATCACGTCGAATTTCGTCGAATTCAGAGACAGTTGAAATTTCACATTTTTCGAGGCACTGAGTGTCGAATGCCGTATGACGGTTTGTGAAAGACATGTGATGTGACAAAAGTCACCTACTACATGTACTCATATGACACATATTGCATGATTAGTGAGATGATGGAGATGAATAACTTAGATTAGTATTGTGTCAAAATGAAAACTTAAGGACACAAATGGAGATTATTGAAAAGTTTAAATGAATAAGACAAAAATAGTCTTCTTCTCCGATCGGAAAATAGCGTCTGATGAGGGTGGATTTGGATTTTAGAGAGAAAATTAGTAAACTTATCTCTAGATTTCCCGGCTTTCGGACAGTCGGTTCTCTTCGGGCCAAAAAGCAAAGTTATTTCTCTGCGGGGGAGCTCACAGCGTGGGCAGATTTCTGGAGTTAGACAACTCCAAGAGGTAGGAATCTTTTCCTACTTGGTTTATTCTTTGGCTAAGAGTCATTTTAATGGATGAGGATTTGTTGAGGCCTAGAAGGCCGTGTTATCGGTCTCAAAATCTTTGAACAGAGTGAAGAAATCACTGTGTGGCCGTGAAGCAGTCTTGGGGCAGGGGTTCGGCTACATTAAGATGATGAACAATGTGATTTTGTGTTGTTGAGTGATTGAATGAATTGCTTGGATTTGTTGATAACCATGTGAGCTAATTTTGGTGTTATTATTGTGAATTGAATAACGTGAAATGTAGAATTAATTTGTAATATATACATAGAAATATATTAGCATGAATATTTTGGAAATGGCATAATGCATTCCATATGCACCAGGGCACCCTAGATGGTAGGTGTGAGTGCATGACATGAAAGAAAATAAAAGAAAAATGAAAATGGTTGTGAAAGGAATTTCAAGGAAGATTTTCCGAAGAATTGTCTTGGAGAGTTGTCCAACAGTTCATCTAGGAGGCGGACCCATGGTATTTCGGAGGAATTGCCCAGCAATTACCACCTCGGAGGGTTGTCAATATATTCTGAAACTTCATTAGTAAGTTTTCGAGGACAAAAGCTTTTGTTTTGAAAAGCGTATTTTTTGCTCGCATTTGGCTTAGGCATGTGTGAGGGAGTTGGTGAGGACTCGAGACATGGGATTGGGTATGTAGACATTCAAGTAGGATCATGTATTTGCTTGAGTGTGATTGGTTGTCATGACATTTACTCACCCTGTCGAGGGATCATTATTTGGATCTTCAGGATGTACGAGGACGGCTCGCTCAGGAGCGACGTTTAGAAAGAAATCGGTTGTAAACTGGTATTCATTTTGTATAACATGTCGAACTTTAAATTTTGATATATGTTTTGGTTAAGAGTATTGTAATAATTCTTGAACTATTGGTATATAGTTGATGTAATTTTGATGAGTATTGATGTATGGGCCAAGTGTCCGTTTTTACTCATGTACATGTCTCATGATATGAGACACAGATATTCCGCAGGTTGACGGGTGGTCAACGAGACACCCCGGGATTTGGGGCATCACACCTTTGGCGAGCAGTCAGCTTGTGAATATTCGTGGATGTCGGGTAACAGGCACCGCTCGCGAAAATTAGGCGAGTCTCTGGCATGCGAGGCTGCGAAGTAAGACTGTCGACAGTTTACAACGACCACACCGGGTCCACGTGCAAGTAAAAATGGCCACTTGGGCCTATACATCAATACTCACCAAAAATCATACCAACTATATTGCCATAGTTCAAGAGTTAATACATTACTCTTTACCAAAACATATATCAAAATTTGGTTTTGTACATGCTATAC